>JAVLSZ010000298.1:0-129452 GCA_032313775.1 Urocyon cinereoargenteus | reverse complement strand
AGGTTTAGTGTTAGGGTACGGGTTAGGGTACGGGTTAGGGTTAGGGTTAGGGATTAGGGGTTAGGGTTAGGGTTAGGGTTAATGTTAGGGTTAGGGTTAGGGTACAGTTTAGGGTTAGGGTTAGGGTTAGGGTACGGGTTAGGGTTAGGGTACGGGTTAGGGTTAGGCTTAGGTTACGTGTTAGGGTTAGGGTACGGTTTAGGGTTAGTTTTAGGGTTAGGGTTAGTGTACGGTTTAGGGTTAGGGTTAGGGTACGGGTTAGGTTTAGGGTTAGGGTTAGGGTTAGGGTACGGGTTAGAATTAGGGTTAGGGTTAGGGTTAGGGTTAGGTGTTAGGGGTTAATATTAGGGTAAGGGTTAGGGTTAGGTTACGGGTTAGGGTAAGGGTTAGGGTTAGGGTACGGGTTAATTTTAGGGTTAGGGTTAGGGTTAGGTTTAGGGTACGGGTTAGGGTTATGGTTAGGGTTAGGGTACTGGTTAGGGTTAGGGTCCGGGTTAGGGTACGGGTTAGGGTTAGGGTTAGGGTTAGGGTTAGGGTTAGGGTTAGGAAAGAGTTAGGGTATGGGTTAGGGTACGGGTTAGGGTTAGGGTTAGGGTTAGGTTTAGGGTACGGTTTAGGTTAAGGGTTAGGTTTAGGGTACTGGTACGGGTAAGGGTTAGGGTTAGGGTTAGGGTACGGGTTAGGGTTAGTGTTAGGTTTAGGGTACGGGTTAGGGTTAGGGTTAGGGGTTAGGGTTAGGGTACGGTTTATGTTTAGGGTTAGGGTTAGGGTTAGGGTTAGGGTACGGGTTAGGGTTAGGGTTAGGGTTAGTGTTAGCGTAAATGTACGGGTTAGGGTTTTGGTTAGGGTTAGGGTTAGGGGTTAGGGTTAGAGTTAGGGTTAGGGTTAGGGTTAGGGTACGGGTTAGAGTTAGTGTTAGGGTGAGGGTTAGGGTTAGGGTACGGGATAGGTTTAGGGTTAGGGTTAGGGTACGGGTTAGGGTACGGGTTAGGTTTAGGGTTAGGGTTAGGGTTAGGTTAAGGGTACGGGTTAGGGTTAGGGTTAGGTTTAGGGTACGGGTTAGGTTTAGGGTTAGGGTTCGGGTTAGGGTTAGGGTACGGGTTTGGGTTAGGGTTAGGGTTAGGGTACGGGTTAGGGTTAGGTTGGGTTAGGGTTAGTGTTAGGGTTAGGGTTAGGGTTAGGGTTAAGAAAGGGTTAGTGTTAGGGTTAGGGTAGGGGTTAGTGTTAGGGTTAGGGTTAGGGTTAGGGTACGGGTTAGGGTTAGGGTACGGGTTAGGGTTAGGGTACGGGTTAGGGTACGGGTTAGGTTAGGGTTAGGTTATGATTTCGGTTAGGGTTACGGGTTAGGGTTAGAGTTAGTGTTAGCGTACGGGTTAGGGTTAGGGTACGGGTTAGGGTACGGGTTAGGGTTAGGGTACGGGTTAGGGTTAGGGTACGGGTTAGGGTTAGGGTACGGGTTAGGGTTAGGGTTAGGGTTAGGGTAAGGGTTAGGTTTAGGGTTAGGGTTAGGGTACGGTTTAGGGTTAGGGTTAGGGGTTAGGGTTAGGGTACTGGTTAGGGTTAGGTTTAGGGTTAGGGTACGGGTTAGGGTTATGTTTAGAGTTAGTATTAGGGTTAAGTTATGGGTTAGGGTTAGGGTTAAGTTTAGGTTTAGGGTTAGGTTTAGGGGTTAGGGTTAGGGTTAGGGTTAGGGTACGGTTTAGGGTACGGGTTAGGGTTAGGGTTAGGGTACTGGTTAGGGTTAGGGTTAGGGTTAGGTTACGGGTTAGGGTTAGGTTTAGGGTTAGGGTACGGGTTAGGGTTAGTGTTAGGTGTTAGGGTTAGGGTACGGGTTAGGGTTAGGGGTAGGGTTAGTGTTAGGGTTAATGTACGGATTAGGGTTAGGGTTAGGATTAGGGTTAGTGTTAGGTGTTAGGGGTTAGGGTTAGTGTTAGGGTGAGTGTACGGGTTAGGGTTAGGGTTAGGGTTACGGTTAGTGTACGGGTTAGGGTTAGGGTTAGGGTACGGGTTAGGGTTAGGGTTAGGGATTAGGGGTTAGGGTTAGGGTTAATGTTAGGGTTAGGGTTAGGGTACGGTTTAGGGTTAGGGTTAGGCTTAGGGTACCGGTTAGGGTTAGGGTACAGGTTAGGGTTAGGCTTAGGGTACGGGTTAGGGTTAGGGTACGGTTTAGGGTTAGGTTTAGGGTTAGGGTTAGGGTACGGTTTAGGGTTAGGGTTAGGGTACGGGTTAGGGTTAGGGTTAGGGTTAGTGTTAGGGTACGGGTTAGATTTAGGGTTAGGGGTTAGGGGTTAGAGTTAGGGTTAGGGTTAGGTTTAGGTTACGGGTTAGGGTACGGGTTAGGGTTAGGGTACGGGTTAATTTTAGGGTTAGGGTTAGGGTTAGGTTTAGGGTACGGGTTTGGGTTAGGGTTAGGGTTAGGGTACAGGTTAGGGTTAGGGTCCGGGTTAGGGTACGGGTTAGGGTTAGGGTTAGGGTTAGGATTAGGGTTAGGAAAGGGTTAGGGTTAGCGTTAGGGTACGGGTTAGGGTTAGGGTTAGGGTTAGGGTAAGGTTAGGGTTTAGGGTTAGGGTACGGGTTAGGGTTAGGGTACGGGTTAGGTTACGGGTTAGGGTTAGGGTACGGGTACGGGTTAGGTTTAGGGTTAGGGTTAGGGTACGGGTTAGGGTTAGTGTTAGGGTTAGGGTACGGGTTAGGGTTAGGGTTAGGTGTTAGGGTTAGGGTACGGTTTATGGTTAGGGTTAGGGTTAGGGTTAGGGTACGGGTTAGGTTTAGGGTTAGGCTTAGTGTTAGGGTAAAGGTACGGGTTAGGGTTTTGGTTAGGGTTAGTTTTAGGGGTTAGGGTTAGAGTTAGGGTTAGGGTTAGGGTTAGGGTACGCGTTAGGTTTAGGTTTAGGGTTAGGGTTAGGTTACGGGTTAGGGTACGGGTTAGGTTTAGGGTTAGGGTTAGGGTTAGGTTAAGGGTACGGGTTAGGTTTCGGGTTAGGGTTAGTTTTGTGGTACGGGTTAGGTTTAGGGTTAGGTTTCGGGTTAGGGTTAGGGTACGGGTTTGGTTTAGGGTTAGGGTTAGGGTACGGGTAGGGTTAGGGTTAGGGTACGGGTTAGGGTACGGGTTAGGGTTAGGGTACGGTTAGTGTTAGGGTTAGGGTTAGTGTTATGTTTTGGGTACTGGTTAGGGTTAGGGTTAGGGTTAGGGTACGCGTTAGGGTTAGGGTACGGGTTAGGGTACGGGTAGGGTTAGGGTTAGTGTTAGGGTTAAGTTACGGGTTAGGGTTAGGTTAGGGTTAGGGTTAGGGGTTAGGGGTTAGGGTTAGGGTTAGGGTTAGTGTACGGGATAGGGTTAGTGTTAGGGTTAGGGTTAGGGTAAGGGTTATGTTTAGGGTTAGGGTTAGGGTTAGGGTACGGGTTAGGGTACGGGTTAAGTTTAGGGTTAGGTTTAGGGTTAGTTTAAGGGTACGGGTTAGGGTTAGGGTTAAGGTTAGGTTTAGGGTACGGGTTAGGGTTAGTGTTAGGGTTAGGGTACGGGTTTGGTTTAGGTTTAGGGTTAGGGTTAGGGTACGGGTTAGGGTTAGGTTTAGGGTACGGGTTAGGGTTAGGGTTAGGTTTAGTGTTAGGGTACGGGTTAGGGTTAGGGTTAGGGTTAGGGTTAGGGTTAGGGTTAGGGGTTAGGGTTAGGGTTAGGGTTAATGTTAGGGTTAGGGTTAGGGTACAGTTTAGGGTTAGGGTTAGGGTTAGGGTACGTGTTAGGCTTAGGGTACGGGTTAGGGTTAGTCTTAGGTTACGGGTTAGGGTTAGGGTACGGTTTAGGGTTAGGTTTAGGGTTAGGGTTAGTGTACGGTTTAGGGTTAGGTTTAGGGTACGGGTTAGGTTTAGGGTTAGGGTTAGGGTTAGGGTACGGTTTAGAATTAGGGTTAGGGTTAGGGTTAGGGTTAGGGGTTAGGGGTTAGTGTTAGGGTAAGGGTTAGGGTTAGGTTACGGGTTAGGGTACGGGTTAGGGTTAGGGTACGGGTTAATTTTAGGGTTAGGGTTAGGGTTAGGTTTAGGGTACGGGTTAGGGTTATGGTTAGGGTTAGGGTACTGGTTAGGGTTAGGGTCCGGGTTAGGGTACGGGTTAGGGTTAGGGTTAGGGTTAGGGTTAGGGTTAGGAAAGGGTTAGGGTTATCGTTAGGGTACGGGTTAGGGTTAGGGTTAGGGTTAGGGTAAGGTTAGGGTTTAGGGTTAGGGTACGGGTTATGGTTAGGGTACGGGTTAGGTTACGGGTTAGGGTTAGGGTACGCGTACGGGTTAGGTTTAGGGTTAGGGTTAGGGTACGGGTTAGGGTTAGTGTTAGGGTTAGGGTACGGGTTAGGGTTAGGGTTAGGTGTTAGTGTTAGGGTACGGTTTATGGTTAGGGTTAGGGTTAGGGTTAGGGTACGGGTTAGGTTTAGGGTTAGGCTTAGTGTTAGGGTAAAGGTACGGGTTAGGGTTTTTGTTAGGGTTAGTGTTAGGGGTTAGGGTTAGAGTTAGGGTTAGGGTTAGGGTTAGGGTACGGGTTAGGTTTAGGTTTAGGGTTAGGGTTAGGTTACGGGTTAGGGTACGGGTTAGGTTTAGGGTTAGGGTTAGGGTTAGGTTAAGGGTACGGGTTAGGGTTCGGGTTAGGGTTAGTTTTAGGTTACGGGTTAGGTTTAGGGTTAGGTTTCGGGTTAGGGTTAGGGTACGGGTTTGGTTTAGGGTTAGGGTTAGGGTACGGGTAGGGTTAGGGTTAGGGTACGGGTTAAGGTACGGGTTAGGGTTAGGGTACGGTTAGTGTTAGGGTTAGGGTTAGTGTTATGTTTAGGGTACTGGTTAGGGTTAGGGTTAGGGTTAGGGTACGCGTTAGGGTTAGGGTACGGGTTAGGGTACGGGTAGGGTTAGGGTTAGTGTTAGGGTTAAGTTACGGGTTAGGGTTAGGGTTAGGGTTAGGGGTTAGGGGTTAGGGTTAGGGTTAGGGTTAGGGTACGGGATAGGGTTAGTGTTAGGGTTAGGGTTAGGGTAAGGGTTATGTTTAGGGTTAGGGTTAGGGTTAGGGTACGGGTTAGGGTACGGGTTAGGTTTAGGGTTAGGTTTAGGGTTAGTTTAAGGGTACGGGTTAGGGTTAGGGTTAAGGTTAGGTTTAGGGTACGGGTTAGGGTTAGTGTTAGGGTTAGGGTACGGGTTTGGTTTAGGTTTAGGGTTAGGGTTAGGGTACGGGTTAGGGTTAGGTTTAGGGTACGGGTTAGGGTTAGGGTTAGGTTTAGTGTTAGGGTACGGGTTAGGGTTAGGGTTAGGGTTAGGGATTAGGGGTTAGGGTTAGGGTTAGGGTTAATGTTAGGGTTAGGGTTAGGGTACAGTTTAGGGTTAGGGTTAGGGTTAGGGTACGGGTTAGGCTTAGGGTACGGGTTAGGGTTAGTCTTAGGTTACGGGTTAGGGTTAGGGTACGGTTAGGGTTAGGTTTAGGGTTAGGGTTAGTGTACGGTTTAGGGTTAGGGTTAGGGTACGGGTTAGGGTACGGGTAGGGTTAGGGTTAGTGTTAGGGTTAAGGTACGGGTTAGGGTTAGGGTTAGGGTTAGGGGTTAGGGGTTAGGGTTAGGGTTAGGGTTAGGGTACGGGATAGGGTTAGTGTTAGGGTTAGGGTTAGGGTACGGGTTATGTTTAGGGTTAGGGTTAGGGTTAGGGTACGGCTTAGGGTACGGGTTAGGTTTAGGGTTAGGTTTAGGGTTAGTTTAAGGGTACAGGTTAGGGTTAGGGTTAAGGTTAGGTTTAGGGTACGGGTTAGGGTTAGTGTTAGGGTTAGGTTACGGGTTTGGGTTAGGTTTAGGGTTAGGGTTAGGGTACGGGTTAGGGTTAGGTTTAGGGTACGGGTTAGGGTTAGGGTTAGGTTTAGTGTTAGGGTACGGGTTAGGGTACGGGTTAGGGTTAGGGTTAGGGATTAGGGGTTAGGGTTAGGGTTAGGGTTAATGTTAGGGTTAGGGTTAGGGTACAGTTTAGGGTTAGGGTTAGGGTTAGGGTACGGGTTAGGGTTAGGGTACGGGTTAGGGTTAGGCTTAGGTTACGGGTTAGGGTTAGGGTACGGTTTAGGGTTAGTTTTAGGGTTAGGGTTAGTGTACGGTTTAGGGTTAGGGTTAGGGTACGGGTTAGGTTTAGGGTTAGGGTTAGGGTTAGGGTACGGGTTAGAATTAGGGTTAGGGTTAGGGTTAGGGTTAGGGGTTAGGGGTTAATGTTAGGGTAAGGGTTAGGGTTAGGTTACGGGTTAGGGTAAGGGTTAGGGTTAGGGTACGGGTTAATTTTAGGGTTAGGGTTAGGGTTAGGGTTAGGTTTAGGGTACGGGTTAGGGTTATGGTTAGGGTTAGGGTACTGGTTAGGGTTAGGGTCCGGGTTAGGGTACGGGTTAGGGTTAGGGTTAGGGTTAGGGTTAGGGTTAGGAAAGAGTTAGGGTATGGGTTAGGGTACGGGTTAGGGTTAGGGTTAGGGTTAGGTTTAGGGTACGGTTTAGGTTAAGGGTTAGGTCTAGGGTACTGGTACGGGTAAGGGTTAGGGTTAGGGTTAGGGTACGGGTTAGGGTTAGTGTTAGGTTTAGGGTACGGGTTAGGGTTAGGGTTAGGGGTTAGGGTTAGGGTACGGTTTATGTTTAGGGTTAGGGTTAGGGTTAGGGTTAGGGTACGGGTTAGGGTTAGGGTTAGGGTTAGTGTTAGCGTAAATGTACGGGTTAGGGTTTTGGTTAGGGTTAGGGTTAGGGGTTAGGGTTAGAGTTAGGGTTAGGGTTAGGGTTAGGGTACGGGTTAGAGTTAGTGTTAGGGTGAGGGTTAGGGTTAGGGTACGGGATAGGTTTAGGGTTAGGGTTAGGGTACGGGTTAGGGTACGGGTTAGGTTTAGGGTTAGGGTTAGGGTTAGGTTAAGGGTACGGGTTAGGGTTAGGGTTAGGTTTAGGGTACGGGTTAGGTTTAGGGTTAGGGTTCGGGTTAGGGTTAGGGTACGGGTTTGGGTTAGGGTTAGGGTTAGGGTACGGGTTAGGGTTAGGTTGGGTTAGGGTTAGTGTTAGGGTTAGGGTTAGGGTTAGGGTTAAGAAAGGGTTAGTGTTAGGGTTAGGGTAGGGGTTAGTGTTAGGGTTAGGGTTAGGGTTAGGGTACGGGTTAGGGTTAGGGTACGGGTTAGGGTTAGGGTAAGGGTTAGGGTACGGGTTAGGTTAGGGTTAGGTTATGATTTCGGTTAGGGTTACGGGTTAGGGTTAGAGTTAGTGTTAGCGTACCGGTTAGGGTTAGGGTACGGGTTAGGGTACGGGTTAGGGTTAGGGTACGGGTTAGGGTTAGGGTACGGGTTAGGGTTAGGGTACGGGTTAGGGTTAGGGTTAGGGTTAGGGTACTGGTTAGGGTTAGGGTTAGGGTTAGGGTACGGGTTAGGGTTATGGTTAGAGTTAGTATTAGGGTTAAGTTATGGGTTAGGGTTAGGGTTAAGTTTAGGTTTAGGGTTAGGTTTAGGGGTTAGGGTTAGGGTTAGGGTTAGGGTACGGTTTAGGGTACGGGTTAGGGTTAGGGTTAGGGTACTGGTTAGGGTTAGGGTTAGGGTTAGGTTACGGGTTAGGGTTAGGTTTAGGGTTAGGGTACGGGTTAGGGTTAGTGTTAGGTGTTAGGGTTAGGGTACGGGTTAGGGTTAGGGGTAGGGTTAGTGTTAGGGTTAATGTACGGATTAGGGTTAGGGTTAGGATTAGGGTTAGTGTTAGGTGTTAGGGGTTAGGGTTAGTGTTAGGGTGAGTGTACGGGTTAGGGTTAGGGTTAGGGTTACGGTTAGTGTACGGGTTAGGGTTAGGGTTAGGGTACGGGTTAGGGTTAGGGTTAGGGATTAGGGGTTAGGGTTAGGGTTAATGTTAGGGTTAGGGTTAGGGTACGGTTTAGGGTTAGGGTTAGGCTTAGGGTACCGGTTAGGGTTAGGGTACAGGTTAGGGTTAGGCTTAGGGTACGGGTTAGGGTTAGGGTACGGTTTAGGGTTAGGTTTAGGGTTAGGGTTAGGGTACGGTTTAGGGTTAGGGTTAGGGTACGGGTTAGGGTTAGGGTTAGGGTTAGTGTTAGGGTACGGGTTAGATTTAGGGTTAGGGGTTAGGGGTTAGAGTTAGGGTTAGGGTTAGGTTTAGGTTACGGGTTAGGGTACGGGTTAGGGTTAGGGTACGGGTTAATTTTAGGGTTAGGGTTAGGGTTAGGTTTAGGGTACGGGTTTGGGTTAGGGTTAGGGTTAGGGTACAGGTTAGGGTTAGGGTCCGGGTTAGGGTACGGGTTAGGGTTAGGGTTAGGGTTAGGATTAGGGTTAGGAAAGGGTTAGGGTTAGCGTTAGGGTACGGGTTAGGGTTAGGTTTAGGGTTAGGGTAAGGTTAGGGTTTAGGGTTAGGGTACGGGTTAGGGTTAGGGTACGGGTTAGGTTACGGGTTAGGGTTAGGGTACGGGTACGGGTTAGGTTTAGGGTTAGGGTTAGGGTACGGGTTAGGGTTAGTGTTAGGGTTAGGGTACGGGTTAGGGTTAGGGTTAGGTGTTAGGGTTAGGGTACGGTTTATGGTTAGGGTTAGGGTTAGGGTTAGGGTACGGGTTAGGTTTAGGTTTAGGCTTAGTGTTAGGGTAAAGGTACGGGTTAGGGTTTTGGTTAGGGTTAGTTTTAGGGGTTAGGGTTAGAGTTAGGGTTAGGGTTAGGGTTAGGGTACGCGTTAGGTTTAGGTTTAGGGTTAGGGTTAGGTTACGGGTTAGGGTACGGGTTAGGTTTAGGGTTAGGGTTAGGGTTAGGTTAAGGGTACGGGTTAGGTTTCGGGTTAGGGTTAGTTTTAGGGTACGGGTTAGGTTTAGGGTTAGGTTTCGGGTTAGGGTTAGGGTACGGGTTTGGTTTAGGGTTAGGGTTAGGGTACGGGTAGGGTTAGGGTTAGGGTACGGGTTAGGGTACGGGTTAGGGTTAGGGTACGGTTAGTGTTAGGGTTAGGGTTAGTGTTATGTTTAGGGTACTGGTTAGGGTTAGGGTTAGGGTACGCGTTAGGGTTAGGGTACGGGTTAGGGTACGGGTAGGGTTAGGGTTAGTGTTAGGGTTAAGTTACGGGTTAGGGTTAGGTTAGGGTTAGGGTTAGGGGTTAGGGGTTAGGGTTAGGGTTAGGGTTAGTGTACGGGATAGGGTTAGTGTTAGGGTTAGGGTTAGGGTAAGGGTTATGTTTAGGGTTAGGGTTAGGGTTAGGGTACGGGTTAGGGTACGGGTTAAGTTTAGGGTTAGGATTAGGGTTAGTTTAAGGGTACGGGTTAGGGTTAGGGTTAAGGTTAGGTTTAGGGTACGGGTTAGGGTTAGTGTTAGGGTTAGGGTACGGGTTTGGTTTAGGTTTAGGGTTAGGGTTAGGGTACGGATTAGGGTTAGGTTTAGGGTACGGGTTAGGGTTAGGGTTAGGTTTAGTGTTAGGGTACGGGTTAGGGTTAGGGTTAGGGTTAGGGATTAGGGGTTAGGGTTAGGGTTAGGGTTAATGTTAGGGTTAGGGTTAGGGTACAGTTTAGGGTTAGGGTTAGGGTTAGGGTACGTGTTAGGCTTAGGGTACGGGTTAGGGTTAGTCTTAGGTTACGGGTTAGGGTTAGGGTACGGTTTAGGGTTAGGTTTAGGGTTAGGGTTAGTGTACGGTTTAGGGTTAGGTTTAGGGTACGGGTTAGGTTTAGGGTTAGGGTTAGGGTTAGGGTACGGTTTAGAATTAGGGTTAGGGTTAGGGTTAGGGTTAGGGGTTAGGGGTTAGTGTTAGGGTAAGGGTTAGGGTTAGGTTACGGGTTAGGGTACGGGTTAGGGTTAGGGTACGGGTTAATTTTAGGGTTAGGGTTAGGGTTAGGTTTAGGGTAAGGGTTAGGGTTATGGTTAGGGTTAGGGTACTGGTTAGGGTTAGGGTCCGGGTTAGGGTACGGGTTAGGGTTAGGGTTAGGGTTAGGGTTAGGTTTAGGAAAGGGTTAGGGTTATCGTTAGGGTACGGGTTAGGGTTAGGGTTAGGGTTAGGGTAAGGTTAGGGTTTAGGGTTAGGGTACGGGTTATGGTTAGGGTACGGGTTAGGTTACGGGTTAGGGTTAGGGTATGGGTACGGGTTAGGTTTAGGGTTAGGGTTAGGGTACGGGTTAGGGTTAGTGTTAGGGTTAGGGTACGGGTTAGGGTTAGGGTTAGGTGTTAGGGTTAGGGTACGGTTTATGGTTAGGGTTAGGGTTAGGGTTAGGGTACGGGTTAGGTTTAGGGTTAGGCTTAGTGTTAGGGTAAAGGTACGGGTTAGGGTTTTGGTTAGGGTTAGTGTTAGGGGTTAGGGTTAGAGTTAGGGTTAGGGTTAGGGTTAGGGTACGGGTTAGGTTTAGGTTTAGGGTTAGGGTTAGGTTACGGGTTAGGGTACGGGTTAGGTTTAGGGTTAGGGTTAGGGTTAGGTTAAGGGTACGGGTTAGGGTTCGGGTTAGGGTTAGTTTTAGGTTACAGGTTAGGTTTAGGGTTAGGTTTCGGGTTAGGGTTAGGGTACGGGTTTGGTTTAGGGTTAGGGTTAGGGTACGGGTAGGGTTAGGGTTAGGGTACGGGTTATGGTACGGGTTAGGGTTAGGGTACGGTTAGTGTTAGGGTTAGGGTTAGTGTTATGTTTAGGGTACTGGTTAGGGTTAGGGTTAGGGTTAGGGTACGCGTTAGGGTTAGGGTACGGGTTAGGGTACGGGTAGGGTTAGGGTTAGTGTTAGGGTTAAGTTACGGGTTAGGGTTAGGGTTAGGGTTAGGGGTTAGGGGTTAGGGTTAGGGTTAGGGTTAGGGTACGGGATAGGGTTAGTGTTAGGGTTAGGGTTAGGGTAAGGGTTATGTTTAGGGTTAGGGTTAGGGTTAGGGTACGGGTTAGGGTACGGGTTAGGTTTAGGGTTAGGTTTAGGGTTAGTTTAAGGGTACGGGTTAGGGTTAGGGTTAAGGTTAGGTTTAGGGTACGGGTTAGGGTTAGTGTTAGGGTTAGGGTACGGGTTTGGTTTAGGTTTAGGGTTAGGGTTAGGGTACGGGTTAGGGTTAGGTTTAGGGTACGGGTTAGGGTTAGGGTTAGGTTTAGTGTTAGGGTACGGGTTAGGGTTAGGGTTAGGGTTAGGGATTAGGGGTTAGGGTTAGGGTTAGGGTTAATGTTAGGGTTAGGGTTAGGGTACAGTTTAGGGTTAGGGTTAGGGTTAGGGTACGGGTTAGGCTTAGGGTACGGGTTAGGGTTAGTCTTAGGTTACGGGTTAGGGTTAGGGTACGGTTAGGGTTAGGTTTAGGGTTAGGGTTAGTGTACGGTTTAGGGTTAGGGTTAGGGTACGGGTTAGGTTTAGGGTTAGGGTTAGGGTTAGGGTACGGTTTAGAATTAGGGTTAGGGTTAGGGTTAGGGTTAGGGGTTAGGTTTAGTGTTAGGTAAGGGTAAGGGTTAGGGTTAGGTTACGGGTTAGGGTACGGGTTAGGGTTAGGGTACGGGTTAATTTTAGGGTTAGGGTTAGGGTTAGGTTTAGGGTACGGGTTAGGGTTATGGTTAGGGTTAGGGTACTGGTTAGGGTTAGGGTCCGGGTTAGGGTACGGGTTAGGGTTAGGGTTAGGGTTAGGGTGAGGGTTAGGAAGGGTTAGGGTTAGCGTTAGGGTACGGGTTAGGGTTAGGGTTAGGTACTGGTTAGGGTTAGGGTTAGGGTACGTGTTAGGGTTAGGTTTAGGGTTAGGGTTAGGGTTAGGGTTAGAGGTTAGGGTTAGGGTTAGGGTTAGGGTTAGGATTAGGGTACGGGTTAGGGTGCGGGTTAATTTTAGGGTTAGTGTAAGGGGTTAGGGTTAGGTTTAGGGTACGGGTTAGGTTTAGGGTACGGGTTAGGTTAGGGTTAGGGTACGGGTTAGGTTAGGGTTAGGGTACGGGTTAGGGTTAGGGTTAGGGTTTAGGGTTAGATTACGGGTTAGGGTTAGGGTTAGGGTTAGGTTTAGGTTTAGGGTACGGGGTAGGGTTAGGGTTAGGGTACGGGTTAGGTTTAGGGTACGGGTTAGGGTTAGGGTTAGGGTACGGGTTAGGGTTAGGGTTAGGGTACGGGTTAGGGTTAGGGTTAGGGTTAGGGTTAGATTACGGGTTAGGGTTAGGGTTAGGTTTAGGTTTAGGGTTAGGGTACGGGGTAGGGTTAGGGTTAGGGTACGGGTTAGGTTTAGGGTACGGGTTAGGGTTAGGGTTAGGGTACGGGTTAGGGTTAGGGTTAGGGTACGTGTTAGGGTTAGGTTTATGGTTAGGGTTAGGGTTAGGGTTAGAGGTTAGGGTTAGGGTTAGGGTTAGGATTAGGGTACGGGTTAGGGTGCGGGTTAGGGTTAGGGTTAGGGTACGAGTTAGGGTTAGGGTACGGGTTAGGGTTAGGGTACGGGTTAGGGTTAGGGTTAGGGTACGGTTTAGGGTTAGGTTTAGGGTTAGGGTAAGGGTACGGGTTAGGGTTAGGGTTAGGGTACGGGTTAGGGTTAGAATTAGGTTTAGGGTAGGGTTAGGGTTAGGGTACGGGTTAGATTTAGGGTTAGGTTTAGGGTTAGGGTTAGGGGTTAGGGGTTAGGGTTAGGGTTAGGGTTAGGTTACGTGTTAGGATACGGGTTAGGGTTAGGGTACGGGTTAATTTTAGGGTTAGGGTTAGGGTTAGGTTTAGGGTACGGGTTAGGTTTAGGGTTAGGGTTAGGTATAGGGTTAGGAAAGGGTTAGGGTTAGGGTTAGGGTACGTGTTAGGGTTAGGGTTAGGGTTAGGGTACGGGATAGGGTTAGGGTACGGGTTAGGGTTAGGGTACGGGTTAGAGTACGGCTTAGGTTTAGGGTACGGGAACGGGTTAGGGTTATTGTTAGGGTTATGGTACGGGTTAGGGTTAGTGTTAGGGTTAGGGTACGGGTTAGGGTTAGGGTTAGGTTTAGGGTGAGGGTACGGGTTAGGGTTAGGTTTAGGGTTAGGGTACGGGTTAGGGTACGGGTTAGGGTTAGGGTTAGTGTTAGGGTTAAGGTACGGGTTAGGGTTATTGTTAGGGTTAGGGGTTAGGGGTTAGGGTTAGGGTTAGGGTTAGGCTTAGTGTACGGGTTAGGGTTAGTGTTAGGGTTAGGGTTAGGGTTAGGGTACGGGTTATGTTTAGGGTTAGGGTTAGGGTTAGGGTACGGGTTAGGGTACGGGTTAGGTTTAGGGTTAGGGTTAGGGTTAGGTTAAGGGTACGGGTTAGGGTTAGGTTTAGGGTTATGTTTAGGGTACGGGTTAGGGTTAGGGTTAGGGTTAGCGTACGGGTTTGGGTTATGGTTAGGGTTAGGGTTAGGGTACGGGTTAGGTTTAGGTTTAGAGTACGGGTTAGGGTTAGGTTTAGGGTTAGTGTTAGGGTACGGGTTAGGGTACGGGTTAGGGTTAGGGTACGGTTTAGGGTTAGGGTACGTTTTAGGGTTAGGCTTAGGGTACGGGTTAGGGTTAGGGTACGGTTTAGGGTTAGGTTTAGGGTTAGGGTTAGGGTACGGTTTAGGGTTAGGGTTAGGGTTAGGGTACGGGTTAGGGTTAGGCTTAGGGTACGGGTTAGGGTTAGGATACGGTTAGGGTTAGGTTTAGGGTTAGGGTTAGGGTACGGTTTAGGGTTAGGGTTAGGGTACGGGTTAGGGTTAGGGTTCGGGTTAAGGTTAGGTTATGGGTTAGATTTAGGGTTAGGGTTAGGGTTAGGGTTAGGGGTTAGGGGTTAGTGTTAGGGTACTGGTTAGGGTTAGGGAGCGCGTTAGGGTACGGGTTAGGGTACGGGTTAGGGTTAGGGTACGGGTTAGGGTATGGGGTAGTGTTAGGGTACGGGTTAGGGTTAGGGTACTGGTTAGGGTTAGGGTTAGTGTTAGGGTACGGTTTAGGGTTAGGGTACGGGTTAGGTTACGGGTTAGGGTTAGTGTTAGGGTACTGGTTAGGGTTAGGTACGGGTTAGGGTTAGGGTGATGGTACGGGTTAGGGATAGGTTTAGGGTACTTGTTAGGGTTAGGGTTAGGTTTAGGGTACGGGTTAGGGTTAGGTTTAGGGTTAGGGTACGGGTTAGGGTTAGGGTTAGGGTACGGGTTAGGGTTAGGATACGGTTTAGGGTTAGGTTTAGGGTTAGGGTTAGGGTACGGTTTAGGGTTAGGGTTAGGGTACGGGTTAGGGTTAGGGTTAAGGTTAGGTTATGGGTTAGATTTAGGGTTAGGGTTAGGGTTAGGGTTAGGGGTTAGGGGTTAGTGTAGGGTACTGTTTAGGTTTAGGGTCCGCGTTAGGGTACGGGTTAGGTTACGGGTTAGAGTTAGGGTACGGGTTAGGGTATGGGGTAGTGTTAGGGTACGGGTTAGGGTTAGGGTACTGGTTAGGGTTAGGGTTAGTGTTAGGGTACGGTTTAGGGTTAGGGTACGGGTTAGGTTACGGGTTAGGGTTAGTGTTAGGGTACTGGTTAGGGTTAGGTACGGGTTAGGGTTAGGGTGATGGTACGGGTTAGGGATAGGTTTAGGGTACTTGTTAGGGTTAGGGTTAGGTTTAGGGTACGGGTTAGGGTTAGGTTTAGGGTTAGGGTACGGGTTAGGGTTAGGGTTAGGAGTTAGGATTAGGGTACGGGTTAGGGTTAGGGTTAGGGTTAGTGTTAGGGTTAATGTACGGGTTAGTGTTAGGGTTAGGATTAGGGTTAGGGTTAGGGGTTAGGGGTTAGTGTTAGTGTTAGAGTTAGGGTTAGGGTTAGGGTGAGGGTACGGGTTAGGTTTAGGCTTAGGGATAGGGTTAGGGTTAGTGTACGGGTTAGGGTTAGGTTTACGGTTAGGGTACGGGTTAGGGTTAGGGTACGGGTTAGGATTAGGGTACAGGTTAGGGTATGGGGTAGGGTTAGGGTACGGGTTAGGGTTAGGGTCCTGGTTAGGGTTAGGTTTAGGGTTAGGGTACGGGTTAGGGTTAGGGTTAGGTTTAGGGTTAGGCTTAGGGTTTAGGGGTTAGGGTTATGGTTAAGGTTAATGTTAGGGTTAGGGTTAGGGGTTAAGGGTTAGGGTTAGGTTTAGGGTTACGGTTAGGGTTAGGGTTAGGGTTAGGGTTAGGGTACGGGGTAGGGATACTGTTAGGGTACGGGTTAGGATTAGTGTACGGGTTAGGGTTAGGGTTAGGTTACTGGTTAGGGTTAGGGTTAGGGTACGTGTTAGGGTTAGGGTTAGGGTACGTGTTAGGGTTAGGGTTAGAGGTTAGGGTTAGGGTTAGGTTTAGGGTTAGGATTAGGGTACGGGTTAGGGTACGGGTTAGGGTTAGGGTTAGGGTTAGGGTACGGGTTAGGGTTAGGGTTAGGGTTAGGGTACGGGTTAGGGTTAGGGTACGGGTTAGGGTTAGGGTTAGGGTACGGGTTAGTGTTAGGGTACGGTTTTGGGTTAGGTTTAGGGTTAGAGTTAGGGTACGGGTTAGGGATAGGGTTAGGGTACGGGTTAGGGTTAGGGTTAGGGTTAGGGTTAGGGTACGGGTTAGATTTAGGGTTAGGTTTAGGGTTAGGGTTAGGGGTTAGGGGTTAGGATTAGGGTTAGGGTTAGGGTACGGGTTAGGGTACGGTTTAGGGTTAGGGTACGGGTTAATTTTAGGGTTAGGGTTAGGGTTAGGTTTAGGGTACGGGTTTGGGTTAGGGTTAGGGTACGTGTTAGGGTTAGGGTCCGGGTTAGGGTACGGGTTAGGGTACGGGTTAGGGTTAGGGTTAGGGTGAGGAAAGGGTTAGGGTTAGGGTTAGGGTACGGGTTAGGGTTAGGGTGAGGGTGCGGTTTAGGGTTCGGGTTCGGGTTAGGGTTAGGTTTAGGGTTAGGGTTAGGGTACGGGTTAGGGTTAGGGTTAGGTTTAGGGTTAGGTTACGGGTTAGGGTTAGGGTTAGGGTTAGGGTTAGTTTTAGGGTTGGTTAGGGTACAGGGTTGGGTTAGGGTTAGGGTACGGGTTAGGGTTAGGGTACGGGTTAGGGTTAGGGTTAGGGTACAGGTTAGGGTTAGGGTTAGGGTACGTGTTAGGGTTAGGGTTAGGGTTAGGGTTACGGTTAGGGTTAGAGGTTAGGGTTAGGTTTAGGGTTAGGGTTAGGAATAGGGTACGGGTTAGGGTACGGGTTAGGGTTAGGGTTAGGGTTAGGGTACGGGTTAGGGTTAGGGTTAGGGTACAGGTTAGGGTTAGGATTAGGTTTAGGGTTAGGGTTAGGGTTAGGGTACGGGTTAGATTTAGGGTTAGGTTTAGGGTTAGGCTTAGGGGTTAGGGGTTAGGGTTACGGTTAGGGTTAGGGTACGTGTTAGGGTACGGGTTAGGGTTAGGGTACGGGTTAATTTTAGGGTTAGGGTTAGGGTTAGGTTTAGGGTTAGGAAAGGGTTAGGGTTAGTGTACGGTTTAGGGTTAGGGTTAGGGTTAGGGTACGGTTTAGGGTTAGGGTACGGGTTAGGGTTAGGGTACGGGTTAGGGTTAGGGTACGGGTTAGGGTTAGGGTTAGGGTACGGGTTAGGGTTAGTGTTAGGGTTAGCGTACGGGTTAGGGTTAGGGTTAGGGTTTAGGGTTAGGGTACGCCTTAGGGTTAGGGTGACGGTTAGGGTACGGGATAGGGTTAGGGTTAGGTTTAGGGTTAGTGTTAGGGTTAAGGTACGGGTTATGTTTAGGGTTAGGGTTAGGGTTAGGGTACGGGTTAGGGTACGGGTTAGGTTTAGGGTTAGGGTTAGGGTTAGTTTAAGGGTACGGGTTAGTGTTAGGGTTAGGGTTAGGGTACGGGTTAGGGTTAGGGTTAGGATTACGGTTAGGGTTAGGGTAGGGGTTAGGGTTAGATTTAGGGTTAGGGTTAGGGGTTAGGTGTAGGGTTAGGGTTAGGGTACGGGTTAGGGTTAGGTTTAGGGTACGGGTTAGGGTTAGGGTTAGGGTTAGGTTTAGGGTTAGGTTTAGGGGTTAGGGGTTAGGGCTAGGGTTAGGGTTAGGGTTAGGTGTTAGGGGTTAGGGGTTAGGGTTAGTTTTAGGGTGAGGGTACGGGTTATGGTTAGGGTTAGGGTTAGGGTTAGGGTTAGTGTACGGGATAGGGTTAGTGTTAGGGTTAGGGTTAGGGTAAGGGTTATGTTTAGGGTTAGGGTTAGGGTTAGGGTACGGGTTAGGGTACGGGTTAAGTTTAGGGTTAGGTTTAGGGTTAGTTTAAGGGTACGGGTTAGGGTTAGGGTTAAGGTTAGGTTTAGGGTACGGGTTAGGGTTAGTGTTAGGGTTAGGGTACGGGTTTGGTTTAGGTTTAGGGTTAGGGTTAGGGTACGGGTTAGGGTTAGGTTTAGGGTACGGGTTAGGGTTAGGGTTAGGTTTAGTGTTAGGGTACGGGTTAGGGTTAGGGTTAGGGTTAGGGTTAGGGATTAGGGGTTAGGGTTAGGGTTAGGGTTAATGTTAGGGTTAGGGTTAGGGTACAGTTTAGGGTTAGGGTTAGGGTTAGGGTACGTGTTAGGCTTAGGGTACGGGTTAGGGTTAGTCTTAGGTTACGGGTTAGGGTTAGGGTACGGTTTAGGGTTAGGTTTAGGGTTAGGGTTAGTGTACGGTTTAGGGTTAGGTTTAGGGTACGGGTTAGGTTTAGGGTTAGGGTTAGGGTTAGGGTACGGTTTAGAATTAGGGTTAGGGTTAGGGTTAGGGTTAGGGGTTAGGGGTTAGTGTTAGGGTAAGGGTTAGGGTTAGGTTACGGGTTAGGGTACGGGTTAGGGTTAGGGTACGGGTTAATTTTAGGGTTAGGGTTAGGGTTAGGTTTAGGGTACGGGTTAGGGTTATGGTTAGGGTTAGGGTACTGGTTAGGGTTAGGGTCCGGGTTAGGGTACGGGTTAAGGTTAGGGTTAGGGTTAGGGTTAGGGTTAGGAAAGGGTTAGGGTTATCGTTAGGGTACGGGTTAGGGTTAGGGTTAGGGTTAGGGTAAGGTTAGGGTTTAGGGTTAGGGTACGGGTTATGGTTAGGGTACGGGTTAGGTTACGGTTTAGGGTTAGTGTACGGGTACGGGTTAGGTTTAGGGTTAGGGTTAGGGTACGGGTTAGGGTTAGTGTTAGGGTTAGGGTACGGGTTAGGGTTAGGGTTAGGTGTTAGGGTTAGGGTACGGTTTATGGTTAGGGTTAGGGTTAGGGTTAGGGTACGGGTTAGGTTTAGGGTTAGGCTTAGTGTTAGGGTAAAGGTACGGGTTAGGGTTTTGGTTAGGGTTAGTGTTAGGGGTTAGGGTTAGAGTTAGGGTTAGGGTTAGGGTTAGGGTACGGGTTAGGTTTAGGTTTAGGGTTAGGGTTAGGTTACGGGTTAGGGTACGGGTTAGGTTTAGGGTTAGGGTTAGGGTTAGGTTAAGGGTACGGGTTAGGGTTCGGGTTAGGGTTAGTTTTAGGTTACGGGTTAGGTTTAGGGTTAGGTGTCGGGTTAGGGTTAGGGTACGGGTTTGGTTTAGGGTTAGGGTTAGGGTACGGGTAGGGTTAGGGTTAGGGTACGGGTTAGGGTACGGGTTAGGGTTAGGGTACGGTTAGTGTTAGGGTTAGGGTTAGTGTTATGTTTAGGGTACTGGTTAGGGTTAGGGTTAGGGTTAGGGTACGCGTTAGGGTTAGGGTACGGGTTAGGGTACGGGTAGGGTTAGGGTTAGTGTTAGGGTTAAGTTACGGGTTAGGGTTAGGGTTAGGGTTAGGGGTTAGGGGTTAGGGTTAGGGTTAGGGTTAGGGTACGGGATAGGGTTAGTGTTAGGGTTAGGGTTAGGTTAAGGGTTATGTTTAGGGTTAGGGTTAGGGTTAGGGTACGGGTTAGGGTACGGGTTAGGTTTAGGGTTAGGTTTAGGGTTAGTTTAAGGGTACGGGTTAGGGTTAGGGTTAAAGTTAGGTTTAGGGTATGGGTTAGGGTTAGTGTTAGGGTTAGGGTACGGGTTTGGTTTAGGTTTAGGGTTAGGGTTAGGGTACGGGTTAGGGTTAGGTTTAGGGTACGGGTTAGGGTTAGGGTTAGGTTTAGTGTTAGGGTACGGGTTAGGGTTAGGGTTAGGGTTAGGGATTAGGGGTTAGGGTTAGGGTTAGGGTTAATGTTAGGGTTAGGGTTAGGGTACAGTTTAGGGTTAGGGTTAGGGTTAGGGTACGGGTTAGGCTTAGGGTACGGGTTAGGGTTAGTCTTAGGTTACGGGTTAGGGTTAGGGTACAGTTAGGGTTAGGTTTAGGGTTAGGGTTAGTGTACGGTTTAGGGTTAGGGTTAGGGTACGGGTTAGGTTTAGGGTTAGGGTTAGGGTTAGGGTACGGTTTAGAATTAGGGTTAGGGTTAGGGTTAGGGTTAGGGGTTAGGGGTTAGTGTTAGGGTAAGGGTAAGGGTTAGGGTTAGGTTACGGGTTAGGGTACGGGTTAGGGTTAGGGTACGGGTTAATTTTAGGGTTAGGGTTAGGGTTAGGTTTAGGGTACGGGTTAGGGTTATGGTTAGGGTTAGGGTACTGGTTAGGGTTAGGGTCCGGGTTAGGGTACGGGTTAGGGTTAGGGTTAGGGTTAGGGTGAGGGTTAGGAAATGTTAGGGTTAGCGTTAGGGTACGGGTTAGGGTTAGGGTTAGGTTACTGGTTAGGGTTAGGGTTAGGGTACGTGTTAGGGTTAGGTTTAGGGTTAGGGTTAGGGTTAGGGTTAGAGGTTAGGGTTAGGGTTAGGGTTAGGGTTAGGATTAGGGTACGGGTTAGGGTGCGGGTTAATTTTAGGGTTAGTGTAAGGGGTAGGGTTAGGTTTAGGGTACGGGTTAGGTTTAGGGTACGGGTTAGGGTTAGGGTTAGGGTACGGGTTAGGGTTAGGGTTAGGGTACGGGTTAGGGTTAGGGTTAGGGTTAGGGTTAGATTACGGGTTAGGGTTAGGGTTAGGGTTTGGTTTAGGTTTAGGGTACGGGGTAGGGTTAGGGTTAGGGTACGGGTTAGGTTTAGGGTACGGGTTAGGGTTAGGTTTAGGGTACGGGTTAGGGTTAGGGTTAGGGTACGGGTTAGGGTTAGGGTTAGGGTACGGGTTAGGGTTAGGGTTAGGGTTAGGGTTAGATTACGGGTTAGGGTTAGGGTTAGGGTTAGGTTTAGGGTTAGGGTACGGGGTAGGGTTAGGGTTAGGGTACGGGTTAGGTTTAGGGTACGGGTTAGGGTTAGGGTTAGGGTACGGGTTAGGGTTAGGGTTAGGGTACGTGTTAGGGTTAGGTTTATGGTTAGGGTTAGGGTTAGGGTTAGAGGTTAGGGTTAGGGTTAGGGTTAGGATTAGGGTACGGGTTAGGGTGCGGGTTAGGGTTAGGGTTAGGGTACGGGTTAGGGTTAGGGTACGGGTTAGGGTTAGGGTACGGGTTAGGGTTAGGGTTAGGGTACGGTTTAGGGTTAGGTTTAGGGTTAGGGTAAGGGTACGGGTTAGGGTTAGGGTTAGGGTACGGGTTAGGGTTAGAATTAGGTTTAGGGTTAGGGTTAGGGTTAGGGTACGGGTTAGATTTAGGGTTAGGTTTAGGGTTAGGGTTAGGGGTTAGGGGTTAGGGTTAGGGTTAGGGTTAGGTTACGTGTTAGGATACGGGTTAGGGTTAGGGTACGGGTTAATTTTAGGGTTAGGGTTAGGGTTAGGTTTAGGGTACGGGTTAGGTTTAGGGTTAGGGTTAGGTATAGGGTTAGGAAAGGGTTAGGGTTAGGGTTAGGGTACGTGTTAGGGTTAGGGTTAGGGTTAGGGTACGGGATAGGGTTAGGGTACGGGTTAGGGTTAGGGTACGGGTTAGAGTACGGCTTAGGTTTAGGGTACGGGAACGGGTTAGGGTTATTGTTAGGGTTATGGTACGGGTTAGGGTTAGTGTTAGGGTTAGGGTACGGGTTAGGGTTAGGGTTAGGGTTTAGGGTGAGGGTACGGGTTAGGGTTAGGTTTAGGGTTAGGGTACGGGTTAGGGTACGGGTTAGGGTTAGGGTTAGTGTTAGGGTTAAGGTACGGGTTAGGGTTATTGTTAGGGTTAGGGGTTAGGGGTTAGGGTTAGGGTTAGGGTTAGGCTTAGTGTACGGGTTAGGGTTAGTGTTAGGGTTAGGGTTAGGGTTAGGGTACGGGTTATGTTTAGGGTTAGGGTTAGGGTTAGGGTACGGGTTAGGGTACGGGTTAGGTTTAGGGTTAGGGTTAGGGTTAGGTTAAGGGTACGGGTTAGGGTTAGGTTTAGGGTTATGTTTAGGGTACGGGTTAGGGTTAGGGTTAGGGTTAGCGTACGGGTTTGGGTTATGGTTAGGGTTAGGGTTAGGGTACGGGTTAGGTTTAGGTTTAGAGTACGGGTTAGGGTTAGGTTTAGGGTTAGTGTTAGGGTACGGGTTAGGGTACGGGTTAGGGTTAGGGTACGGTTTAGGGTTAGGGTACGTTTTAGGGTTAGGCTTAGGGTACGGGTTAGGGTTAGGGTACGGTTTAGGGTTAGGTTTAGGGTTAGGGTTAGGGTACGGTTTAGGGTTAGGGTTAGGGTTAGGGTACGGGTTAGGGTTAGGCTTAGGGTACGGGTTAGGGTTAGGATACGGTTAGGGTTAGGTTTAGGGTTAGGGTTAGGGTACGGTTTAGGGTTAGGGTTAGGGTACGGGTTAGGGTTAGGGTTAGGGTTAAGGTTAGGTTATGGGTTAGATTTAGGGTTAGGGTTAGGGTTAGGGTTAGGGGTTAGGGGTTAGTGTTAGGGTACTGGTTAGGGTTAGGGTCCGCGTTAGGGTACGGGTTAGGGTACGGGTTAGGGTTAGGGTACGGGTTAGGGTATGGGGTAGTGTTAGGGTACGGGTTAGGGTTAGGGTACTGGTTAGGGTTAGGGTTAGTGTTAGGGTACGGTTTAGGGTTAGGGTACGGGTTAGGTTACGGGTTAGGGTTAGTGTTAGGGTACTGGTTAGGGTTAGGTACGGGTTAGGGTTAGGGTGATGGTACGGGTTAGGGATAGGTTTAGGGTACTTGTTAGGGTTAGGGTTAGGTTTAGGGTACGGGTTAGGGTTAGGTTTAGGGTTAGGGTACGGGTTAGGGTTAGGGTTAGGGTACGGGTTAGGGTTAGGATACGGTTTAGGGTTAGGTTTAGGGTTAGGGTTAGGGTACGGTTTAGGGTTAGGGTTAGGGTACGGGTTAGGGTTAGGGTTAAGGTTAGGTTATGGGTTAGATTTAGGGTTAGGGTTAGGGTTAGGGTTAGGGGTTAGGGGTTAGTGTAGGGTACTGGTTAGGTTTAGTGTCCGCGTTAGGGTACGGGTTAGGTTACGGGTTAGAGTTAGGGTACGGGTTAGGGTATGGGGTAGTGTTAGGGTACGGGTTAGGGTTAGGGTTCTGGTTAGGGTTAGGGTTAGTGTTAGGGTACGGTTTAGGGTTAGGGTACGGGTTAGGTTACGGGTTAGGGTTAGTGTTAGGGTACTGGTTAGGGTTAGGTACGGGTTAGGGTTAGGGTGATGGTACGGGTTAGGGATAGGTTAGGGTACTTGTTAGGGTTAGGGTTAGGTTTAGGGTACGGGTTAGGGTTAGGTTTAGGGTTAGGGTACGGGTTAGGGATAGGGTTAGGAGTTAGGATTAGGGTACGGGTTAGGGTTAGGGTTAGGGTTAGTGTTAGGGTTAATGTACGGGTTAGTGTTAGGGTTAGGATTAGGGTTAGGGTTAGGGGTTAGGGGTTAGTGTTAGTGTTAGAGTTAGGGTTAGGGTTAGGGTGAGGGTACGGGTTAGGTTTAGGCTTAGGGATAGGGTTAGGGTTAGTGTACGGGTTAGGGTTAGGTTTACGGTTAGGGTACGGGTTAGGGTTAGGGTACGGGTTAGGATTAGGGTACAGGTTAGGGTATGGGGTAGGGTTAGGGTACGGGTTAGGGTTAGGGTCCTGGTTATAGGGTACAGGTTAGGGTATGGGGTAGGGTTAGGGTACGGGTTAGGGTTAGGGTCCTGGTTAGGGTTAGGTTTAGGGTTAGGGTACGGGTTAGGGTTAGGGTTAGGTTTAGGGTTAGGCTTAGGGTTTAGGGGTTAGGGTTATGGTTAAGGTTAATGTTAGGGTTAGGGTTAGGGGTTAAGGGTTAGGGTTAGGTTTAGGGTTACGGTTAGGGTTAGGGTTAGGGTTAGGGTTAGGGTACGGGGTAGGGATACTGTTAGGGTACGGGTTAGGATTAGTGTACGGGTTAGGGTTAGGGTTAGGTTACTGGTTAGGGTTAGGGTTAGTGTACGTGTTAGGGTTAGGGTTAGGGTACGTGTTAGGGTTAGGGTTAGAGGTTAGGGTTAGGGTTAGGTTTAGGGTTAGGATTAGGGTACGGGTTAGGGTACGGGTTAGGGTTAGGGTTAGGGTTAGGGTACGGGTTAGGGTTAGGGTTAGGGTTAGGGTACGGGTTAGGGTTAGGGTACGGGTTAGGGTTAGGGTTAGGGTACGGGTTAGTGTTAGGGTACGGTTTTGGGTTAGGTTTAGGGTTAGAGTTAGGGTACGGGTTAGGGATAGGGTTAGGGTACGGGTTAGGGTTAGGGTTAGGGTTAGGGTTAGGGTTAGGGTACGGGTTAGATTTAGGGTTAGGTTTAGGGTTAGGGTTAGGGGTTAGGGGTTAGGATTAGGGTTAGGGTTAGGGTACGGGTTAGGGTACGGTTTAGGGTTAGGGTACGGGTTAATTTTAGGGTTAGGGTTAGGGTTAGGTTTAGGGTACGGGTTTGGGTTAGGGTTAGGGTACGTGTTAGGGTTAGGGTCCGGGTTAGGGTACGGTTTAGGGTACGGTTAGGGGTTAGGGTTAGGGTGAGGAAAGGGTTAGGTTTAGGGTTAGGGTACGGTTAGGGTTAGGGTGAGGGTGCGGTTTAGGGTTCGGGTTCGGGTTAGGGTTAGGTTTAGGGTTAGGGTTAGGGTACGGGTTAGGGTTAGGGTTAGGTTTAGGGTTAGGTTACGGGTTAGGGTTAGGGTTAGGGTTAGGGTTAGGTTTAGGGTTGGTTAGGGTACAGGGTTGGGTTAGGGTTAGGGTACGGGTTAGGGTTAGGGTACGGATTAGGGTTTAGGGTTAGGGTACAGGTTAGGGTTAGGGTTAGGGTACGTGTTAGGGTTAGGGTTAGGGTTAGGGTTACGGTTAGGGTTAGAGGTTAGGGTTAGGTTTAGGGTTAGGGTTAGGAATAGGGTACGGGTTAGGGTACGGGTTAGGGTTAGGGTTAGGGTTAGGGTACGGGTTAGGGTTAGGGTTAGGGTACAGGTTAGGGTTAGGATTAGGGTTAGGGTTAGGGTTAGGGTTAGGGTACGGGTTAGATTTAGGGTTAGGTTTAGGGTTAGGCTTAGGGGTTAGGGGTTAGGGTTACGGTTAGGGTTAGGGTACGTGTTAGGGTACGGGTTAGGGTTAGGGTACGGTTAATTTTAGGGTTAGGGTTAGGGTTAGGTTAGGGTACGGGTTAGGGTTAGGGTTAGGGTTAGGTTTAGGGTTAGGAAAGGGTAGGGTTAGGTACGGTTTAGGGTTAGGGTTAGGGTTAGGGTACGGTTTAGGGTTAGGGTACGGGTTAGGGTTAGGGTACGGGTTAGGGTTAGGGTACGGGTTAGGGTTAGGGTTAGGGTACGGGTTAGGGTTAGTGTTAGGGTTAGCGTACGGGTTAGGGTTAGGGTTAGGGTTTAGGGTTAGGGTACGCCTTAGGGTTAGGGTGACGGTTAGGGTACGGGTTAGGGTTAGGGTTAGGTTAGGGTTAGTGTTAGGGTTAAGGTACGGGTTATGTTTAGGGTTAGGGTTAGGGTTAGGGTACGGGTTAGGGTACGGGTTAGGTTTAGGGTTAGGGTTAGGTTAGTTTAAGGGTACGGGTTAGTGTTAGGGTTAGGGTTAGGGTACGGGTTAGGGTTAGGGTTAGGATTACTGTTAGGGTTAGGGTAGGGGTTAGGGTTAGATTAGGGTTAGGGTTAGGGGTTAGGTGTAGGGTTAGGGTTAGGGTACGGGTTAGGGTTAGGTTTAGGGTACGGGTTAGGGTTAGGGTTAGGTTTAGGGTTAGGTTTAGGGGTTAGGGGTTTAGGGCTAGGGTTAGGGTTAGGGTTAGGTGTTAGGGGTAGGGGTTAGGTTAGGGTTAGGGTGAGGGTTAGGGTACGGGTTAGGGTTAGGGTTAGGTTTAGTATTAGGGTTAAGGTACGGGGTAGGGTTAGGGTTAGGTTAGGGTTAGGGTTAGGGTTAGGGTTTAGGGGTTAGGTTTAGTGTTAGTGTTAGGGTTAGGGTTAGGGTACGGGTTAGGTTACGGGTTAGGGTTAGGGTTAGGGTTAGGGTTAGGGTTAGGGTACGGGTTAGGGTTAGGGTGATGGTACGAGTTAGTGTTAGGGTTAGGGTACTGGTTAGGGTTAGGGTAGGGTTAGGGTACGGGTTAGGGTTAGGTTTAGGTTTAGGGGTACGGTTTAGGGTTAGGGTTAGGTGTTAGTGTTAGGGTACGGGTTAGGGGTAGGGTTAGGGTTAGGTTTAGGGTAGGGTACGATAGGGTTAGGGTTAGGGTTAGTGTTAGGGTTAGGATTAGGGTTAGGGTTAGGGGTTAGGGGTTAGGGTTAGTTTTAGGGTGAGGGTACGGATTAGGGTTAGGGTTAGGGTTAGTGTACGGGTTAGGGTTAGGGTTAGGGTACGGGTTAGGGTTAGGGTTACAGTTAGTGTTAGGGTTAGGGTTAGGGTTAGGGTACGGGTTAGGGTACGGGTTAGGTTTAGGGTTAGGTTTAGGGTTAGTTTAAGGGTACGGGTTATGGTTAGGGTTAAGGTTAGGTTTAGGTACGGGTTAGGGTTAGTGTTAGGGTTAGGGTACGGGTTTGGGTTAGGTTTAGGGTTAGGGTTAGGGTACGGGTTAGGGTTAGGTTTAGGGTACGGGTTAGGGTTAGGGTTTGGGTTAGTGTTAGGGTACTGGTTAGAGTTAGGGTTAGGGTTAGGGTTAGGGTTAGGGTTAGGGATTAGGGGTTAGGGTTAGGGGTTAGGGTTAACGTTAGGGTTAGGGTTAGGGTACAGTTTAGGGTTAGGGTTAGGGTTAGGGTACGGGTTAGGGTTAGGGTACGGGTTAGGGTTAGGCTTAGGTTACGTGTTAGGGTTAGGGTACGGTTTAGGGTTAGGTTTAGGGTTAGGGTTAGTGTACGGTTTAGGGTTAGGGTTAGGGTACGGGTTAGGTTTAGGGTTAGGGTTAGGGTTAGGGTACGGGTTAGAATTAGGGTTAGGTTAGGGTTAGGGTTAGGGGTTAGGTGTTAGTGTTAGTGTAAGGGTTAGGTTTAGGTTACGGGTTAGGGTACGGGTTAGGGTTAGGGTGCGGGTTAATTTTAGGGTTAGGGTTAGGGTTAGGTTTAGGGTACGGGTTAGGGTTATGGTTAGGGTTAGGGTACTGGGTTAGGGTGAGGGTCCGGGTTAGGGTCCGGGTTAGGGTTAGTGTTAGGGTAGAGTTAGGGTTAGGAAGGGTTAGGGTATGGGTTAGGGTACGGGTTAGGGTTAGGGTTAGAGTTAGGTTACGGGTTAGGTTAGGGTACGGGTTAGGGTTAGGGTATGGGTTAGGGTTACGGGTTAGGGTTAGGGTACGGGTACGGTTTAGGGTTAGGGTTAGGGTACGGGTTAGGGTTAGTGTTAGGGTTAGGGTACGGGTTAGGGTTAGGGTTAGGGGTTAGGGTTAGGGTACGGTTTATGTTAGGGTTAGGGTTAGGGTTAGGTTAGGGTACGGGTAGGGTTAGGGTTAGGGTTAGTGTTATTGTAAAGGTACGGGTTAGGGTTTTGGTTCGGGTTAGGGTTAGGGGTTAGGGTTAGAGTTAGGGTTAGGGTTAGGGTTAGGGTACGGGTTAGAGTTAGTGTTAGGGTTAGGGTTAGTGTTAGGGTACGGGTTAGGTTAGGGTTAGGGTTAGGGTACGGGTTAGGTACGGGTTAGGTTTAGGGTTAGGGTTAGGGTTAGGTTTAGGGTACGGGTTAGGTTTAGGGTTAGGGTTCGGTTTAGGGTAGGGTACGGGGTTTCGGTTAGGGTTAGGGTTAGGGTACGGGTTAGGGTTAGGGTTAGGGTTAGGTTACGGTTAGGGATTAGGGGTTAGCGTTAGGGTTAGTGTTAAAGTTAGGGTTAGGGTTAGGGTAGGGTTAGGGTACGGGTTAGGATTAGTGTGGGTTAGGTTAGGTTTAGGGTTAGGGTTAGGGTTAGGGTTAAGAAAGGGTTAGTGTTAGGTTTAGGGTAGGGGTTAGGGTTAGGGTTAGGGTAGGGTTAGGGTACGGGTTAGGTTTAGGGTACGGGATAGGGTTAGGGTACGGGTTAGGGTTTGGGTTAGGTTAGGGTTAGGTTATGATTTCGGTTAGAGTTACGGGTTAGGGCTAGAGTTAGTGTTAGCGTACGGGTTAGGGTTAGGGTACGGGTTAGGGTAACGGGTTAGGGTACGGGTTAGGTTTAGGGTATGGGTTAGGGTTAGGGTACGGGTTAGGGTTAGGGTTAGGGTACGGCTTAGGGTTAGGGTTAGGGTTAGGGTACGGGTTAGGTTTAGGTTAGGTTTAGGGTACGGTTTAGGGTTAGGGTTAGGGGTTAGGGTTAGGGTACGGGTTAGGGTTAGGGTTAGGGTTAGGGTACGGGTTAGGGTTATGTTAGAGTTAGTATTAGGGTTAAGGTACGGGTTAGGGTTAGGGTTAAGTTTAGTTTAGGGTTAGGTTTAGGGGTTAGGGTTAGGTTAGGGTTAGGGTACGGTTTAGGGTACGGGTTAGTGTTAGGGTTAGGTTTAGGGTTAGGGTACGGGTTAGGGTTAGGGTTAGGGTTAGGGTTAGGGTACGGGTTAGGGTACGGGTTAGGGTTAGGGTTAGTGTTAGGGTTAGGGTATGGGTTAGGGTTAGGGTTAGGGTTAGGGTTAGGGTACGGGTTAGGTTTAGGCTTAGGGTTAGCGTTAGGTTTGGGTACGGGTTAGGGTTAGGGTTAGGGTTAGGGTTAGGGTACAGGTTATGGTACGGGTTAGGGTTAGTGTTAGGGTACGGGTTAGGGTTAGGGTTAGGGTTAGGGTTAGGGTATGGTTAGGGTTAGGGTTAGGGTTAGGGTACGGGTTAGGGTTATGGTTAGAGTTAGTATTAGGTTAAGGTACGGGTTAGGGTTAGGGTTAAGTTTAGGTTTAGGGTTAGGTTTAGGGGTTAGGGTTAGGTTAGGGTTAGGGTACGGTTTAGGGTACGGGTTAGTGTTAGGGTTAGGTTTAGGGTTAGGGTACGGGTTAGGGTTACGGTTAGGGTTAGGGTTAGGGTACGGGTAGGGTACGGGTTAGGGTTAGGTTAGTGTTAGGGTTAGGGTACGGGTGAGGGTAGTGTTAGTGTTAGGGTTAGGGTACGGGTTAGGTTTAGGCTTAGGGTTAGCGTTAGGGTTTGGGTACGGGTTAGGGTTAGGGTTAGGGTTAGGGTTAGGGTACAGGTTATGGACGGGTTAGGGTTAGGGTTAGGGTTAGGGTACGGGTTACGGGTTAGGGTTAGGGTTAGGGTTTAGGGTTAGGTTGGGTTAGGGTTAGGGTTAGGGGTTAGGGTTAGGGTTAGGGTTACGGTTAGGGTTAGGTTACGGGTTAGGTTTAGGGTACGGGTTAGGGTTAGGGTTAGGGTTAGCCTACGGTTAGAGTTAGGGATAGGGTTAGGTTGGGGTTAGGGTTTAGGGTTAAGGTTAGGTTAGGGTTGGGGTTAGGGTACGGGTTAGGTGTAGGGTTAGTGTACGGGTTAGGGATAGGGTTAGGGTACGGGTTAGGGTTAGGGTTAGGTTTAGGGTTAGGGTTTAGGGGTTAGTGTTAGGGTTAGGGTTATTGTTAGGGTTAGGGTACGGGTTAGTGTATGGGTTTGGGTTAGGGTACGGTTTTGGTTAGGGTTATTGTTAGGGTTAGGGTTAGGGTACGGTTTGGGGTTAGGGTTAGGGTTAGAGTACGGGTTAGGGTTAGGGTACGGTTTAGGGTACGGGTTAGCTTAGGGTTAGGTTAGGGTTAGGGTACAGGTTAGGGTTAGAGTACGGGTTAGGTTTAGGGTGAGGGTACGGGTTAGGGTTAGGGTTAGGTTAACGGGTTAGGGTTACGGTTGAGGTTAGGGGTTAGGGTTAGGGTACGGGTTAGGTTTAGGGTTAGTGTTAGGTTTAGGGTTAGGGTATGGGTTAGGGTTAGGTTAGGGTTAGTGTTAGGGTTAAGGTACGGGTTAGGGTTAGGGTTAGGATTAGGTTTAGGGTTAGGGGTTAGGGGTTAGGGTTAGGGTAAGGGTTAGGGTTAGGGTTAGCGTACGGGTTAGGGTTAGTGTTAGGGTTAGGGTTAGGGTTAGGGTACGGGTTAGGTTTAGGGTTAGGGTTAGGGTTAGGGTACGGGTTAGGGTACGGGTTAGGGTTAGTGTTAGGGTTAGGGTTAGGGTACGGGTTAGGGTTAGGGTTAGGTTTAGGTTTAGGGTACGGTTTAGGGTAGGGTTAGGATTACGGTTAGGGTTAGGGTAGGGGTTAGGTTAGAGTTAGGGTTAACGTTAGGGGTTAGGTGTAGGGTTAGGTTTAAGGTACGGGTTAGGGGTTAGGGTTAGGGTTAGGGTACGGGTTAGGGTTAGGGTTAGGCTTAGGTTTAGGGTTAGGGGTTAGGGGTTAGGGCTAGGGTTAGGGTAGGGTTAGGTGTAAGGGGTTGGGTTAGGGTTAGGGTTAGGGTACGGGTTAGGGTTAGGGTTAGGGTTAGTATTAGGGTTAAGGTACGGGTTAGGGTTAGTGTTAGGGTTAGGGTTAGGGTTAGGGTTTAGGGGTTAGGTTATTGTTAGGGTTAGGGTTAGGTTTAGGGTACGGGTTAGGGTACGGGTTAGGGTTAGGGTACGGGTTAATTTTAGGGTTAGGTTTAGAGTTAGGTTTAGGGATAGGGTACGGGTTAGGGTTAGGGTTAGGGTTAGTATTAGGGTAAGGTACGGGTTAGGGTTAGGGTTAGGGTTAGGGTTAGGGTTATGGTTAGGAAAAGGTTAGGGTTAGTGTACGGGTTAGGTTTAGGGTTAGGGTTATGGTACGGGTTAGGGTTAGGGTACGGGTTAGGGTTAGGGTACGGGTTAGGGTACGGGTTAGGGTTAGGGTACGGGTACGGATTAGGTTAAGGGTTACGGTTAGGGTACGGGTTAGGGTTAGTGTTAGGGTTAGGGTACGCGTTAGGGTTAGGGTTAGGGTTTAGGTTTAGGACGGTACGGGTTAGGGTTAGGGTTAGGGTTAGGGTACGGTTTAGGGTACGGGTTAGGGTTATGGTTAGTGTTAGGTTAAGGTACGGGTTAGGGTTAGGGTTAGGGTTAGGGTTAGGGTTTAGGGGTTAGGGTTAGGGTTAGGGTTAGCGTTAGGGTACGGGTTAGGTTTAGGGTTAGGTTTAGGGTACGGGTTAGGGTTAGGGTTAGGGTTAGGGTTAGGGTACGGTTTTGCTTAGGGTTAGGGTTAGGGTTAGGGTACGGGTTAATTTTAGGGTTAGGTTTAGAGTTAGGTTTAGGGTTAGGGTACGGGTTAGGGTTAGGGTTAGGGTTAGTATTAGGGTTAAGGTACGGGTTAGGGTTAGGGTTAGGGTTAGGGTTAGGGTTATGGTTAGGAAAAGGTTAGGGTTAGTGTACGGGTTAGGTTTAGGGTTAGGGTTATGGTACGGGTTAGGGTTAGGGTACGGGTTAGGGTTAGGGTACGGGTTAGGGTACGGGTTAGGGTTAGGGTACGGGTACGGATTAGGTTAAGGGTTACGGTTAGGGTACGGGTTAGGGTTAGTGTTAGGGTTAGGGTACGCGTTAGGGTTAGGGTTAGGGTTTAGGTTTAGGGTACGGGTTAGGGTTAGGGTTAGGGTTAGGGTACGGTTTAGGGTACGGGTTAGGGTTATGGTTAGTGTTAGGGTTAAGGTACGGGTTAGGGTTAGGGTTAGGGTTAGGGTTAGGGTTTAGGGGTTAGGGTTAGGGTTAGGGTTAGCGTTAGGGTACGGGTTAGGTTTAGGGTTAGGTTTAGGGTACGGGTTAGGGTTAGGGTTAGGGTTAGGGTTAGGGTACGGTTTTGCTTAGGGTTAGGGTTAGGGTGATGGTACGGGTTAGGGTTAGGGTTAGGGTACTGGTTAGGGTTAGGGTTATGGTTAGGGTACGGGTTAGGTTTAGGTTTAGGTTTAGGGTACGGATTAGGGTTAGGGTTAGGTGTTAGGGTTAGGGTACGGGTTAGGGGTAGGGTTAGGATTAGGTTTAGGTTAGGGTACGGATTAGGGTTAGGGTTAGGGTTAGTGTTAGGGTTAGGATTAGGGTTAGGTTTAGGGGTTAGGGGTTAGGGTTAGTGTTAGGGTGAGGGTACGGGTTAGAGTTAGGGTTCGGGTTAGGGTTAGGGTTAGTGTACAGGTTAGGGTTAGGGTTAGGGTACGGGTTAGTGTTAGGGTTACAGGTAGGGTTAGGGTTAGGGTACGGGTTAGGGTTAGTGTTAGGTTTAGGGTTAAGGTACGGGTTTGGGTTAGGGTTAGGGTTAGTGTTAGGGTTAATGTACGGGTTAGGGTTAGGGTTAGGATTAGGGTTAGGGTTAGGGGTTAGGGGTTAGTGTTAGTGTTAGGGTTAGGGTACGTGTTAGGGTTAGGGTAAGGGTTAGTGATAGGGTTAGGGTACGGGTTAGGGTTAGGGTTAGGGTACGGGTTAGGTTTAGGGTTACGGTTAGGGTTAGGATTAGGGTACGGGTTAGGGTTAGGGTTAGGTTTAGGGTTAGGATTAGGGTTTAGGTGTTAGGGTTAGGGTTAAGTTTAGGGTTAGGGTTATTGGTTAGGGGTTAGGGTTAGGGTTAGGGTTAGGGTTACGGTTAGGGTTAGGGTACGGGTTAGGGTTAGGGTTAGGGTTAGTGTTAGGGTTAATGTACGGGTTTATGGTTAGGGTTAGGGTTAGGTACGGGTTAGGGTTAGGTTTAGGGTTAGGGTTAGGGTTAGGGGTTAGGGTACGGGGTAGGGTTAGTGTTAGGGTACGGGCTAGGTTTAGGGTACGGTTTAGGATTAGGGTTAGGGTACGTGTTAGGGTTAGGGTTAGGGTTAGGGTTACGGTTAGGGTTAGAGGTTAGGGTAAGGTTTAGGGTTATGGTTAGATTAGGGTACGGGTTAGGGTACGGTTTAGGGTTAGGGTAAGGGTTAAGGTTAGGGTACGGGTTAGGGTTAGGGTTTGTGTAAGGGTACGGGTTAGGGTTAGGGTACGAGTTAGGGTTAGGGTTAGGGTACGGGTGTGGTTAGGGTACGGTTTTGTGTTAGGTTTAGGGTTAGGGTGAGGGTACGGGTTAGGGTTAGGGTTAGGGTACGGGTTAGGTTTAGGATTAGGGTTAGGGTTAGGGTTAGGGTTAGGGTACGGGTTAGATTTAGGGTTAGGTTTAGGGTAGGGTTAGGGTTAGGGGTTAGGTTAGGGTTAGGGTACGTGTTATGGTTCGGGTTAGGGTTAGAGTACAGGTTAATTTTAGGGTTAGGGTTAGGGTTAGGTTAAGGGTACGGGTTAGGGTTAGGGTTAGGGTTAGGTTTAGGGTTAGGAAAGGGTTAGGGTTAGGGTTAGGGTACGGGTTAGGGTAGGGTATGGGTTAGGGTACGGGTTAGGGTTAGGTACGGGTACGGGTTAGGTATAGGGTTAGGGTTAGGGTACGGTTAGGGTTAGTGTTAGGGTTAGGGTACGGGTTAGGGTTAGGGTTAGGTTTAGGTTTAGGGTACGGGTTATGGTTAGGGTTAGGGTTAGTGTACGGGTTAGGGTACGGGTAGGGTTAGGGTTAGTGTTAGGGTTAAGGTACGGGTTAGGGTTAGGGTTAGGGTTCGGGTTAGGGGTTAGGGTTAGGGTTAGGGTACGGGATAGGGTTAGTGTTAGGGTTAGGGTTAGGGTACGGGTTATGTTTAGGGTTAGGGTTAGGGTTAGGGTACGGGTTAGGGTACTGTTAGGTTAGGGTTAGGTTTAGGGTTAGTTTAAGGGTACGGGTTAGGGTTAGGGTTAAGGTTAGGTTTAGGGTACGGGTTAGGGTAAGTGTTAGGGTTAGGGTCGGGTTTGGGTTAGGTTTAGGGTTAGGGTTAGGGTACGGGTTAGGGTTAGGTTTAGGGTACGGGTTAGGGTTTGGGTTAGGTTTCGTGTTAGTGTACGGGTTAGGGTTAGGGTTAGGGTTAGGGTTAGGATTAGGGATTAGGGGTTAGGGTTAGGGTTAGGGTTAATGTTAGGGTTAGGGTTAGGGTACAGTTTAGGGTTAGGGTTAGGGTTAGGGTACGGGTTAGGGTTAGGGTAAGGGTTAGGGTTAGGCTTAGTTACGGTTAGGGTACGGGTTATGGTTAGGGTTAGGTTAGTGTACGGGTTAGGGTACGGGTAGGGTTAGGGTTAGTGTTAGGGTTAAGGTACGGGTTAGGTTTAGGGTTAGGGTTAGGGTTAGGGTAGGGTTAGAATTAGGTTAGGGTTAGGGTTAGGGTTAGGAGTTAGGGGTTAGTGTTAGGGTAAGGGTTAGGGTTAGGTTACGGGTTAGGGTACGGGTTAGGGTTAGGGTACGGGTTAATTTTAGGGTTAGGGTTATGTTTAGGTTTAGGGTACGGGTTAGGGTTATGGTTAGGGTTAGGGTACTGGTTAGGGTTAGGGTCCGGGTTAGGGTACGGATTAGGGTACGGGTTAGGGTTAGGGTTAGGGTAAATGTACGGGTTAGGGTTTTGGTTAGGGTTAGGGTTAGGGGATAGGGTTAGAGTTAGGGTTAGGGTTAGGGTAGGGTACGGGTTACAGTTAGTGTTAGGGTTAGGGTTAGGGTTAGGGTATGGGTTAGGTTTAGGGTTAGGGTTAGGGTACGGGTTAGGGTACGGGTTAGGTTTAGGGTTAGGGTTAGGGTTAGGTTAAGGGTACGGGTTAGGGTTAGGTTAGGTTTAGGGTACGGGTTAGGTTTAGGGTTAGGGTTCGGGTTAGGGTTAGGGTACGGGGTTAGGGTTAGGGTTAGGGTTAGGGTTAGGGTACGGGTTAGGGTTAGGCTTAGGGTTAGGGTTAGGGTTTGGGTACGGGTTAGGGTTAGGGTTAGGTTTAGGGTTAGGGTACAGGTTATGGTACGGGTTAGGGGGTTAGAGGTTAGGGTTAGGGTAGCGGGTTAGGGTTAGGGTTAGGGTTAGGGTTAGGGTATGGTTAGGGTTAGGGTTAGGTGTTAGGGTTAGGGTTAGGGTTACGGTTAGGGTTAGGTTACGGGTTAGGGTTAGGGTACGGGTTAGGGTTAGGGTTAGGGGTTAGGGTTAGCCTACGGGTTAGAGTTAGGGATAGGGTTAGGGTTGGGGTAGGGTTTAGGGTTAAGGTTAGGGTAGGGTTGGGGTTAGGGTACGGGTTAGGTGTAGGGTTAGTGTACGGGTTAGGGTTAGGGTTAGGGTACGGGTTAGGTTTAGGGTTATGTTTAGGGTTAGGGGTTAGGGGTTAGGGTTAGGGTTAGGGTTAGTGTTAGGTTTAGGGTACGGGTTAGTGTAGGGTACGGGTTAGTGTATGGGTTAGGGTTAGGGTACGGGTTTGGTTAGGGTTATGGTTAGGGTTAGGGTTAGGGTACGGTTTGGGGTTAGGGTTAGGGTTAGGGTACGGGTTAGGGTTAGGGTACGGTTTAGGGTAGGGGTTAGCTTAGGGTTAGGGTTAGGGTTAGGGTACAGGTTAGGGTTATAGTACGGGTTAGGTTTAGGGTGAGGGTACGGGTTAGGTTTAGGGTTAGGTTACGGGTTAGGTTTAGGGTTAGGTTTAGGGGTTAGGGTTAGGGTACGGGTTAGGGTTAGGCTTAGTGTTAGGTTTAGGGTTAGGGTATGGGTTAGGGTTAGGGTTAGGGTTAGGGTTAGTGTTAGGGTTAAGGTACGGGTTAGGGTTAGGGTTAGTGTTCGGGTTAGAGTTAGGGGTTAAGGTTAGGGTTAGGGTTAGGGTTCGGGATCGGTTTAGGGTTCGGGTTCGGGTTAGGGTTTCGGGTTAGGGTTAGAGTAGGGTTCGGGTTAGGGTTAGGTTTCGGGTTTGGGTTCGGTTTAGGTTTAGGTTTAGGGTTAGGGTTAGGTTTAGGGTTAGGGTTCGAGTTAGGGTTAGGGTTAGGGTTAGGGTTAGGGTTAGGGTTAGGGTTTGGGTTAGGTTTAAGGTTAGGGTTAGGGTTAGTGTTAGGTTTAGGGTTAGGGTATGGGTTAGGGTTAGGGTTAGGGTTAGTGTTAGGGTTAAGGTACGGGTTAGGGTTAGGGTTAGGATTAGGTTTAGGGTTAGAGGTTAGGGTTAGGGTAAGGGTTAGGGTTAGGGTTAGGGTACGGGTTAGGGTTAGTGTTAGGGTTAGGGTTAGGGTTAGGGTACGGGTTAGGTTTAGGTTTAGGGTTAGGGTTAGGGTACGGGTTAGGGTACGTGTTAGGGTTAGTGTTAGGGTTAGGGTTAGGGTACGGGTTAGGGTTAGCGTTAGGTTTAGGTTTAGGGTACGGTTTAGGGTTAGGGTTAGGATTACGGTTAGGGTTAGGGTAGGGGTTAGGTTTAGAGTTAGGGTTAGGGATAGGGGTTAGGTGTAGGGTTAGGGTTAGGGTACGGGTTAGGGTTAGGTTTAGGGTAAGGGTACGGGTTATGGTTAGGGTTAGGCTTAGGGTTAGGGTTAGGGGTAAGGGTTTAGGGCTAGGGTTAGGGTTAGGGTTAGGTGTAAGGGGTTAGGGTTAGGGTTAGGGTTAGGGTACGGGTTAGGGTTAGGGTTAGGGTTAGTATTAGGGTAAAGGTACGGGTTAGGGTTAGGGTTAGGGTTAGGGTTAGGGTTAGGGTTTAGGGGTTAGGTTATTGTTAGAGTTAGGGTTAGGGTACGGGTTAGGGTTAGGGTACGGGTTAGGTTTAGGGTACGGGTTAGGGTACAGGTTAGGGTTAGGGTACGGGTACGGATTAGGTTTAGGGTTACGGTGAGGGTACGGGTTAGGGTTAGTGTTAGGGTTAGGGTACGGGTTAGGGTTAGGGTTAGGGTTTAGGGTTAGTGTACGGGTTAGGGTTAGGGTTAGGGTTAGGGTACGGTTTAGGGTACGGGTTAGGGTTAGGGTTAGTGTTAGGGTTAAGGTACGGGTTAGGGTTAGGGTTAGGGTTAGGGTTAGGGTTTAGGGGTTAGGGTTAGGGTTAGGGTTAGGGTACGGGTTAGGGTTAGGGTTAGGTTTAGGGTACGGGTTAGGTTTAGGGTTAGGGTTAGGGTACGGTTTTGGGTTAGGGTTAGGGTTAGGGTTAGGGTACGGGTTAGGGTTAGGTTTAGGGTACGGGTTAGGGTACGGGTTATGGTTAGGGTTAGGGTTAGTGTTAGGGTACGGGTTAGGTTACGGGTTAGGGTTAGGGTTAGGGTTAGGGTACGGGTTAGGGTTAGGGTACGGGTTAGGGTTAGGGTGATGGTACGGGTTAGTGTTAGGGTTAGGGTACTGGTTAGGGTTAGGGTTATGGTTAGGGTACGGGTTAGGGTTAGGTTTAGGTTTAGGGTACGGATTAGGGTTAGGGTTAGGTGTTAGGGTTAGGGTACGGGTTAGGAGTAGGGTTAGGGTTAGGTTTAGGGTAGGGTACGGATTAGGGTTAGGGTTAGGGTTAGTGTTAGTGTTAGGATTAGGGTTAGGTTTAGGGGTTAGGGGTTAGGGTTAGTGTTAGGGTGAGGGTACGGGTTAGAGTTAGGGTTCGGGTTAGGGTTAGGGTTAGTGTACGGGTTAGGGTTAGGGTTAGGGTACGGGTTAGGGTTAGGGTTACAGTTAGGGTTAGGGTTAGGGTACTGGTTAGGGTTAGGTTTAGGGTTAGGGTACGGGTTTGGGTTAGGGTTAGGGTTAGTGTTAGGGTTAATGTGCGGGTTAGGGTTAGGGTTAGGATTATGGTTAGGGTTAGGGGTTAGGGGTTAGTGTTAGTGTTAGGGTTAGGGTACGGGTTAGGGTTAGGGTAAGGGTTAGTGATAGGGTTAGGGTACGGGTTAGGGTTAGGGTTAGGGTACGGGTTAGGTTTAGGGTTACGGTTAGGGTTAGGATTAGGGTACGGGTTAGGGTTAGGGTTAGGTTTAGGGTTAGGATTAGGGTTTAGGGGTTAGGGTTAGGGTTAAGTTTAGGGTTAGGGTTAGGGGTTAGGGGTTAGGGTTAGGGTTAGGGTTAGGGTTACGGTTAGGGTTAGGGTACGGGTTAGGGTTAGGGTTAGGGTTAGTGTTAGGGTTAATGTACGGGTTATGGTTAGGGTTAGGGTTAGGGTACGGATTAGGGTTAGGTTTAGGGTTAGGGTGCGGTTTAGGGTTAGGGTTAGTGTTAGGGTTAGGTTACGGGTTAGGGTTAGGGTTAGGGTTAGGGTACAGGGTAGGGTTAGTGTTAGGGTACGGGTTAGGTTTAGGGTACGGGTTAGGATTAGGGTTAGGGTACGTGTTAGGGTTAGGGTTAGGGTTAGGGACACGGTTAGGGTTAGAGGTTAGGGTAAGGTTTAGGGTTAGGGTTAGGATTAGGGTACGGGTTAGGGTACGGGTTAGGGTTAGGGTAAGGGTTAAGGTTAGGGTACGGGTTAGGGTTAGGGTTAGTGTAAGGGAACGGGTTAGGTTTAGGGTACGAGTTAGGGTTAGGGTTAGGGTACGGGTGTGGGCTAGGGTACGGTTTAGGGTTAGGTTTAGGTTTAGGGTTAGGGTACGGGTTAGGGTTAGGGTTAGGGTACTGGTTTGGGTTAGGATTAGGGTTAGGGTTAGGGTTAGGGTTAGGGTTAGGGTACGGGTTAGATTTAGGGTTAGGTTTAGGGTTAGGGTTAAGGGTTAGGGGTTAGGGTTAGGGTTAGGGTTAGGGAACGTGTTATGGTACGGGTTAGGGTTAGGGTACAGGTTAATTTTAGGGTTAGGGTTAGGGTTAGGTTTAGGGTACGAGTTAGGGTTAGGGTTAGAGTTAGGTTTAGGGTTAGGAAAGGTTTAGGGTTAGGGTTAGGGTACGGGTTAGGGTTAGGGTACGGGTTAGGGTACGGGTTAGGGTTAGGGTACGGGTACGGGTTAGGGTTAGGGTTAGGGTACGGATTAGGGTTAGTGTTAGGGTTAGGGTACGGGTTAGGGTTAGGGTTAGGGTTTAGGGTTAGGGTTATGGTACGGGTTAGGTTTAGGGTTAGGATTACGGTTAGGGTACGGGTTAGGGTGCGGTTTAGGGTTAGGTTTAGGGTTAGGGTTAGGTTTAGGAAAGGGTTAGGGTTAGGGTTAGGGTACGGGTTAGGGTTAGAGTTAGGGTTAGAGTACGGGTTAGGTTTAGGGTTAGGGTTAGGGTTAGGGTACGGGTTGGGGTACGGGTTAGGGTTAGGTTTAGGGTTAGGGTTAGGGTACGGGTTAGGGTTAGTGTTAGGGTTAGAGTACGGGTTAGGTTTAGGGTTAGGGTTAGGGTTAGGGTACGGGTTGGGGTACGGGTTAGGGTTAGGGTTAGGGTTAGGGTTAGAGTGCGGGTTAGGTTTAGGGTTAGGGTTAGGTTTAGGGTACGGGTTGGGGTACGGGTTAGGGTTAGGGTTTAGGGTTAGGGTTAAGGTACGGGTTAGGTTTAGGGTTAGGGTTAGGGTTAGGGTACGGGTTGGGGTACGGGTTAGGGTTAGGGTTAGGGTTAGGGTTAGGGATTAGGGGTAGGGTTAGGGTTAGGGTTAATGTTAGGGTTAGGGTTAGGGTACGGTTTAGGGTTAGGGTTAGGCTTAGGTTACCGGTTAGGGTTAGGGTACAGGTTAGAGTTAGGCTTAGGTTACGGGTTAGGGTTAGGGTACGGTTTAGGGTTAGGTTTAGGGTTAGGGTTAGGGTACGGTTTAGGGTTAGGGTTAGGGTACGGGTTAGGGTTAGGGTTAGGGTTAGTGTTAGGGTACGGGTTAGATTTAGGGTTAGGGTTAGGTTTAGGGTTAGGGGTTAGGGGTTAGAGTTAGGGTTAGGGTTAGGTTTAGGTTACGGGTTAGGGTACGGGTTAGGGTTAGGGTACGGGTTAATTTTAGGGTTAGGGTTAGGGTTAGGTTTAGGGTACGGGTTTGGGTTAGGGTTAGGGTTAGGGTACAGGTTAGGGTTAGGGTCCGGGTTAGGGTACGGGTTAGGGTTAGGGTTAGGGTTAGGGTTAGGGTTAGGGTTAGGAAAGGGTTAGGGTTAGTGTTAGGGTACGGGTTAGGGTTAGGGTTAGGGTTAGGGTAAGGTTAGGGTTTAGGGTTAGGGTACGGTTTAGGGTTAGGGTACGGGTTAGGTTACGGGTTAGGGTTAGGGTACGGGTACGGGTTAGGTTTAGGGTTAGGGTTAGGGTACGGGTTAGGGTTAGTGTTAGGGTTAGGGTACGGGTTAGGGTTAGGGTTAGGTGTTAGGGTTAGGGTACGGTTTATGGTTAGGGTTAGGGTTAGGGTTAGGGTACGGGTTAGGTTTAGGGTTAGGCTTAGTGTTAGGGTAAAGGTACGGGTTAGGGTTTTGGTTAGGGTTAGTGTTAGGGGTTAGGTTTGATTTAGGGTTAGGGTTAGGGTTAGGGTACGGGTTAGAGTTAGTGTTAGGGTTAGGGTTAGGGTTAGGGTACGGGTTAGTTTTAGGTTTAGGGTTAGGGTTAGGTTACGGGTTAGGGTACGGGTTAGGTTTAGGGTTAGGGTTAGGGTTAGGTTAAGGGTACGGGTTAGGGTTCGGGTTAGGTTTAGTTTTAGGGTACGGGTTAGGTTTAGGGTTAGGTTTCGGGTTAGGGTTAGGGTACGGGTTTGGGTTAGGGTTAGGGTTAGGGTACGGGTAGGGTTAGGGTTAGGGTTAGGGTTAGGGTACGGGTTAGGGTTAGGGTACGGTTAGTGTTAGGGTTAGGGTTAGTGTTATGTTTAGGGTACTGGTTAGGGTTAGGGTTAGGGTTAGGGTACGCGTTAGGGTTAGGGTACGGGTTAGGGTACGGGTAGGGTTAGGGTTAGTGTTACGGTTAAGGTACGGGTTAGGGTTAGGGTTAGGGTTAGGAGTTAGGTGTTAGGGTTAGGGTTAGGGTTTGGGTACGGGATAGGGTTAGTGTTAGGGTTAGGGTTAGGGTACGGGTTATGTTTAGGGTTAGGGTTAGGGTTAGGGTACGGGTTAGGGTACGGGTTAGGTTTAGGGTTAGGTTTAGGGTTAGTTTAAGGGTACGGGTTAGGGTTACGGTTAAGGTTAGGTTTAGGGTACGGGTTAGGGTTAGTGTTAGGGTTAGGGTACGGGTTTGGGTTAGGTTTAGGGTTAGGTTTAGGGTACGGTTTAGGGTTAGGTTTAGGGTACGGGTTAGGGTTAGGGTTAGGTTTAGTGTTAGGGTACGGGTTAGGGTTAGGGTTAGGGTTAGGGTTAGGGATTAGGGGTTAGGGTTAGGGTTAGGTTTAATGTTAGGGTTAGGGTACAGTTTAGTGTTAGGGTACGGGTTAATTTTAGGGTTAGGGTTAGGGTTAGGTTTAGGGTACGGGTTAGGGTTATGGTTAGGGTTAGGGTACTGGTTAGGGTTAGGGTCCGGGTTAGGGTTCGGGTTAGGGTTAGGGTACGGGTTAGAGTTAGTGTTAGGGTTAGGGTTAGGGTTAGGGTACGGGTTAGGTTTAGGTTTAGGGTTAGGGTTAGGTTACGGGTTAGGGTACGGGTTAGGTTTAGGGTTAGGGTTAGGGTTAGGTTAAGGGTACGGGTTAGGGTTCGGGTTAGGTTTAGTTTTAGGGTACGGGTTAGGTTTAGGGTTAGGTTTCGTGTTAGGGTTAGGGTACGGGTTTGGGTTAGGGTTAGGGTTAGGGTACGGTTAGGGTTAGGGTTAGGGTTAGGGTTAGGGTACGGGTTAGGGTTAGGGTACGGTTAGTGTTAGGGTTAGGGTTAGTGTTATGTTTAGGGTACTGGTTAGGGTTAGGGTTAGGGTTAGGGTACGCGTTAGGGTTAGGGTACGGGTTAGGGTACGGGTAGGGTTAGGGTTAGTGTTAGGGTTAAGGTACGGGTTAGGGTTAGGGTTAGGGTTAGGGGTTAGGTGTTAGGGTTAGGGTTAGGGTTAGGGTACGGGATAGGGTTAGTGTTAGGGTTAGGGTTAGGGTACGGGTTATGTTTAGGGTTAGGGTTAGGGTTAGGGTACGGGTTAGGGTACGGGTTAGGTTTAGGGTTAGGTTTAGGGTTAGTTTAAGGGTACGGGTTAGGGTTAGGGTTAAGGTTAGGTTTAGGGTACGGGTTAGGGTTAGTGTTAGGGTTAGGGTACGGGTTTGGGTTAGGTTTAGGGTTAGGTTTAGGGTACGGTTTAGGGTTAGGTTTAGGGTACGGGTTAGGGTTAGGGTTAGGTTTAGTGTTAGGGTACGGGTTAGGGTTGGGGTTAGGGTTAGGGTTAGGGATTAGGGGTTAGGGTTAGGGTTAGGGTTAATGTTAGGGTTAGGGTTAGGGTACAGTTTAGGGTTAGGGTACGGGTTAATTTTAGGGTTAGTGTTAGGGTTAGGTTTAGCTTACGGGTTAGGGTTATGGTTAGGGTTAGGGTACTGGTTAGGGTTAGGGTACGGGTTAGGGTTAGGGTTAGGGTTAGGGTTAGGAAAGGGTTAGGGTATGGGTTAGGGTACGGGTTAGGGTTAGTGTTAGGGTTAGGGTTAGGGTTAGGAAAGGGTTAGGGTATGGGTTAGGGTACGGGTTAGGGTTTGGGTTAGGGTTAGGGTACGGGTTAGGGTTAGTGTTAGCGTTAGGGTACGGGTTAGGGTTAGGGTTAGGGGTTAGGGTTAGGGTACGGTTTATGTTTAGGGTTAGGGTTAGGGTTAGGGTTAGGGTACGGGTTAGGGTTAGGGTTAGGGTTAGTGTTAGGGTAAAGGTACGGGTTAGGGTTATGGTTAGGGTTAGGGTTAGGGGTTAGGGTTAGAGTTAGGGTTAGGGTTAGGGTTAGGGTACGGGTTAGAGTTAGTGTTAGGGTTAGGGTTAGGGTTAGGGTACGGGTTAGGTTTAGGGTTAGGGTTAGGGTACGGGTTAGGGTATGGGTCAGGTTTAGGGTTAGGGTTAGGGTTAGGTTAAGGGTACGGGTTAGGGTTAGGGTTAGGGTTCGGGTTAGGTTTAGGGTACGGGTTTGGGTTAGGGTTAGGGTAGGGTACGGCTTAGGGTTAGGGTTAGGGTTAGGGTTAGGGATTAGGGGTTAGGGTTAGGGTTAGTGTTAAGGTTAGGGTTAGGTTTAGGGTACGGGTTAGGTTTAGGGTTAGGGTTCGGGTTAGGGTTAGGGTACGGGTTTGGGTTAGGGTTAGGTTTAGTGTACGGGTTAGGGTTAGGGTTAGGGTTAGGGTTAGGGATTAGGGGTAGGGTTAGGGTTAGTGTTAAGGTTAGGGTTAGGGTTAGGGTTAGGGTACGGGTTAGGGTAAGGGTGGGTTAGGGTTAGTGTTAGGGTTAGGGTTAGGGTTAGGGTTAGGGTTAAGAAAGGGTTAGTGTTAGGGTTAGGGTAGGGGTTAGGGTTAGGGTTAGGGTTAGGGTTAGGGTGCAGGTTAGGGTTAGGGTACGGGTTAGCGTTAGGGTACGGGTTAAGGTACGGGTTAGGTTAGGGTTAGGTTATGATTTCGGTTAGGGTTACGGGTTAGGGTTAGAGTTAGTGTTAGCGTACGGGTTAGGGTTAGGGTACGGGTTAGGGTACGGGTTAGGGTTAGGGTACGGGTTAGGGTTAGGGTACGGGTTAGGGTTAGGTTTAGGGTACGGGTTAGGATTAGGGTTAGGGTTAGGGTACGGGATAGGTTTAGGGTTAGGGTTAGGGTACGGTTTAGGGTTAGGGTTAGCGGTTAGGTTTAGGGTACGGGTTAGGGTTAGGGTTAGGGTTAGTGTACGGGTTAGGGTTATGGTTAGAGTTAGTATTAGGGTTAAATTACAGGTTAGGGTTAGGGTTAAGTTTAGGTTTAGGGTTAGGTTTAGGGGTTAGGGTTAGGTTTAGGGTTAGGGTACGGTTTAGGGTACGGGTTAGGGTTAGGGTTAGGGTTAGGGTTAGGGTACGGGTTAGGGTACGGGTTAGGGTTAGGGTTAGGGTTAGGGTACGGGTTAGGGTTAGGCTTAGGGTTAGGGTTAGGGTTAGGGTACGGGTTAGGGTTAGGCTTAGGGTTAGGGTTAGGGTTTGGGTACGGGTTAGGGTTAGGGTTAGGGTTAGGGTTAGGGTACAGGTTATGATACGGGTTAGGGTTAGGTTTAGCGTTAGGGTTAGGGTTAGGGTTAGGTTATGGGTTAGGGTTAGGGTTAGCGGTTAGGGTTAGGGTTAGGGTTACGGTTAGGGTTAGGTTACGGGTTAGGGTTAGGGTACGTGTTAGGGTTAGGGTTAGGGTTATCCTACGGGTTAGAGTTAGGGATAGGGTTAGGGTTGGGGTTAGGGTTTAGGGTTAAGGTTAGGTTTAGTGTTGGCTTAGGGTACGGGTTAGGTTTAGGGTTAGCGTACGGATTAGGGTTAGGGTTAGGGTACGTGTTAGGGTTAGGGTTAGGGTTAGGGTTAGGGGTTAGTGGTTAGGGTTAGGGTTAGGGTTAGTGTTAGGGTTAGGGTACGGGTTAGGGTATGGGTTAGGGTTAGGGTACGGGTTTGGTTAGGGTTATGGTTATGGTTAGGGTTAGGGTTAGGTTACGGTTTGGGTTGGGGTTAGGGTTAGGGTGCGGGTTAGGGTTAGGGTACGGTTTAGTGTACGGGTTAGCTTAGGGTAAGGGTTAGGGTTAGGGTACGGGTTAGGGTTAGAGTACGGGTTAGGGTTAGGGTTAGGGTTATGGGTTAGGGTTAGGGTACGGGTTAGGGTTAGGGTTAGGGTGTTAGGTTTAGGGTTAGGGTATGGGTTAGGGTTAGGGTTAGGGTTAGTGTTAGGGTTAAGGTACGGGTTAGGGTTAGGGTTAGGATTAGGTTTAGGGTTAGGGGTTAGGTGTTAGGGTTAGGGTAAGGGTTAGAGTTAGGGTTAGGGTACGGGTTAGGGTTAGTGTTAGGGTTAGGGTTAGGGATATGGTACGGGTTAGGTTTAGGGTTAGGGTTACGGTTAGGGTACGGGTTAGGGTACGGTTTAGGGTTAGTGTTAGGGTTAGGGTTAGGGTACGGGTTAGGGTTAGGGTTAGGGTTAGGGTTAGGGTTAGGGTTAGGATTATGGTTAGGGTTAGGGTAGGGGTTAGGTTTAGAGTTAGGGTTAGGGTTAGGGGTTAGGTGTAGGGTTAGGGTTAGGGTACGGGTTAGGGTTAGGGTTAGGGTTAGGGTACGGGTTAGGGTTAGGGTTAGGCTTAGGGTTAGGGTTAGGGGTTAGGGGTTAGGGCTAGGGTTAGGTTTAGGGTTAGGTGTAAGGGGTTACGGTTAGGGTTAGGGTTAGGGTACGGGTTAGGGTTAGGGTTAGGGTTAGTATTAGGGTTAAGGTACGGGTTAGGGTTAGGGTTAGGGTTAGGGTTAGGGTTAGGGTTTAGGGGTTAGGCTAGTGTTAGGGTTAGGGTTAGGGTTAGGGTTAGGGTACGGGTTAGGGTACGGGTTAGGTTTAGGGTACGGGTTAATTTTAGGGTTAGGGTTAGAGTTAGGTTTAGGGTTAGGGTACGGGTTAGGGTTAGGGTTAGGGTTAGTATTAGGGTTAAGGTACGGGTTAGGGTTAGGGTTAGGGTCAGGGTTAGGGTTATGGTTAGGAAAGGGTTAGGGTTAGAGTACGGGTTAGGGTTAGGGTTAGGGTTAGGGTACGGGTTAGGGTTAGGGTACGGGTTAGGGTTAGGGTACGGGTTAGGGTACGGGTTAGGGTTAGGGTACGGGTACGGTTAGGGTTAGGGTTACGGTTAGGGTACGGGTTAGGGTTAGTGTTAGGGTTAGGGTACGGGTTAGGGTTAGGGTTAGGGTTTAGGGTTAGGGTACGGGTTAGGGTTAGGGTTAGGGTACGGTTTAGGGTACGGGTTAGGGTTAGGGTTAGTGTTAGGGTTAAGGTACGGGTTAGGGTTAGGGTTAGGGTTAGGGTTAAGGTTTAGGGGTTAGGGTTAGGGTTAGGGTTAGGGTTAGGGTACGGGTTAGGGTTAGTGTTAGGGTTAGGGTTAGGTTTAGGGTACGGGTTAGGGTTAGGGTTACGGTTAGGGTACGGTTTTGGGTTAGGGTTAGGGTTAGGGTTAGGGTACGGGTTAGGGTTAGGTTTAGGGTACGTGTTAGGGTACGGGTTAGGGTTAAGGTTAGGGTTAGTGTTAGGGTACGGGTTAGGTTACGGGTTAGGGTTAGGGTTAGGGTTAGGGTTAGGGTTAGGGTACGGGTTAGGGTTAGGGTGATGGTACGGGTTAGTGTTAGGGTTAGGGTACTGGTTAGGGTTAGGGTTACGGTTAGGGTACGGTTTAGGTTTAGGGTTAGGGTACGGATTAGGTTTAGGGTTAGGTGTTAGGGTTAGGGTACGGGTTAGGGGTAGGGTTAGGGTTAGGTTTAGGGTAGGGTACGGATTAGGTTTAGTGTTAGGGTTAGTGTTAGGGTTAATGTACGGGTTAGTGTTAGGGTTAGGATTAGGGTTAGGGTTAGGGGTTAGGGGTTAGGGTAAGGGTTAGGGTGAGGGTACGGGTTAGGGTTAGGTTAGGGTTAGTGTACGGGTTAGGGTTAGGGTTAGGGTACGGGTTAGGGTTAGGGTTACGGTTAGGGTTAGGGTTAGGGTACGGGTTAGGGTTAGGGTTAGGTTTAGGGTTAGGGTACGGGTTAGGGTTAGGGTTAGGGTTAGTGTTTGGGTTAATGTACGGGTTAGGGTTAGGGTTAGGATTAGGGTTAGGGTTCGGTGTTAGGGGTTAGTGTTAGTGTTAGGGTTAGGGTACGGGTTAGGGTTAGGGTACGGTTTAGGGTTAGGTTTAGGGTTAGGGTTAGGGTACGGTTTAGGGTTAGGGTTAGGGTACGGGTTAGGGTTAGGTTTAGGGTTAGCGTTAGGGTACGGGTTAGATTTAGGGTTAGGGTTAGGTTTAGGGTTAGGGGTTAGGGGTTAGAGTTAGGGTTAGGGTTAGGTTTAGGTTACGGGTTAGGGTACGGGTTAGGGTTAGGGTACGGGTTAATTTTAGGGTTAGGGTTAGGGTTAGGTTTAGGGTACGGGTTTGGGTTAGTGTTAGGGTTAGGGTACAGGTTAGGGTTAGGGTCCGGGTTAAGGTACGGGTTAGGGTTAGGGTTAGGGTTAGGGTTAGGAAAGGTTTAGGGTTAGCGTTAGGGTACGGGTTAGGGTTAGGGTTAGGGTTAGGGTAAGGTTAGGGTTTAGGGTTAGGGTACGGGTTAGGGTTAGGGTACGGGTTAGGTTACGGGTTAGGGTTAGGGTACGGGTACGGGTTAGGTTTAGGGTTAGTGTTAGGGTACGGGTTAGGGTTAGTGTTAGGGTTAGGGTACGGGTTAGGGTACGGGTTAGGTGTTAGGGTTAGGGTACGGTTTATGGTTAGGGTTAGGGTTAGGGTTAGGGTACGGGTTAGGTTTAGGTTTAGGCTTAGTGTTAGGGTAAAGGTACGGGTTAGGGTTTTGGTTAGGGTTAGTGTTAGGTGTTAGGGTTAGAGTTAGGGTTAGGGTTAGGGTTAGGGTACGGGTTAGAGTTAGTGTTAGGGTTAGGGTTAGGGTTAGGGTACGGGTTAGGTTTAGGTTTAGGGTTAGGGTTAGGTTACGGGTTAGGGTACGGGTTAGGTTTAGGTTAGGGTTAGGGTTAGGTTAAGGGTACGGGTTAGGGTTCGGGTTAGGGTTAGTTTTAGGGTACGGGTTAGGTTTAGGGTTAGGTTTCGGGTTAGGGTTAGGGTACGGGTTTGGGTTAGGGTTAGGGTTAGGGTACGTGTAGGGTTAGGGTTAGGGTTAGGGTTAGGGTACGGGTTAGTGTTAGGGTTAGGGTTAGGGTTAGGGTACGGGTTAGGGTTAGGTTTAGGGTACGGGTTAGGGTTAGGGTTAGGTTTAGTGTTAGGGTTAGGGTTAGTGTTATGTTTAGGGTACTGGTTAGGGTTAGGGTTAGGGTTAGGGTACGTGTTAGGGTTAGGGTACGGGTTAGGGTACGGGTTAGGGTTAGGGTACGGTTAGTGTTAGGGTTAGGGTTAGTGTTATGTTTAGGGTACTGGTTAGGTTTAGGGTTAGGGTTTTGGTACGCGTTAGGGTTAGGGTACGGGTTAGGGTACGGGTAGGGTTAGGGTTAGTGTTAGGGTTAAGGTACGGGTTAGGGTTAGGGTTAGGGGTTAGGGGTTAGGGTTAGGGTTAGGGTTAGGGTACGGGATAGGGTTAGTGTTAGGGTTAGGGTTAGGGTACGGGTTATGTTTAGGGTTAGGGTTAGGGTTAGGGTACGGGTTAGGGTACGGGTTAGGTTTAGGGTTAGGTTTAGGGTTAGTTTAAGGGTACGGGTTAGGGTTAGGGTTAAGGTTAGGTTTAGGGTACGGGTTAGGGTTAGTGTTAGAGTTAGGGTACGGGTTTGGGTTAGGTTTAGGGTTAGGGTTAGGGTACGGGTTAGGGTTAGGTTTAGGGTACGGGTTAGGGTTAGGGTTAGGTTTAGTGTTAGGGTACGGGTTAGGGTTAGGGTTAGGGTTAGGGTTAGGGTTTAGGGGTTAGGGTTAGGGTTAGGGTTAATGTTAGGGTTAGGGTTAGGGTACAGTTTAGGGTTAGGGTTAGGGTTAGGGTACGGGTTAGGGTTAGGGTACGGGTTAGGGTTAGTCTTAGGTTACGGGTTAGGTTTAGGGTACGGTTTAGGGTTAGGTTTAGGGTTAGGGTTAGTGTACGGTTTAGGGTTAGGGTTAGGGTACGGGTTAGGTTTAGGGTTAGGGTTAGGGTTAGGGTTAGGGTACGGGTTAGAATTAGGGTTAGGGTTAGGGTTAGGGTTAGGGGTTAGGGGTTAGTGTTAGGGTAAGTGTTAGGGTTAGGTTACGGGTTAGGGTACGGGTTAGGGTTAGGGTACGGGTTAAATTTAGGGTTAGGGTTAGGGTTAGGTTTAGGGTACGGGTTATGGTTATGGTAAGGGTTAGGGTACTGGTTAGGGTTAGGGTCCGGGTTAGGCTACGGGTTAGGGTTAGGGTTAGGTTTAGGGTTAGGGTTAGGGTTAGGAAAGGGTTAGGGTATGGGTTAGGGTACGGGTTAGGGTTAGGGTTAGAGTTAGGTTACGGGTTAGGGTTAGGGTATGGGTTACGGTTAGGGTACGGGTTAGGTTACGGGTTAGGTTTAGGGTATGGGTACGGGTTAGGGTTAGGGTTAGTGTACGGGTTAGTGTTAGTGTTAGGGTTAGGGTACGGGTTAGGGTTAAGGTTAGGGGTTAGGGTTAGGGTACGGTTTATGTTTAGGGTTAGGGTTAGTGTTAGGGTTAGGGTACGGGTTAGGGTTAGGGTTAGGGTTAGTGTTAGGGTAAAGGTACGGGTTAGGGTTTTGGTTAGGGTTAGGTTTAGGGGTTAGGGTTAGAGTTAGTGTTAGGGTTAGGGTTAGGGTACGGGTTAGAGTTAGTGTTAGGGTTAGGGTTAGGGTTAGGGTACGGGTTAGTTTTAGGGTTAGGGTTAGGGTACGGGTTAGGGTTAGGGTTAGGGTTAGGGGTTAGTGGTTAGGGTTAGGGTTAGGGTTAGTGTTAGGGTTAGGGTACGGGTCAGGGTATGGGTTAGGGTTAGGGTACGGGTTTGGTTAGGGTTATGGTTATGGTTAGGGTTAGGGTTAGGTTACGGTTTGGGTTGGGGTTAGGGTTAGGGTGCAGGTTAGGGTTAGGGTACGGTTTAGTGTACGGGTTAGCTTAGGGTTAGGGTTAGGGTTAGGGTACGGGTTAGGGTTAGAGTACGGGTTAGGGTTAGGGTTAGGGTTATGGGTTAGGGTTAGGGTACGGGTTAGGGTTAGGGTTAGGGTGTTAGGTTTAGGGTTAGGGTATGGGTTAGGGTTAGGGTTAGGGTTAGTGTTAGGGTTAAGGTACGGGTTAGGGTTAGGGTTAGGATTAGGTTTAGGGTTAGGGGTTAGGTGTTAGGGTTAGGGTAAGGGTTAGAGTTAGGGTTAGGGTACGGGTTAGGGTTAGTGTTAGGGTTAGGGTTAGGGATATGGTATGGGTTAGGTTTAGGGTTAGGGTTACGGTTAGGGTACGGGTTAGGGTACGGTTTAGGGTTAGTGTTAGGGTTAGGGTTAGGGTACGGGTTAGGGTTAGGGTTAGGGTTAGGGTTAGGGTTAGGGTTAGGATTATGGTTAGGGTTAGGGTAGGGGTTAGGTTTAGAGTTAGGGTTAGGGTTAGGGGTTAGGTGTAGTGTTAGGGTTAGGGTACGGGTTAGGGTTAGGGTTAGGGTTAGGGTAAGGGTTAGGGTTAGGGTTAGGCTTAGGGTTAGGGTTAGGGGTTAGGGGTTAGGGCTAGGGTTAGGTTTAGGGTTAGGTGTAAGGGGTTACGGTTAGGGTTAGGGTTAGGGTACGGGTTAGGGTTAGGGTTAGGGTTAGTATTAGGGTTAAGGTACGGGTTAGGGTTAGGGTTAGGGTTAGGGTTAGGGTTAGGGTTTAGGGGTTAGGCTAGTGTTAGGGTTAGGGTTAGGGTTAGGGTTAGGGTACGGGTTAGGGTACGGGTTAGGTTTAGGGTACGGGTTAATTTTAGGGTTAGGGTTAGAGTTAGGTTTAGGGTTAGGGTACGGGTTAGGGTTAGGGTTAGGGTTAGTATTAGGGTTAAGGTACGGGTTAGGGTTAGGGTTAGGGTCAGGGTTAGGGTTATGGTTAGGAAAGGGTTAGGGTTAGAGTACGGGTTAGGGTTAGGGTTAGGGTTAGGGTACGGGTTAGGGTTAGGGTACGGGTTAGGGTTAGGGTACGGGTTAGGGTACGGGTTAGGGTTAGGGTACGGGTACGGTTAGGGTTAGGGTTACGGTTAGGGTACGGGTTAGGGTTAGTGTTAGGGTTAGGGTACGGGTTAGGGTTAGGGTTAGGGTTTAGGGTTAGGGTACGGGTTAGGGTTAGGGTTAGGGTTAGGGTACGGTTTAGGGTACGGGTTAGGGTTAGGGTTAGTGTTAGGGTTAAGGTACGGGTTAGGGTTAGGGTTAGGGTTAGGGTTAAGGTTTAGGGGTTAGGGTTAGGGTTAGGGTTAGGGTTAGTGTACGGGTTAGAGTTAGTGTTAGGGTTAGGGTTAGGTTTAGGGTACGGGTTTGGGTTAGGGTTACGGTTAGGGTACGGTTTTGGGTTAGGGTTAGGGTTAGGGTTAGGGTACGGGTTAGGGTTAGGTTTAGGGTACGTGTTAGGGTACGGGTTAGGGTTAGGGTTAGCGTTAGTGTTAGGGTACGGGTTAGGTTACGGGTTAGGGTTAGGGTTAGGGTTAGGGTTAGGGTACGGGTTAGGGTTAGGGTGATGGTACGGGTTAGTGTTAGGGTTAGGGTACTGGTTAGGGTTAGGGTTACGGTTAGGGTACGGTTTAGGTTTAGGGTTAGGGTACGGATTAGGTTTAGGGTTAGGTGTTAGGGTTAGGGTACGGGTTAGGGGTAGGGTTAGGGTTAGGTTTAGGGTAGGGTACGGATTAGGTTTAGTGTTAGGGTTAGTGTTAGGGTTAATGTACGGGTTAGTGTTAGGGTTAGGATTAGGGTTAGGGTTAGGGGTTAGGGGTTAGGGTAAGGGTTAGGGTGAGGGTACGGGTTAGGGTTAGGTTAGGGTTAGTGTACGGGTTAGGGTTAGGGTTAGGGTACGGGTTAGGGTTAGGGTTACGGTTAGGGTTAGGGTTAGGGTACGGGTTAGGGTTAGGGTTAGGTTTAGGGTTAGGGTACGGGTTAGGGTTAGGGTTAGGGTTAGTGTTTGGGTTAATGTACGGGTTAGGGTTAGGGTTAGGATTAGGGTTAGGGTTCGGTGTTAGGGGTTAGTGTTAGTGTTAGGGTTAGGGTACGGGTTAGGGTTAGGGTACGGTTTAGGGTTAGGTTTAGGGTTAGGGTTAGGGTACGGTTTAGGGTTAGGGTTAGGGTACGGGTTAGGGTTAGGTTTAGGGTTAGCGTTAGGGTACGGGTTAGATTTAGGGTTAGGGTTAGGTTTAGGGTTAGGGGTTAGGGGTTAGAGTTAGGGTTAGGGTTAGATTTAGGTTACGGGTTAGGGTACGGGTTAGGGTTAGGGTACGGGTTAATTTTAGGGTTAGGGTTAGGGTTAGGTTTAGGGTACGGGTTTGGGTTAGGGTTAGGGTTAGGGTACAGGTTAGGGTTAGGGTCCGGGTTAAGGTACGGGTTAGGGTTAGGGTTAGGGTTAGGGTTAGGAAAGGTTTAGGGTTAGCGTTAGGGTACGGGTTAGGGTTAGGGTTAGGGTTAGGGTAAGGTTAGGGTTTAGGGTTAGGGTACGGGTTAGGGTTAGGGTACGGGTTAGGTTACGGGTTAGGGTTAGGGTACGGGTACGGGTTAGGTTTAGGGTTAGTGTTAGGGTACGGGTTAGGGTTAGTGTTAGGGTTAGGGTACGGGTTAGGGTACGGGTTAGGTGTTAGGGTTAGGGTACGGTTTATGGTTAGGGTTAGGGTTAGGGTTAGGGTACGGGTTAGGTTTAGGTTTAGGCTTAGTGTTAGGGTAAAGGTACGGGTTAGGGTTTTGGTTAGGGTTAGTGTTAGGTGTTAGGGTTAGAGTTAGGGTTAGGGTTAGGGTTAGGGTACGGGTTAGAGTTAGTGTTAGGGTTAGGGTTAGGGTTAGGGTACGGGTTAGGTTTAGGTTTAGGGTTAGGGTTAGGTTACGGGTTAGGGTACGGGTTAGGTTTAGGTTAGGGTTAGGGTTAGGTTAAGGGTACGGGTTAGGGTTCGGGTTAGGGTTAGTTTTAGGGTACGGGTTAGGTTTAGGGTTAGGTTTCGGGTTAGGGTTAGGGTACGGGTTTGGGTTAGGGTTAGGGTTAGTGTACGGGTAGGGTTAGGGTTAGGGTTAGGGTTAGGGTACGGGTTAGGGTTAGGGTACGGGTTAGTGTTAGGGTTAGGGTTAGGGTTAGGGTACGGGTTAGGGTTAGGTTTAGGGTACGGGTTAGGGTTAGGGTTAGGTTTAGTGTTAGGGTTAGGGTTAGTGTTATGTTTAGGGTACTGGTTAGGGTTAGGGTTAGGGTTAGGGTACGTGTTAGGGTTAGGGTACGGGTTAGGGTACGGGTTAGGGTTAGGGTACGGTTAGTGTTAGGGTTAGGGTTAGTGTTATGTTTAGGGTACTGGTTAGGTTTAGGGTTAGGGTTTTGGTACGCGTTAGGGTTAGGGTACGGGTTAGGGTACGGGTAGGGTAAGGGTTAGTGTTAGGGTTAAGGTACGGGTTAGGGTTAGGGTTAGGGGTTAGGGGTTAGGGTTAGGGTTAGGGTTAGGGTACGGGATAGGGTTAGTGTTAGGGTTAGGGTTAGGGTACGGGTTATGTTTAGGGTTAGGGTTAGGGTTAGGGTACGGGTTAGGGTACGGGTTAGGTTTAGGGTTAGGTTTAGGGTTAGTTTAAGGGTACGGGTTAGGGTTAGGGTTAAGGTTAGGTTTAGGGTACGGGTTAGGGTTAGTGTTAGAGTTAGGGTACGGGTTTGGGTTAGGTTTAGGGTTAGGGTTAGGGTACGGGTTAGGGTTAGGTTTAGGGTACGGGTTAGGGTTAGGGTTAGGTTTAGTGTTAGGGTACGGGTTAGGGTTAGGGTTAGGGTTAGGGTTAGGGATTAGGGGTTAGGGTTAGGGTTAGGGTTAATGTTAGGGTTAGGGTTAGGGTACAGTTTAGGGTTAGGGTTAGGGTTAGGGTACGGGTTAGGGTTAGGGTACGGGTTAGGGTTAGTCTTAGGTTACGGGTTAGGTTTAGGGTACGGTTTAGGGTTAGGTTTAGGGTTAGGGTTAGTGTACGGTTTAGGGTTAGGGTTAGGGTACGGGTTAGGTTTAGGGTTAGGGTTAGGGTTAGGGTTAGGGTACGGGTTAGAATTAGGGTTAGGGTTAGGGTTAGGGTTAGGGGTTAGGGGTTAGTGTTAGGGTAAGGGTTAGGGTTAGGTTACGGGTTAGGGTACGGGTTAGGGTTAGGGTACGGGTTAAATTTAGGGTTAGGGTTAGGGTTAGGTTTAGGGTACGGGTTATGGTTATGGTAAGGGTTAGGGTACTGGTTAGGGTTAGGGTCCGGGTTAGGCTACGGGTTAGGGTTAGGGTTAGGTTTAGGGTTAGGGTTAGGGTTAGGAAAGGGTTAGGGTATGGGTTAGGGTACGGGTTAGGGTTAGGGTTAGAGTTAGGTTACGGGTTAGGGTTAGGGTATGGGTTACGGTTAGGGTACGGGTTAGGTTACGGGTTAGGTTTAGGGTATGGGTACGGGTTAGGGTTAGGGTTAGTGTACGGGTTAGGGTTAGTGTTAGGGTTAGGGTACGGGTTAGGGTTAAGGTTAGGGGTTAGGGTTAGGGTACGGTTTATGTTTAGGGTTAGGGTTAGTGTTAGGGTTAGGGTACGGGTTAGGGTTAGGGTTAGGGTTAGTGTTAGGGTAAAGGTACGGGTTAGGGTTTTGGTTAGGGTTAGGTTTAGGGGTTAGGGTTAGAGTTAGTGTTAGGGTTAGGGTTAGGGTACGGGTTAGAGTTAGTGTTAGGGTTAGGGTTAGGGTTAGGGTACGGGTTAGGGTATGGGTCAGGTTTAGGGTGAGGGTTAGGGTTAGGTTAAGAGTACGGGTTAGGGTTAGGGTTAGGGTTAGGTTTAGGGTACGGGTTAGGTTTAGGGTTAGGGTTCGGGTTAGGGTTAGGGTACGGGTTTGGGTTAGGGTTAGGGTTAGGGTACGGGTTAGGGTTAGGGTTAGGGTTAGGGTTAGGGATTAGGGGTTAGGGTTAGGGTTAGTGTTAAGGTTAGGGTTAGGGTTAGGGTTAAGAAAGGGTTAGTGTTAGGGTTAGGGTAGGGGTTAGGTTTAGGGTTAGGGTTAGGGTTAGGGTACGGGTTAGGGTTAGGGTACGGGTTAGGGTTAGGGTACGGGTTAGGGTACGGGTTAGGTAGGGTTAGGTTATGATTTCGGTTAGGGTTACGGGTTAGGGTTAGAGTTAGTGTTAGCGTACGGGTTAGGGTTAGGGTACGGGTTAGGGTACGGGTTAGGGTTAGGGTACGGGTTAGGGTTAGGGTACGGGTTAGGGTTAGGGTTAGGGTACGGGTTAGGATTAGGGTTAGGGTTAGGGTACAGGTTAGGTTTAGGGTTAGGGTTAGGGTACGGTTTAGGGTTAGGGTTAGGGGTTAGGGTTAGGGTACGGGTTAGGGTTAGGGTTAGGGTTAGGGTTAGGGTACGGGTTAGGGTTATGGTTAGAGTTAGTATTAGGGTTAAATTACGGGTTAGGGTTAGGGTTAAGTTTAGGTTTAGGGTTAGGTTTAGGGGTTAGGGTTAGGGTTAGGGTTAGGGTACCGTTTAGGGTACGGGTTAGGGTTAGGGTTAGGGTTAGGGTTAGGGTACGGGTTAGGGTTAGGGTTAGGGTTAGGGTACGGGTTAGGGTTAGGCTTAGGGTTAGGGTTAGGGTTTGGGTACGGGTTAGGGTTAGGGTACGGGTACGGATTAGGGTTAGGGTTACGGTTAGGGTACGGGTTAGTGTTAGGGTTAAGGTACGGGTTAGGGTTAGGGTTAGGGTTTAGGGTTAGGGTACGGGTTAGGGTTAGGGTTAGGGTTAGGGTACGGTTTAGGGTACGGGTTAAGGTTAGGGTTAGTGTTAGGGTTAATGTACGGGTTAGGGTTAGGGTTAGGGTTAGGGTTAGGGTTTAGGGGTTATGGTTAGGGTTAGGGTTAGGGTTAGGGTACGGGTTAGGGTTAGTGTTAGGGTTAGGGTTAGGTTACGGGTTAGGGTTAGGGTTAGGTTTAGGGTTAGGGTACGGGTTAGGGTTAGGGTGATGGTACGGGTTAGTGTTAGGGTTAGGGTACTGGTTAGGGTTAGGGTTAGGGTTAGGGGTTAGGGGTTAGGGTAATGTTAGGGTGAGGGTACGGGTTAGGGTTAGGGTTAGGGTTAGTGTACGGGTTAGGGTTAGGGTTAGGGTACGTGTTAGGGTTTGTGTTACGGTTAGGGTTAGGGTTAGGGTACGGGTTAGGGTTAGGGTACGGGTTAAATTTAGGGTTAGGGTTAGGGTTAGGTTTAGGGTACGGGTTAGGGTTATGGTAAGGGTTAGGGTACTGGTTAGGGTTAGGGTCCGGGTTAGGGTACGGGTTAGGGTTAGGGTTAGGTTTAGGGTTAGGGTTAGGGTTAGGAAAGGGTTAGGGTATGGGTTAGGGTACGGGTTAGGGTTAGGGTTAGAGTTAGGTTACGGGTTAGGGTTAGGGTATGGGTTACGGTTAGGGTACGGGTTAGGTTACGGGTTAGGTTTAGGGTATGGGTACGGGTTAGGGTTAGTGTTAGTGTACGGGTTAGGGTTAGTGTTAGGGTTAGGGTACGGGTTAGGGTTAAGGTTAGGGGTTAGGGTTAGGGTTAGGGGTTAGGGGTTAGGGTAAGGGTTAGGGTTAGGGTATGGGTTAGGGTTAGGGTTAGGGTACGGGTTAGGTTTAGGGTTACGGTTAGGGTTAGGATTAGGGTACGGGTTAGAGTTAGGGTTAGGTTTAGGGTTAGGGTTAGGGTTTAGGGGTTAGGGTTAGGGTTAAGTTTAGGGTTAGGGTTAGGTGTTAGGGGTTAGGTTTAGGGTTAGGGTTACGGTTAGGGTTAGGGTACGGGTTAGGGTTAGGGTTAGGGTTAGGGTTAGGGTTAAGGTACGGGTTATGGTTAGGGTTAGGGTTAGGGTACGGGTTAGGGTTAGGGTTAGGTTTAGGGTTAGGGTGCGGTTTAGGGTTAGGGTTAGGGTTAGGGTTAGGTTACGGGTTAGGTTTAGGATTAGGGTTAGGGTTAGGGTTAGGGTACGGGGTAGGGTTAGTGTTAACGTATGGGTTAGGTTTAGGGTACGGGTTAGGATTAGGGTTAGGGTACTGGTTAGGTTTAGGGTTAGGTTACGTGTTAGGGTTAGGGTTAGGGTTAGGGTTAGGGTTAGAGGTTAGGGTTAGGGTTAGGGTTAGGTTTAGCATTAGGGTACGGGTTAGGGTACGGTTTAGGTTTAGGGTTAGGGTTAGGGTATGGGTTAGGGTTAGGGTTAGGGTTAGGGTTAGGGTACGGGTTAGGGTTAGGGTACGGTTTAGGGTTAGGGTTAGTGTACGTGTTAGGGTTAGGGTACGGTTTAGGGTTAGGTTTAGGGTTAGGGTTAGGGTACGGGTTAGGGTTAGGGTTAGGGTACGGGTTAGGGTTGTTAGGGTTAGGGTTAGGGTTAGGGTTAGGGTTAGGGTTAGGGTACGGGTTAGATTTAGGGTTAGGTTTAGGGTTAGGGTTAGGGGTTAGGGGTTAGGGTTAGGGTTAGGGTACGGGTTTGGGTACGGGTTAGTTTTAGGGTACGGGTTAATTTTAGGGTTAGTGTTAGGGTTAGGTTTAGGGTACGGGTTAGGGTTAGGGTTAGGGTTAGGGTACGGGTTAGGTTTAGGTTCCGGGTTAGGGTGCGGTTTAGGGTTAGGTTTAGGGTTATGGTTAGGTTTAGGAAAGGGTTAGGTTTAGGGTTAGGGTACGGGTTAGGGTTAGGGTACGGGTTAGGTTTAGGGTACCCGTTAGGGTCCTGGTTAGGGTTAGGGTACGGGTACGGTTTAGGGTTAGGGTTAGTGTTAGGGTACGGGTTAGGGTTAGTGTTAGGGTTAGGGTACGGGTTAGGTTTAGGGTTAGGGGTTAGGGTTAGTGTACGGGTTAGGGTTAGGGTTAGGGTTAGGTATAGGGTTAGGAGTTAGGGTTTAGGTTTAAGGTTAGGGTTAGGGTTACGGTACGGGTTAGGTTTAGGGTTAGGGTTAGGGTTAGGGTACGGGTTGGGGTACGGGTTAGGGTTAGGGTTGGGGTTAGGGTTAGGGTACGGGTTAGGATACGGGTTAGTGTTAGGGTTAGGGTACGGGTTAGGATTAGGGTTAGGGTTAGGGTTAGGATATGGGTTAGGGTTAGGGTTAGGGTTAGAGTTAGGGATTAGGGGTTAGGGTTAGGGTTAAGGTTAGGGTTAGGGATAGGTTTAGTGTACGGGTTAGGGTACGGGTTAATGTACGGGTTAGGGTTAGGGTACGGGTTAGGGTAAGGGTTAGGGTACGGGTTACGGTTAGTGTTAGGGTTAGAGTTAGGGTTAGGTTACGGGTTAGGTTTAGGGTTAGGGTCAGGGTTAGGGTATGGGTTAGGGTACGGGTTAGGTTTAGGGTTAGGGTTAGGGTTACGTTACGGGTACGGGTACGGGTTAGGTTTAGGGTTAGGTTTAGGGTACGGGTTAGGGTTAGGGTTAGGTTTAGGGTTAGGGTTAGGTTAAGGGTACGTGTTAGTGTTAGGGTTAGGGTTAGGATTAGGGTTAGGTGTTAGGGGTTAGGGTTAGAGTTAGTGTTAGGGTTAGGGTACGGGTTAGGGTACGGGTTAGGGTTAGGGTACGGGTTAGTGTTAGGGTTAGGGTTAGGGTTAGGGTTAGGGTACGGGTTGGGTTAGGGATAGGGTTAGGGTACGGTTTAGGGTACGGGTTAGGGTTAGGGTACGGGTTAGTGTTAGGGTTAGGGTTAGGGTACGGGTTAGGGTTAGGGTTAGGTTTAGGGTTAGGGTACGGGTTAGGGTTAGGGTACGGTTTAGGGTTAGGGTACGGGTTAGGTTATGGGTAAGGGTTAGGGTTAGGGTACGGGTTAGGGTTAGGCTACTGGTTAGGCTTAGGGTTAGTGTTAGGGTACGGGTTAGGGTTAGGGTACGGGTTAGGTTACGGGGTAGTTTTAGGGTTAGGGTTAGGGTACTGGTTAGGGATAGTGTACGGGTTAGGTTTAGGCTGATGGTACGGGTTAGGGTTAGGGTTAGGGTACTGGTTAGGGTTAGGGTTAGGGTTAGGTTACGGGTTAGGGTTAGGTTTAGGGTTAGGGTACGGGTTAGGGTTAGGGGTAGGGTTAGTGTTAGGGTTAATGTACGGATTAGGGTTAGGGTTAGGATTAGGGTTAGTGTTAGGTGTTAGGGGTTAGGTTTAGTGTTAGGGTGAGTGTACGGGTTAGGGTTAGGGTTAGGGTTAGGTTTAGTGTACGGGTTAGGGTTAGGGTTAGGGTACGGGTTAGGGTTAGGGTTAGGGATTAGGGGTTAGGGTTAGGGTTAGGGTTAATGTTAGGGTTAGGGTTAGGGTACGGTTTAGGGTTAGGGATAGGCTTAGGGTACCGGTTAGGGTTAGGTACAGGTTAGGGTTAGGCTTAGGGTACGGGTTAGGGTTAGGGTACGGTTTAGGGTTAGGTTTAGGGTTAGGGTTAGGGTACGGTTTAGGGTTAGGGTTAGGGTACGGGTTAGGGTTAGGGTTAGGGTTAGTGTTAGGGTACGGGTTAGATTTAGGGTTAGGGTTAGGTTTAGGGTTAGGGGTTAGGGGTTAGAGTTAGGGTTAGGGTTAGGTTTAGGTTACGGGTTAGGGTACGGGTTAGGGTTAGGGTACGGGTTAATTTTAGGGTTAGGGTTAGGGTTAGGTTTAGGGTACGGGTTTGGGTTAGGGTTAGGGTTAGGGTACAGGTTAGGGTTAGGGTCCGGGTTAGGGTACGGGTTAGGGTTAGGGTTAGGGTTAGGGTTAGGAAAGGGTTAGGGTTAGCGTTAGGGTACGGGTTAGGGTTAGGGTTAGGGTTAGGGTAAGGTTAGGGTTTAGGGTTAGGGTACGGGTTAGGGTTAGGGTACGGGTTAGGTTACGGGTTAGGGTTAGGGTACGGGTACGGGTTAGGTTTAGGGTTAGGGTTAGGGTACGGGTTAGGGTTAGGGTTAGGTGTTAGGGTTAGGGTACGGTTTATGGTTAGGGTTAGGGTTAGGGTTAGGGTACGGGTTAGGTTTAGGGTTAGGCTTAGTTTTAGGGTAAAGGTACGGGTTAGGGTTTTGGTTAGGGTTAGTGTTAGGGGTTAGGGTTAGAGTTAGGGTTAGGGTTAGGGTTAGGGTACGGGTTAGAGTTAGTGTTAGGGTTAGGGTTAGGGTTAGGGTACGGGTTAGGTTTAGGTTTAGGGTTAGGGTTAGGTTACGGGTTAGGGTACGGGTTAGGTTTAGGGTTAGGGTTAGGGTTAGGTTAAGGGTACGGGTTAGGGTTCGGGTTAGGGTTAGTTTTAGGGTACGGGTTAGGTTTAGGGTTAGGTTTCGGGTTAGGTTAGGGTACGGGTTTGGGTTAGGGTTAGGGTTAGGGTACGGGTAGGGTTAGGGTTTGGGTTAGGGTTAGGGTACGGGTTAGGGTTAGGGTACGTATTAGTGTTAGGGTTAGTGTTAGTGTTATGTTTAGGGTACTGGTTAGGGTTAGGGTTAGGGTTAGGGTACGCGTTAGGGTTAGGGTACGTGTTAGGGTACGGGTTAGGGTTAGGGTACGGTTAGTGTTAGGGTTAGGGTTAGGAAAGTGTTAGGGTTAGGGTTAGGGTAGGGGTTAGGGTTAGGGTTAGGGTTAGGATTAGGCTACGGGTTAGGGTTAGGGTACGGGTTAGGTTAGGGTTAGGTTATGGTTTAGGGTTAGGGTTACGGTTTAGGGTTAGATTTAGTGTTAGCGTACGGTTTAGGGTTATGGTACGGGTTAGGTTACAGGTTAGGTTACGGGTTAGGGTTAGGGTACCGGTTAGGGCTAGGGTACGGGTTAGGGTTAGGGTTAGGGTACGGGTTAGGGTTAGGGATAGGGTACGGGCTAGGTTTAGGGTTATGGTTAGGGTATGGTTTAGGGTTAGGTTTAGGGGTTAGGGTTAGGGTACGGGTTAGTGTTAGGGTTAGGGTTAGGGTTAGGGTACGGTTTAGGGTTAGTGTTAGGGTTAGTGTTAGGGTTAAGGTACGGGTTAGGGTTAGGGTTAAGTTTAGAGTTAGGGTTAGGTTTAGGGGTTAGGTTTTGGGTTAGGGTTAGGGTTAGGGTTAGGGTTAGGGTTAAGGTACGGGTTAGGGTTCGTGTTAGGGTTAGGGTTAGGGATTAGGGGTTAGGGTTAGGCTTAGTGTTAGGGTTAGGGTTAGGGTTAGGGTTAGGGTACGGGTTAGGGTACGGGTTAGGGTTAGGGTACGGGTTAGTGTTAGGGTTAGGGTTAGTGTTATGTTAAGGGTACGGTTTAGGGTTAGGGTTAGGGTACGGGTTAGGGTACGGGTTAGGGTTAGGGTTAGGGTTTGGAAAGGGTTAGGGTTAGCGTTAGGGTAGGCGTTAGGGATAGGGTTAGGGTTAGGGTTAGGGTACGGGTTAGGGTTAGAGTACGGGTTAGGGTTAGTGTACGGGTTAGGGTACGGGTTAGGGTTAGGGTTAGGTTATGGGTTAGGTTTAGGGTTACGGGTTAGGGTTAGAGTTAGTGTTAGCGTACGGGTTAGGGTTAGGGTACGGGTTAGGGTACGGGTTAGGGTACGGGTTAGGGTTAGGGTACGGGTTAGTGTTAGGGTACGGGTTAGTGTTAGGGTTACGGTTAGGGTACGGGTTAGGTTTAGGGTTAGGGTTAGGGTACGGTTTAGGGTTAGGGTTAGGGGTTAGGGTTAGGGTACGGGTTAGGGTTAGGGTACGGGTTATGGTTAGGGTTAGGTTTAGGGTTAGGGTTAGAGTTAGGGTACGGGTTAGGGTTAGTTTTAGGGGTTAGGGTTAGGGTTAGGTTTAGGGTTAGGGTACGGTTTAGGGTTAGGGTTAGGGTTAGGGTCAGGTTTAGGGGTTACGGTTAGGGTTAGGGTTAGGGTACGGGTTAGGGTTAGGTTTAGGGTACGGGTTAGGGTTAGGTTTAGGGTTAGTGTACGGGTTAGGTTAGGGTTAGGTTTACGGTTATGGTTATGGGTTAGGGGTTAGGGTTAGGGTTAGGTGTTAGGGGTTAGGGTTAGGGTTAGGGTTAGGGTTAGGGTTAGGGTTAAGGTACGGGTTAGGGTTAGGGTTAGGGTTAGGGTTAGGGTTAGGGTTTAGGGGTTAGGGTTGGTGTTAGGGTTAGGGTACGGGTTAGGGTTAGTGTTAGGGTTAGGATTAGTGTTAGGGTACGGGTTAGGTTTAGGGTAAGGGTTAGGGTTAGGGTACGGGTTAGGGTACGGGTTAGGGTTAGGGTTAGGGTACGTGTTAGGGTTAGGGTTAGGGGTTAGGTTTAGGGTTAGGGTACGGGTTAGGGTTAGGGTATGGGTTAGGTTTAGGGTTAGGGTTAGGGTTAGTGTTAGGGTTAGGGTACGGGTTAGAGTAGGGTTAGGGTAAGGGTTAGGGTTAGGGTACGGGTAAGGTTTAGGGTTAGATTTAGGGTTAGTGTTAGGGTTAGGGTACGGGTTAGGGTAGGGTTAGGGTGAGGGTTAGGGTTAGGGTACGGGTTAGGGTTAGGTTTAGAGTATGGGTTAGGGTTAGGGTTAGGGTTAGGGTTAGGGTACGTGTTATGGTTAATGTTAGGTTTAGGGTTAGGGTTAGTGTTAGGGTACGGGTTAGGGTTAGGGTTAGGGGTTAGGGTTAGGTTTAGGGTTAGGGTTAGGGTTAGGGTACGGTTTGGTTTAGGGGTAGGGTTAGGGTTAGGGTCAGGGTTAGGGGTCAGGGTTGGGGTACGGGTACGGGTTAGGGTTAGGGTACGGGTTAGGGTTAGGGTACGGTTTAGGTTTAGGGATAGAGTTAGGGTTAGTGTTAGGGTACGGGTATGGGTTAGGGTTAGTGTTAGGGTACGGGTTAGGGTTAGGGTTAGGGTACGGGTTAGGTTTAGGGAACGGGTTAGGGTTAGGGTATGGGATATGGTTAGGGTTAGGGTACGTGTTAGGGTTAGGGTTAGGGGTTAGTGTTAGGGTTTGGGTTAGGGTACGTGTTAGGGTTAGGGTTAGGGTTAGGGTACGGGTTAGGGTTAGGGTAAGTGTTAGGGTTAGGGTTAGGGGTTAGGGTTAGGGTTAGGTTTAGGTTTAGGTTTAGGGTACGGGTTAGGGTTAGGGTACGGGTTAGGGTTAGGGTCAGGGTTAGGGGTTAGGGTTAGGGTTAGGGTACGGGTTAGAGTTAGGGTACGGGTTAGGTTTAGGGTTCGGGTTAGGTTTAGGGTTAGGGTACGGATTAGGGTTAGTGTTAGGGGTTAGGGTTAGGGTTAGGGTTAGGTTTAGGGTTAGTGTACAGGTTAGGGTTAGGGTACGGGTTAGGGTACGGGTTTGGTTTAGGGTTAGGTTTAGGCTTAGGGTTAGGCTTAGGGTTATGGTTAGGGTTAGGGTTAGGGGTAGGGTATGGTTTAGGGTTAGGATTAGGGTACGGTTTAGGGTTAGGGTACGGTTTAGGGTTAATTTTAGGTTTAGGGTACGGGTTAGGGTTAGGGTACGGGTTAGGGTACGGGTTAGGGTTAGTGTTAGATTAGGGTTAGTGTTAGCGTACGGGTTAGGATTAGGGTACGGTTTAGGGTTAGGGTACGGTTTAGGGTTAGGTTTAGGTTTAGGGTACGGGTTAGGGTTAGAATACGGGTTAGGGTACGGGTTAGGGACAGGGTTAGGGTTAGGGTTAGTGTTAGCGTACTGGTTAGGGTTAGGGTACGGGTTAGGGTACGGGTTAGGGTTAGGGTTAGGGTTAGGGTACGGGTTAGGGTTAGGGTACGGGTTAGGGTTAGGGTTAGGGTACGGGTAAGGGTTAGGGTTAGGGTACGGGTTAGGGTTAGGGTTAGGGTTAGGGTACGGGTTAGGGTTAGGGTACGGGTTAGGGTTAGGGTTAGGGTACGGGTAAGGGTTAGGGTTAGGGTTAGGGTTAGGGTACGGGTTAGGGTTAGGATTAGGGGAAAGGGTTAGGGTACGGGTTAGGGTTAGGTTTACGGTTAGGGTACGGGTTAGGGTTAGGGTTAGGGTTAGTGTTATGGTTAAGGTACGGTTTAGGGTTAGGGTTAAGTTTAGGGTGAGGGTTAGGTTTAGTGTTAGGGTTAGGGTTAGGGTTAGGGTACGGGTTAGGTTTAGGGTTAGGGTTAGGGTTAGGGTACGGGTTAGGTTACGGGTTATGGTTAGGGTTAGGGTTAGGGTTAGGGTACGGGTTAGGGTACGGGTTAGGGTACGGGTTAGGTTACGGGTTGGGGTTAGGGTTAGGGTTAGGGTTAGCGTTTGTGTATGGGTTAGGGTTAGGGTTAGGGTTAGGGTACGGGTTAGGGTACGGGTTAGGGTTAGGGTACGGGTTAGGGTTAGGGTGAGGGTACGGGTTAGGGTTAGAATTAGGGTACGGGTTAGGTTTAGGGTTAGGGTTAGGGTACGGGTTAGGGTGAGGGCTAGGATTAGGGTACGGTTTAGGGTTAAGGTTAGGGGTTAGGGTTAGGGTACGGGTTAGGGTACGGGTTAGGGTTAGGGTTAAGTTTAGGGTTAGGGTTCGGGTTAGGGTTAGGGTTAGGTTTAGTGTTAGGGTTAAGGTACGGGTTAGGGTTAGGGTTAGGATTAGGGTTAGGATTAGGGTTAGGGTTCGGGTTAGGTTTAGGGTAAGGGTTTGTGTTAGGGTACGGGTTAGGGTATGGGTTAGGGTTAGGGTTAGGGTTAGGGTTAGGGTACGGGTTAGGGTTAGGGTTAGGGTTAGGGTACGGGTTAGGGTTAGGGTTAGGTTTAGGGTACGGGTTAGGGTACGGGATAGGTTACGGGTTAGGGTACGGGTTAGGGTTAGGGTACGGGTTAGGGATAGGGTTAGGGTTATGGTTAGGGTGCGGTTTAGGGTTCGGGATACGTTTAGGTTTAGGGTTAGTTTTAGGGTACGGGTTAGGTTTAGGGTTAGGGTACGGGTTAGGGTTAGGGTTAGGGTTAGGGTTAGGGTACGGGTTAGGGTTAGGGTTAGGGTACGGGTTAGGGTTAGGGTACTGTTTAGGGTTAGGGTTAGGTTTAGGGTTAGGGTACGGGTTAGGGTTAGGGTTAGGGTACGGGTTAGGGTTAGGGTTAGGTTTAGGGTACGGGTTAGGGGTTAGGGTTAGGGTTAGGGTTAGGGTTAGGGTACGGGTTAGGGTTAGGGTACGGGTTAGGTTTAGGGTACGGGTTTGGGTTAGGGTTAGGATTAGGTTTAGGGTTAGGGAACGGGTTAGGGTTAGGGTACGGGTTAGGGTTAGGGTACGGGTTAGGGTAAGGTTACGGGTTAGGGTTAGGTTTAGGGAACGTGTTAGGGTTAGGGTTAGGGGTTAGGTTTAGGCTTAGGGTACGAGTTAAGGTTAGGGTATTGGTTAGGGTTAGGGTTAGGGTTAGGGTACGGGTTAGGGTTAGGGTACGGGTTAGTGTTAGGGTTAGGGTACAGGTTAGGGTTAGGGTTAGTGTTTAGGTTTAGGGTTAGTGTTAGGGTTAGGGTTAGGTTTAGTGTACGGGTTAGGGTTAGGGTCAGGGTTAGGGGTCAGGGTTAGGGTACGGGTTAGGGTTAGGGTTAGGGTACGGGTTAGGATCAGGGTACGGGTTAGGGTTAGGGATAGAGTTAGGGTTAGTGTTAGTGTACGGGTACGGGTTAGGGTTAGGGTTAGGGTACGGGTTAGGGTTAGGGTTAGGGTACGGGTTAGGTTAAGGGAATGGGTTAGGGTTAGGGTATGGGTTAGGGTTAGGTTTAGGGTACGTGTTAGGGTTAGGGTTAGGGGTTAGTGTTAGGGTTAGGGTTAGGGTACGGGTTAGGTTTAGGTTACGGGTTAGGGTTAGGGTTAGGGTTAGGGGTGGGTACGGGTTAGGGTTAGGGTACGGGTTAGGGTTAGGGTTAGGGGTTAGGGTTAGGGTTAGGTTTAGGGTTAGGGTTAGGGTACGGGTTAGGGTTAGGGTTAGGGTTAGGATTAGGGTCAGGGTTAGGGTTTAGGGTTAGGGTTAGGGTTAGGTTACTGGTTAGGGTTAGGGTACGGGCTAGGTTTAGGGTACGGGTTAGGTTTAGGTTTTGGGTACGGGTACGGGTTAGGGTTAGGGTTAGGGTACGGGTTAGGGTTAGGGTACGGGTTTGGTTTAGGGTTACGGTTAGGGTTAGGTTTAGGGTTAGGGTTAGGTTACGGTTTAGGGTTCGGGTTAGGGTTAGGGTTAGGGTTAGGGTTAGGGTTAGGGTTAGTGTACGGGTAAGGGTTAGGGTTAGGGTACGTGTTAGGGTTAGGGTACGGGTTTGGTTTAGGGTTACGGTTAGGGTTAGGGTTAGGGTTAGGGTTAGGGTACGGTTTAGGGTATGTGTTAGTGTTATGGTTAGGGTTAGGGTTAGGGGTAGGGTACGGGTTAGGGTTAGGATTAGGGTACGGTTTAGGGTTAGGGTACCATTTAGGGTTAGGTTTAGTTTTAGCGTACGGGGTTAGGGTTAGGGCACGGGTTAGGGTTAGGGTTAGGGTTAGGGTTAGGGTTAGTGTTAGCGTACGGCTTAGGATTAGGGTACGGTTTAGGGTTAGGGTACGGTTTAGGGTTAGTTTTAGGTTTAGGGTACGGGTTAGGGTTAGGGTACGGGTTAGGGTTAGGGTAGGCTTAGGGTTAGGGTTAGGGTTAGTGTTAGCGTACAGGTTAGGGTTAGGGTTCGGGTTAGGGTACGGGTTAGGGTACGGGTTAGGGTTAGGGTACGGGTTAGGGTTAGGGTACGGTTTAGGTTTAGGGTTAGGGTACGTTTTAGGGTTAGGTTTAGGGTACGGGTTAGGGTCAGGGTTAGGTTTAGGGTACGGGTTAGGTTTAGGTTTAGGGTTAGGGTACGGGTTAGGGTTAGGATTAGGGGTTAGGTTTAGGGAACGGGTTAGGGTTAGGTTTAGGGTTAGGGTACGGGTTAGCGTTTGGGTTAGGGTTAGTGTTAGGGTTAAGGTACGGGTTAGGGTTAGGGTTAAGGTTAGGGTTAGGGTTAGGTTTAGGGTTTAGGGGTTAGGGTTAGAGTTAGGGTTAGGGTTAGGGTTAGGGTTAGGGTACGGGTTAGGGTTAGTGTTAGGGTTAGGGTTAGGGTTAGGGTACGGTTTAGGTTTAGGGTTAGGGTTAGGGTACGGGTTACGGTACGGGTTAGGGTTAGGGTTAGGGTTAGGGTACGGGTTAGGGTACGGGTTAGGGTTAGGGTACGGGTTGGGGTTAGGGTGAGGGTTAGTGTTAGGGTTTGGGTATGGGTTAGGGTTAGGTTTAGGTTTAGGGTACGGGTTAGGGTACGGGTTAGGGTTAGGTTTAGTGTTAGGGTTAGCGTTAGGGTACGGGTTAGGTTTAGGGTTAGGTTTAGGGTTAGGGTTAGGCTTAGGGTATGGGTTAGGGTTATGGTACGGGTTACGGTTAGGGTTAGGGTTAGGGTTAGCGTACGTGTTAGGTTTAGGTTTAGGGTTAGTGTTAGGGTTAGGGTTTAGGGGTTGGGGTTAGGGTTAGGTTTAGTGTTAGGGTACGGGTTATGGTTAGGGTTAGGGTACGGGTTAGGGTTAGGGTTAGGTTTAGGGTAGGGTACGGGTTAGGGTACGGGTTAGGATACGGGTTAGGGTTAGGGGTTAGGGGTTAGGGTTTGGGTTAGGGTTTGTGTTAGGGTTAGGGTACGGGTTAGGGTACGGGTTAGTGTTAGGGTACGGGTTATTGTTAGGGTTAGGGTTAAGGTTAGGGTTAGGGTACGGGTTAGATTACGAGTTAGGGTTAGGGTACGGGTTAAGGTTAGGGTACGGGTTAGGGTACGGGTTAGTGTTAGTGTTAGGGTTAGGGTTAGTTTTAGGGTACGTTTTAGGGTTAGGTTTTGGGTTAGGGTTAGGGTAAGGGTTAGGGTTAGGGTACGGGTTAGGGTTAGGTTTAGGGTTAGGGTATGGGTTAGGGTTAGGGTACGGGTTAGGGTTAGGGTGAGGATACGGGTTAGGGTTAGGATTAGGGTACGGGTTAGGGTTAGGGTTAGGGTGATGGTACGGGTTAGGGTTAGGGTTAGGGTTAGGGGTTAGGGTTAGGGTACGGGTTAGGGTACGTGTTAGGGTTAGGGTTAGGTTTAGGGTTAGGGTACGGGTTAGGGTTAGGGTTAGGGTTAGTGTTAGGGTTAAGGTATGGGTTAGGGTTAGGGTTAAGATTAGGGTTAGATTTAGGGTTAGGGTACGGGTTAGATTTAGGGTAAGGGTTAGTGTTAGGGTACCGGTTAGGGTATGGGTTACGGTTAGGGTTAGGGTTAGGGTACGTGTTAGGGTTAGGGTTAGGGTTAGGTTTAGGGTACGGGTTAGGGATAGGGTTAGGTTTAGGGTTAGGGTTAGGGTACGGGTTAGGTTACGGGTTAGGATACGGGTTAGGGTTAGGGTACGTGTTAGGGTTAGGGTTAGGGTGAGGGTTAGGGTGCGGTTTAGGGTTCGGGTTACGTTTAGGTTTAGGGTTAGGTTTAGGGTACGGGTTAGGTTTAGGTTTAGGGTTAGGGTTAGGTTACGGGTTAGGGTTAGGTTTAGGGTTAGGATGAGGGTACGGGGTAGGTTTAGGTTTAGGGTACGGGTTAGGGTTAGGGTACGGGTTAGGGTTAGTGTTAGGGTACGGGTTAGGGTTAGGGTTAGGGTACGTGTTAGGTTTAGGGTTAGGGTTAGCGTTAGGGTTAGGATTAGAGGTTAGGGTTAGGGATAGGGTTAGGTTTAGGATTAGGGTACGGGTTAGGGTACGGGTTAGGGTTAGGTTTAGTGTTAGGGTTAGCGTTAGGGTACGGGTTAGGTTTAGGGTTAGGTTTAGGGTTAGGGTTAGGCTTAGGGTATGGGTTAGGGTTATGGTACGGGTTACGGTTAGGGTTAGGGTTAGGGTTAGCGTACGTGTTAGGTTTAGGTTTAGGGTTAGTGTTAGGGTTAGGGTTTAGGGGTTGGGGTTAGGGTTAGGTTTAGTGTTAGGGTACGGGTTATGGTTAGGGTTAGGGTACGGGTTAGGGTTAGGGTTAGGTTTAGGGTAGGGTACGGGTTAGGGTACGGGTTAGGATACGGGTTAGGGTTAGGGGTTAGGGGTTAGGGTTTGGGTTAGGGTTTGTGTTAGGGTTAGGGTACGGGTTAGGGTACGGGTTAGTGTTAGGGTACGGGTTATTGTTAGGGTTAGGGTTAAGGTTAGGGTTAGGGTACGGGTTAGATTACGAGTTAGGGTTAGGGTACGGGTTAAGGTTAGGGTACGGGTTAGGGTACGGGTTAGTGTTAGTGTTAGGGTTAGGGTTAGTTTTAGGGTACGTTTTAGGGTTAGGTTTTGGGTTAGGGTTAGGGTAAGGGTTAGGGTTAGGGTACGGGTTAGGGTTAGGTTTAGGGTTAGGGTATGGGTTAGGGTTAGGGTACGGGTTAGGGTTAGGGTGAGGATACGGGTTAGGGTTAGGATTAGGGTACGGGTTAGGGTTAGGGTTAGGGTGATGGTACGGGTTAGGGTTAGGGTTAGGGTTAGGGGTTAGGGTTAGGGTACGGGTTAGGGTACGTGTTAGGGTTAGGGTTAGGTTTAGGGTTAGGGTACGGGTTAGGGTTAGGGTTAGGGTTAGTGTTAGGGTTAAGGTATGGGTTAGGGTTAGGGTTAAGATTAGGGTTAGATTTAGGGTTAGGGTACGGGTTAGATTTAGGGTAAGGGTTAGTGTTAGGGTACCGGTTAGGGTATGGGTTACGGTTAGGGTTAGGGTTAGGGTACGTGTTAGGGTTAGGGTTAGGGTTAGGTTTAGGGTACGGGTTAGGGATAGGGTTAGGTTTAGGGTTAGGGTTAGGGTACGGGTTAGGTTACGGGTTAGGATACGGGTTAGGGTTAGGGTACGTGTTAGGGTTAGGGTTAGGGTGAGGGTTAGGGTGCGGTTTAGGGTTCGGGTTACGTTTAGGTTTAGGGTTAGGTTTAGGGTACGGGTTAGGTTTAGGTTTAGGGTTAGGGTTAGGTTACGGGTTAGGGTTAGGTTTAGGGTTAGGATGAGGGTACGGGGTAGGTTTAGGTTTAGGGTACGGGTTAGGGTTAGGGTACGGGTTAGGGTTAGTGTTAGGGTACGGGTTAGGGTTAGGGTACGTGTTAGGTTTAGGGTTAGGGTTAGCGTTAGGGTTAGGATTAGAGGTTAGGGTTAGGGATAGGGTTAGGTTTAGGATTAGGGTACGGGTTAGGGTACGGGTTAGGGTTAGGGTTAGGGTACGGCTTAGGGTTAGGTTTAGGGTACGTTTTAGGGTTAGGGTACGGTTTAGGGTTAGGGTTAGTGTTAGGGTACGGGTTAGGGTAGGTTACGGGTTAGGGTTAGGGTTAGGATACGGGTTAGGTTTAGGGTACTGTTTAGGGTTAGGGTTAGGTTTAGGGTTAGGGTACGGGTTAGGGTTAGGGTTAGGGTACGGGTTAGGGTTAGGGTTTGGGTTAGGGTTAGGGTTAGGTTTAGGGTAAGGGTACGGGTTATGGTTAGGGTTAGGTTTAGGTTTAGGGTTAGGGTTAGGGTACGGGATACGGTTAGGGTTAGGGGTTAGGGATAGGGTTAGGGTTAGGGTTAGGGTTATGGTTAGGGTACGGGTTAGGGTTAGTGTTAGGGTTAGGGTTAGGGTCAGGGTTAGGGTTTAGGGTTAGGGTTAGGGTACGGGTTAGGGTTAGGGTTAGGGTACGGGTTAGGGTTAGTGTTAGGCTATGGGTTAGGGTTAGGGTACGGGTTAGGGTTAGGGTACGGGTTACGGTTAAGGTTAGGGTACGTGTTAGGGTTAGGGTTAGGGGTTAGGGTTAGGGTTAGGGTACGGGTTAGGGTTAGGGTTAGTTTACGGGTTAGGTTTAGGGTTAGGGGTTAGGGTTAGGGTTAGGGTTAGGGTTAGGGTACGGGTTAGGGTTAGGGTACGGGTTAGGGTTAGGGTTAGGGTTAGGGTTAGGGTTAGGGTTAGCGTACGGGTTAGGTTTAGGTTTAGGGTTAGGGTTAGGTTACGGGTTAGGGATAGGATACGGGTTAGGGTTAGGTTTAGGGTTAGAGTTAGGGTTAGGAAAGGGTTAGGGTTAGGGTTAACGTTAGGGTTAGGGTACGGGTTAGGGTTAGGTTTAGCGTACCTCTTAGGGTTAGGGTTAGGGTTAGGGTTAGGGGTTAGGGGTTGGGGTTAGGGTTAGGGTTAGTGTTAGGATACGGGTTATGGTTAGGGTTATGGTACGGCTTAGGGTTAGGGTTAGGGTTAGGTTTAGGGTACGGGTTAGGGTTAGGTTTAGGGTTAAGGTTAGGGGTTAGTGTTAGGGTTAGTGTTAGTGTTAGTGTTAGGGTACGTGTTAGGGTTAGGGTTAGGGTACGGGTTAGGGTTAGGGTTAGGGGTTAGGGTTAGGGTTAGGGTTACGGTTAGGGTTAGGTTTAGGGTACGGGTTAGGGTTAGGGTTAGGTTTAGGGTTAGGGTACGGGTTAGGGTTAGGGTTAGGGTTAGTGTTAGGGTTAATGTACGGGTTAGGGTTAGGGTTAGGATTAGGGTTAGGGTTAGGTGTTAGGGGTTAGTGTTAGTGTTAGGGTTAGGGTAGGGGTTAGGGTTAGGGTTAGGGTTAGTGTTAGGGTTAGGGTACGGGTTAGGGTTAGGGTTAGGGTACGGGTTAGGTTAGGGTTACGGTTAGGGTTAGGATTAGGGTACGGGTTAGGGTTAGGGTTAGGTTTAGGGTTAGGGTTAGGGTTTAGGGGTTAGGGTTAGGGTTAAGTTTAGGGTTAGGGTTAGGGGTTAGGGGTTAGGTTTAGGGTTAGGGTTACGGATGGGTTAGGATTAGGGTTAGGGTTAGATTTGGGTACGGGTTAGGGGTAGTGTTAAGGTACGGGTTAGGTTTAGGGTACGGGTTAGGATTAGGGTTAGGGTACTGGTTAGGGTTAGGGTTAGGTTACGTGTTAGGGTTAGGGTTAGGGTTAGGGTTAGGGTTTGGGTTAGGGTTAGAGGTTAGGGTTAGGGTTAGGGTTAGGTTTAGGATTAGGGTACGGGTTAGGGTACGGTTTAGGGTTAGGGTTAGGGTTAGGGTACGGGTTAGGGTTAGGGTTAGTGTTAGGGTGCGGGTTAGGGTTAGGGTAGGGTTTAGGGTTAGGGTTAGGGTACGTGTTAGGGTTAGGGTACAGTATAGGGTTAGGTTTAGGGTTAGGGTTAGGGTACGGGTTAGGGTTAGCGTTAGGGTACGGGTTAGGGTTGTTAGGGTTAGGGTTAGGGTTAGGGTTAGGGTACGGGTTAGATTTAGGGTTAGGTTTAGGGTTAGGGTTAGGGGTTAGGGGTTAGTGTTAGGGTTATGGTTAGGGTACGGGTTAGGGTACGGGTTAGTTTTAGGGTACGGGTTAATTTTAGGGTTAGGGTTAGGGTTAGGTTTAGGGTAAGGGTTAGGGTTAGGGTTAGGGTTAGGGTACGGTTTAGGTTTAGGTTCCGGGTTAGGGTGCGGTTTAGGTTTAGGTTTAGGGTTAGGGTTAGGTTTAGGAATGGTTAGGGTTAGGGTTAGGGTACGGGTTAGGGTTAGGGAACGGGTTAGGTTTAGGGTACCCGTTAGGGTCCTGGTTAGGGTTAGGGTACGGGTACGGTTTAGGGTTAGGGTTAGTGTTAGGGTACGGGTTAGGGTTAGTGTTAGGGTTAGGGTACGGGTTAGGTTTAGGGTTAGGGGTTAGGGTTAGTGTACGGATTAGGGTTAGGGTTAGGGTTAGGTTTAGGGTTAGGGTTAGGGTACGGGTTAGGGTTAGGGTTAGGGTTAGGGTTAGTGTTAGTGTTAAGGTAAGGGTTAGGGTTAGGTTTAGGGTTAGGAGTTAGGGTTTTGGGTTAGGGTTAGGGTTAGGGTTAGGGTAACGGTACGGGTTAGGTTTAGGGTTAGGGTTACGGTTAGGGTACGGGTTGGGGTACGGGTTAGGGTTAGGGTTAGGGTTAGGGTTAGGGTTAGGGTACGGGTTAGTGTTAGGGTTAGGGTTAGGGATTAGGGGTTAGGGTTAGGGTTAAGGTTAGGGTTAGGGATAGGTTTAGGGTACGGGTTAGGGTACGGGTTAGGGTACGGGTTAGGGTTAGGGTACGGGTTATGGTTAGGGTTAGGGTACGGGTTAGGGTTAGTGTTAGGGTTAGGTTAGGTTACGGGTTAGGTTTAGGGTTAGGGTCAGGGTTAGGGTATGGGTTAGGGTACGGGTTAGGTTTAGGGTTAGGTTTAGGGTTACGTTACGGGTACGGGTTAGGGTTAGGGTTAGGGTTAGGTTTAGGGTACGGGTTAGGGTTAGGGTTAGGTTTAGGGTTAGGGTTAGGTTAAGGGTACGGGTTAGTGTTAGGGTTAGGGTTAGGATTAGGGTTAGGGGTTAGGGATTAGGGTTAGGGTTAGTGTTAGGGTTAGGGTACGGGTTAGGGTACGGGTTAGGGTTAGGGTACGGGTTAGTGTTAGGGTTAGGGTTAGGGTTAGGGTTAGGGTTAGGGTTAGGGTACGGTTTGGGTTAGGGATAGGGTTAGGGTACGGGTTAGGGTACGGGTTAGGGTTAGGGTACGGGTTAGTGTTAGGGTTAGGGTTAGGGTTAGGGTACGGGTTAGGGTTAGGGTTAGGTTTAGGGTTAGGCTATGGGTTAGGGTTCGGGTACGGTTTAGGGTTAGGGTACGGGTTAGGTTATGGGTAAGGGTTAGGGTTAGGGTACGGGTTAGGGTTAGGCTACTGGTTAGGCTTAGGGTTAGTGTTAGGGTACGGGTTAGGGTGAGGGTACGGGTTAGGTTACGGGGTAGGTTTAGTGTTAGGGTTAGGGTACTGGTTAGGGATAGTGTACGGGTTAGGTTTAGGGTTATGGTACGGGTTAGGGTTAGGGTTAAGGTACTGGTTAGGGTTAGGGTTAGGGTTAGGTTACGGGTTAGGGTTAGGTTTAGGATTAGGGTACCGGTTAGGGTTAGTGTTAGGTGTTAGGGTTAGGGTACGGGTTAGGGTTAGGGGTAGGGTTAGTGTTAGGGTTAATGTACGGATTAGGGTTAGGGTTAGGATTAGGGTTAGTGTTAGGTGTTAGGGGTTAGGGTTAGTGTTAGGGTGAGTGTACGGGTTAGGGTTAGGGTTAGGGTTAGGGTTAGTGTACGGGTTAGGGTTAGGGTTAGGGTACGGGTTAGGGTTAGGGTTAGGGATTAGGGGTTAGGGTTAGGGTTAGGGTTAATGTTAGGGTTAGGGTTAGGGTACGGTTTAGGGTTAGGGTTAGGCTTAGGGTACCAGTTAGGGTTAGGGTACAGGTTAGGGTTAGGCTTAGGGTACGGGTTAGGGTTAGGGTACAGTTTAGGGTTAGTTTTACGGTTAGGGTTAGGGTACGGTTTAGGGTTAGGGTTAGGGTACGGGTTAGGGATAGGGTTAGGGTTAGTGTTAGGGTACGGGTTAGATTTAGGGTTAGGGTTAGGTTTAGGGTTAGGGGTTAGGGGTTAGAGTTAGGGTTAGGGTTAGGTTTAGGTTACGGGTTAGGGTACGGCTTAGGGTTAGGGTACGGGTTAATTTTAGGGTTAGGGTTAGGGTTAGGTTTAGGGTACGGGTTTGGGTTAGGGTTAGGGTTAGGGTACAGGTTAGGGTTAGGGTCCGGGTTAGGGTACGGGTTAGGGTTAGGGTTAGGGTTAGGGTTAGGAAAGGGTTAGGGTTAGCGTTAGTGTACGGGTTAGGGTTAGGGTTAGGGTTAGGGTAAGGTTAGGGTTTAGGGTTAGGGTACGGGTTAGGGTTAGGGTACGGGTTAGGTTATGGGTTAGGGTTAGGGTACGGGTACGGGTTAGGTTTAGGGTTAGGGTTAGGGTACGGGTTAGGGTTAGGGTTAGGTGTTAGGGTTAGGGTACGGTTTATGGTTAGGGTTAGGCTTAGGGTTAGGGTACGGGTTAGGTTTAGGGTTAGGCTTAGTGTTAGGGTAAAGGTACGGGTTAGGGTTTTGGTTAGGGTTAGAGTTAGGGGTTAGGGTTAGAGTTAGGGTTAGGGTTAGGGTTAGGGTACGGGTTAGAGTTAGTGTTAGGGTTAGTGTTAGGGTTAGGGTACGGGTTAGGTTTAGGTTTAGGGTTAGGGTTAGGGTACGGGTTAGGGTACGGGTTAGGTTTAGGGTTAGGTTTAGGGTTAGGTTAAGGGTACGGGTTAGGGTTCGGGTTAGGGTTAGTTTTAGGGTACGGGTTAGGTTTAGGGTTAGGTTTCGGGTTAGGGTTAGGGTACGGGTTTGGGTTAGGGTTAGGGTTAGGGTACGGGTAGGGTTAGGGTTAGGGTTAGGGTTAGGGTACGGGTTAGGGTTAGGGTACGGGTTAGTGTTAGGGTTAGGGTTAGTGTTATGTTTAGGGTACTGGTTAGGTTTAGGGTTAGGGTACGCGTTAGGGTTAGGGTACGGGTTAGGGTTAGGTTTAGGGTACGGGTTAGGGTTAGGTTTAGGGTTAGTGTACGGGTTAGGTTAGGGTTAGGTTTACGGTTAGGGTTATGGGTTAGGGGTTAGGGTTAGGGTTACGGTTAGGAGTTAGGGGTTAGGGTTAGGGTTAGGGTTAGGGTTAGGGTTAAGGTACGGGTTAGGGTTAGGGTTAGGGTTAGGGTTAGGGTTAGGGTTAGGGTTAGGGTTTAGGGGTTAGGGTTAGTGTTAGGGTTAGGGTTAGTGTTAGGGTACGGGTTAGGTTTAGGGTAAGGGTTAGGGTTAGGGAACGGGTTAGGGTACGGGTTAGGGTTAGGGAACGGGTTAGGGTTAGGTTATGGGTTAGGGTTAGGGTTAGGGTACGTGTTAGGGTTAGGGTTAGGGGTTAGTGTTAGGGTTAGGGTTAGGGTACGGGTTAGGGTTAGGGTTAGGGTTAGGGTACGGGTTAGGGTTAGGGTACGCGTTAGGGTTAGGGTTAGGGGTTAGGGTTAGGGTTAGGTTTAGGTTTAGGTTTAGGGTACGGGTTAGGGTTAGGGTACGGGTTAGGGTTAGGGTCAGGGTTAGGGGTTAGGATTAGGGTTAGGGTTAGGTTACGGGTTAGAGTTAGGGTACGGGTTAGGTTTAGGGTTCGGGTTAGGTTTAGGGTTAGGGTACGGATTAGGGTTAGGGTTAGGGGTTAGGGTTAGGGTTAGGGTTAGGTTTAGGGTTAGTGTACAGGTTAGGGTTAGGGTACGGGTTAGGGAACGGATTTGGTTTAGGGTTAGGTTTAGGCTTAGGGTTAGGCTTAGGGTTATGGTTAGGGTTAGGGTTAGGGGTAGGGTACGGGTTAGGGTTAGGATTAGGGTACGGTTTAGGGTTAGGGTACGGTTTAGGGTTAGGTTAAGGTTTAGGGTACGGGTTAGGGTTAGGGTACGGGTTAGGGTACGGGTTAGGGTTAAGGTTAGATTAGGGTTAGTGTTAGCGTACGGGTTAGGATTAGGGTACGGTTTAGGGTTAGGGTACGGTTTAGGGTTAGGTTTAGGTTTAGGGTACGGGTTAGGGTTAGGGTACGGGTTAGGGTACGGGTTAGGGATAGGGTTAGGGTTAGGGTTAGTGTTAGCGTACAGGTTAGGGTTAGGGTACGGGTTAGGGTACGGGTTAGGGTTAGGGTTAGGGTTAGGGTACGGGTTAGGGTTAGGGTACGGGTTAGGGTTAGGGTTAGGGTACGGGTAAGGGTTAGTGTAAGGGTTAGGGTTAGGGTTAGGGTACGGGTTAGGTTTAGGATTAGGGGTTAGGGTTAGTGTACGGGTTAGGGTTAGGTTTACGGTTAGGGTACGGGTTAGGGTTAGGTTTAGGTTTAGTGTTATGGTTAAGGTACGGGTTAGGTTTAGGGTTAAGTTTAGGGTTAGGGTTAGGTTTAGGGTTTAGGAGTTAGGGTTAGGGTACGGTTTAGGGTACGGGTTAGGGTTAGGGTTTGGGTTAGGGTACGGATTAGGGTTAGTGTTAGGGTTAGGGTTAGGGTTAGGGTACGGGTTAGGTTTAGGGTTAGGGTTAGGGTTAGGGTACGGGTTAGGTTACAGGTTAGTGTTAGGGTTAGGGTTAGGGTACGGGTTAGGGTACGGGTTAGGGTACGGGTTAGGGTATGGGTTGGGGTTAGTGTTAGGTTTAGGGTTAGCGTTTGGGTACGGGTTAGGGTTAGGGTTAGGGTTAGGGTACGGTTTAGGGTACGGGTTAGGGTTAGGGTTCGGGTTAGGGTTAGGGTGAGGGTATGGGTTAGGGTTAGGATTAGGGTACGTGTTAGGTTTAGGGTTAGGGTTAGGGTACGGGTTAGGGTTGGGGCTAGGATTAGGGTACGGTTTAGGGTTAGGGTTAGGGGTTAGGGTTAGGGTACGGGTTAGGGTACGGGTTAGGGTTAGGGTTAGGTTTAGGGTTAGGGTTCGGGTTAAGGTTAGGGTTAGGTTTAGTGTTAGGGTTAAGGTACGGGTTAGGGTTAGGGTTAGGATTAGGGTTAGGATTAGGGTTAGGGTTCGGGTTAGGTTTGGGGTAAGGGTTTGTGTTAGGGTACGGGGTAGGGTATGGGTTAGGGTTAGGGTTAGGGTTAGGGTACGGGTTAGGGTTAGGGTTAGGGTTAGGGTTAGGGTACGGGTTAGGGTTAGGGTTAGGTTTAGGGTACGGTTTAGGGTACGGGTTAGGTTACGGGTTAGGGTACGGGTTAGGGTTAGGGTACGGGTTAGGGATAGGGTTAGGGTTATGGTTAGGGTGCGGTTTAGGGTTCGGGTTACGTTTAGGTTTAGGGTTAGGGTTAGGGTACGGGTTAGGTTTAGGGTTAGGGTACGGGTTAGGGTTAGGGTTAGGGTTAGGGTTAGGGTTAGGGTACGGGTTAGGGTTAGGGTTAGGTTACGGGTTAGGGTTAGGGTACTGTTTAGGGTTAGGGTTAGGTTTAGGGTTAAGGTACGGGTTAGGGTTAGGGTTAGGGTACGGGTTAGGGTTAGAGTTAGGGTTAGGGTACGGGTTAGGGGTTAGCGTTAGGGTTAGGGTTAGGGTACGGGTTAGGGTTAGGGTACGGGTTAGGTTTAGGCTACGGGTTAGGGTTAGTGTTAGGATTAGGTTTAAGGTTAGGGTACGGGTTAGGGTTAGGGTACGGGTTAGGGTTAGGGTACGGGTTAGGGTAAGGTTACGGGTTAGGGTTAGGTTTAGGGTACGTGTTAGGGTTAGGGTTAGGGGTTAGGTTTAGGCTTAGGGTACGGGTTAGGGTTAGGGTATGGGTTAGGGTTAGGGTTAGGGTTAGGGTACGGGTTAGGGTTAGGGTACGGGTTAGGGTTAGGGTTAGGGTACGGGTTTGGGTTAGGGTTAGTGCTTAGGTTTAGGGTTAGGGTTAGGGTTAGGGTTAGGTTTAGTGTACGGGTTAGGGTTAGGGTCAGGTTTAGGGGTCAGTGTTAGGGTACGGGTTAGGGTTAGGGTTAGGGTACGGGTTAGAATTAGGGTACGGGTTAGGGTTAGGGATAGAGTTAGGGTTAGTGTTAGTGTACGGGTACGGGTTAGGGTTAGGGTTAGGGTTAGGGAACGGGTTAGGGTTAGGGTTAGGGTACGGGTTAGGTTAAGGGAACGGGTTAGGGTTAGGGTATGGTTTAGGGTTAGGTTTAGGGTACGTGTTAGGGTTAGGGTTAGGGGTTAGTGTTAGGGTTAGAGTTAGGGTACGGGTTAGGTATAGGGTACGGGTTAGGGTTAGGGTTAGGGTTAGGGGTGGGTACGGGTTAGGGTTAGGGTACGGGTTAGGGTTAGGGTTAGGGGTTAGGGTTAGGGTTAGGTTTAGGGTTAGGGTTAGGGTACGGGTTAGGGTTAGGATACGGGTTAGGGTTAGGGTCAGGGTTAGGGGTTAGGGTTAGGGTTAAGGTTAGGGTACTGGTTAGGGTTAGGGTACGGGTTAGGTTTAGGGTACGGGTTAGGTTTAGGTTTAGGGTACGTGTTAGGGTTAGGGTTAGGGGTTAGGGTTAGGGTTAGATTTAGGGTTAGGGTTAGGGTTACTGTACGGGTTAGGGTTAGGGTACGGGTTAGGGTACGGGTTAGTGTTAGGGTTAGGGTTAGGGTTAGGGTTAGGGTACGGGTTAGGGTTAGGGTACGGGTTAGGGTTAGGGTTAGGGTACGGGTAAGGGTTAGGGTTAGGGTACGGGTTAGGGTTAGGGTTAGGGTTAGGGTAAGGGTTAGGGTTAGGGTTAGGGTTAGGGTACGGGTTAGGGTTAGGATTAGGGGTTAGGGTTAGGGTACGGGTTAGGGTTAGGTTTACGGTTAGGGTACGGGTTAGGGTTAGGTTTAGGTTTAGTGTTATGGTTAAGGTACGGGTTAGGGTAGGGTAAGTTTAGGGTTAGGGTTAGGTTTAGGGTTTAGGAGTTAGGGTTAGGGTACGGTTTAGGGTACGGGTTAGGGTTAGGGTTAGGGTTAGGGTATGGGTTAGGGTTAGGGTTAGGGTTAGGGTACGGGTTAGGGTACGGGTTAGGGTACGGGTTAGGGTACGGGTTGGGGTTAGTGTTAGGGTTAGGGTTAGCGTTTGGGTACGGGTTAGGGTTAGGGTTAGGGTACGGGTTAGTGTATGGGTTAGGGTTAGGGTACGGGTTAGGGTTAGGGTGAGGGTACGGGTTAGGGTTAGGATTAGGGTACGGGTTAGGTTTAGGGTTAGGGTTAGGGTACGGGTTAGGGTTAGGGCTAGGATTAGGGTACGGTTTAGGGTTAGGGTTAGGGGTTAGGGTTAGGGTACGGTTTAGGGTACGGGTTAGGGTTAGGGTTAGGTTTAGGGTTAGGGTTCGGGTTAGGGTTAGGTTTAGTGTTAGGGTTATGGTACGGGTTAGGGTTAGGGTTAGGATTAGGGTTAGGATTAGGGTTAGGGTTCGGGTTAGGTTTAGGGTAAGGGTTTGTGTTAGGGTACGGGTTAGGGTATGGGTTAGGGTTAGGGTTAGGGTTAGGGTACGGGTTAGGGTTAGGGTAAGGGTTAGGGTTAGGGTACGGGTTAGGGTTAGGGTTAGGTTTAGGGTACAGGTTAGGGTACGGGTTAGGTTACGGGTTAGGGCACTGGTTAGGGTTAGGGTACGGGTTAGGGATAGGGTTAGGGTTATGGTTAGGGTGCGGTTTAGGGTTCGGGTTACTTTTAGGTTTAGGGTTAGGGTACGGGTTAGGTTTAGGGTTAGGGTACGGGTTAGGGTTAGGGTTAGGGTTAGGTTACGGGTTAGGGTTAGGGTTAGGGTACGGGTTAGGGTTAGGGTACTGTTTAGGGTTTGGGTTAGGTTTAGGGTTAGGGTACGGGTTAGGGTTAGGTTTAGGGTACGGGTTAGGGTTAGGGTTAGGGTTAGGGTACGGGTTAGGGGTTAGGGTTAGGGTTAGGGTTAGGGTACGGGTTAGGGTTAGGTTTAGGGTTAGGGTTAGGGTTAGGGTTAGGGTTAGGATTAGGTTTAGGGTTAGGGTACGGGTTAGGGTTAGGGTACGGGTTAGGGTAAGGTTACGGGTTAGGGTTAGGTTTAGGGTACGTGTTAGGGTTAGGGTTAGGGGTTAGGTTTAGGCTTAGGGTACGGGTTAGGGTTAGGGTATGGGTTAGGGTTACGGTTAGGGTTAGGGTACGGGTTAGGGTTAGGGTACGGGTTAGAGTTAGGGTTAGGATACGGGTTAGGGTTAGGGTTAGTGGTTAGGTTTAGGGTTAGGGTTAGGGTTAGGGTTAGGTTTAGTGTACGGGTTAGGGTTAGGGTCAGGGTTAGGGGTCAGGGTTAGGGTACGGGTTATGGTTAGTGTTAGGGTACGGGTTAGGATTAGGGTACGGGTTAGGGTTAGGGATAGAGTTAGGGTTAGTGTTAGTGTATGGGTACGGGTTAGGGTTAGGGTTAGGGTTAGGGTACGGGTTAGGGTTAGGGTTAGGGTACGGGTTAGGTTAAGGGAACGGGTTAGGGTTAGGGTATGGGTTAGGGTTAGGTTTAGGGTACGTGTTAGGTTTAGGGTTAGGGGTTAGTGTTAGGGTTAGGGTTAGGGTACGGGTTAGGGTTAGGGTATGGGTTAGGGTTAGGGTTAGGGTTAGGGGTGGGTACGGGTTAGGGTTAGGGTACGGGTTAGGGTTAGGTTTAGGGGTTAGGGTTAGGGTTAGGTTTAGGGTTAGGGTTAGGGTACGGGTTAGGGTTAGGGTACGGGTTAGGGTTAGGGTCAGGGTTAGGGGTTAGGGTTAGGGTTAGGGTTAGGGTACTGGTTAGGGTTAGGGTACGGGTTAGGTTTAGGGTACGGGTTAGGTTTAGGTTTAGGGTACGGTTTAGGGTTAGGGTTAGGGGTTACGGTTAGGGTTAGGTTTAGGATTAGGGTTAGGGTTAGTGTACGGGTTAGGGTTAGGGTACGGGTTAGTGTTAGGGTTAGGGTTAGGCTTAGGGTTAGGCTTAGGGTTAGGGTTAGGTTACGGGTTAGGGTTAGGGTCTGGGTTTGGTTTAGGGTTACGGTTAGGGTTAGTTTTAGGGTTAGGGTTAGGGTACGGTTTAGGGTTCGGGTTAGGGTTAGGGTTAGGGTTAGGGTTAGGGTTAGGGTACGTGGTAGGGTTAGGGTTAGGGTACGGGTTAGGGTTAGGGTACGGGTTAGGTTTAGGGTTAGTGTACGGGTAAGGGTTAGGGTTAGGGTACGTGTTAGGGTTAGGGTTAGGGTTAGGGTTAAGGGTTACGGTTAGGGTTAGGTTTAGGGTTAGGGTTAGGGTTAGGGTATGTGTTAGGGTTATGGTTAGGGTTAGGGTTAGGGGTAGGGTACGGGTTAGGGTTAGGATTAGGGTACGGTTTAGGGTTAGGGTACCATTTAGGTTTAGGTTTAGTTTTAGGGTACGGGTTAGGGTTAGGGTACGGGTTAGGGTTAGGGTTAGGGTTAGGGTTAGTGTTAGCGTACGGGTTAGGATTAGGGTACGGTTTAGGGTTAGGGTACGGTTTAGGGTTAGTTTTAGGTTTAGGGTACGGGTTATGGTTAGTGTACGGGTTAGGGTTAGGGTAGGGTTAGGGTTAGTGTTAGCGTACGGGTTAGGGTTAGGGTACGGGTTAGGGTATGGGTTAGGGTACGGGTTAGGGTTAGGGTACGGGTTAGGGTTAGGGTACGGTTTAGGTTTAGGGTTAGGGTACGGTTTAGGGTTAGGTTTAGGGTACGGGTTAGGGTCAGGGTTAGGGTTAGGGTACGGGTTAGGTTTAGGTTTAGGGTTAGGGTACGGGTTAGGGTTAGGATTAGGGGTTAGTGTTAGGGAACGGGTTAGGGTTAGGTTTAGGGTTAGGGTACGGGTTAGCGTTTGGGTTAGGTTTAGTGTTAGGGTTAAGGTACGGGTTAGGGTTAGGGTTAAGGTTAGGGTTAGGGTTAGGTTTAGGGTTTAGGTTATAGGGTTAGAGTTAGGGTTAGGGTTAGGGTTAGGGTTAGGGTACGGGTTAGGGTTAGTGTTAGGGTTAGGGTTAGGGTTAGGGTACGGGTTAGGGTTAGTGTTAGGGTTAGGGTTAGGGTTAGGGTACGGTTTAGGTTTAGGGTTAGGGTTAGGGTACGGGTTAGGGTACGGGTTAGGGTTAGGGTTAGGGTTAGGGTACGGGTTAGGGTACGGGTTAGGGTTAGGGTACGGGTTGGTGTTAGGTTTAGGGTTAGGGTTAGGGTACGGGTTAGGTTTAGGGTTATGGTTAGGGTATGGTTTAGGGTTAGGTTTAGGGGTTAGGGTTAGGGTACGGGTTAGTGTTAGGGATAGGGTTAGGGTTAGGGTACGGGTTAGGGTTAGTGTTAGGGTTAGTGTTAGGGTTAAGGTACGGGTTAGGGTTAGGGTTAAGTTTAGAGTTAGGGTTAGGTTGAGGGGTTAGGGTTTGGGTTAGGGTTAGGGTTAGGGTTAGGGTTAGGGTTAAGGTACGGGTTAGGGTTCGTGTTAGGGTTAGGGTTAGGGATTAGGGGTTAGGGTTAGGCTTAGTGTTAGGGTTAGCGTTAGGGTTAGGGTTAGGGTACGGGTTAGGGTACGGTTTAGGGTTAGGGTACGGGTTAGTGTTAGGGTTAGGGTTAGTGTTATGTTAAGGGTACGGGTTAGGGTTAGGGTTAGGGTACGGGTTAGGGTTAGGGTACGGGTTAGGGTACGGGTTAGGGTTAGGGTTAGGGTTAGGGTTAGGGTTTGGAAAGGGTTAGGGTTAGCGTTAGGGTAGGCGTTAGGTTTAGGGTTAGGGTTAGGGTTAGGGTACGGGTTAGGGTTAGGGTACGGGTTAGGGTTAGTGTACGGGTTAGGGTACGGGTTAGGGTTAGGGTTTGGTTATGGGTTAGGTTTAGGGTTACGGGTTAGGGTTAGAGTTAGTGTTAGCGTACGGGTTAGGGTTAGGGTACGGGTAAGGGTACGGTTTAGGGTACGGGTTAGGGTTAGGGTACGGGTTAGGGTTAGGGTACGGGTTAGGGTTAGGGTTAGGTTTAGGGTACGGGTTAGGGTTAGTGTTAGGTTACGGGTTAGGGTACTGGTTAGGGTTAGGGTACGGGTTAGGGATAGGGTTAGGGTTACGGTTAGGGTGCGGTTTAGGGTTCGGGTTACGTTTAGGTTTAGGGTTAGGGTTAGGGTACGGGTTAGGTTTAGGGTTAGGGTACGGGTTAGGGTACGGGTTAGGGTTAGGGTTAGTTTTAGGTGTTAGGGTTAGGGTTAGTTTTAGGGTTAGGGTACGGGTTAGGGTTAGGGTTAGGGTTAGGGTTAGGGTACGGGTTAGGGTTAGGTTTAGGGTAGGGTTAGGGTACGGGTTAGGTTACGGGTTAGGGTACTGGTTAGGGTTAGGGTACGGGTTAGGGATAGGGTTAGGGTTATGGTTAGGGTGCGGTTTAGGGTTCGGGTTACGTTTAGGTTTAGGGTTAGGGTTAGGGTACGGGTTAGGTTTAGGGTTAGGGTACGGGTTAGGGTTAGGGTTAGGGTTAGGGTTAGGGTTAGTGTTAGGGTACGGGTTAGGTTTAGGGTACTGTTTAGGGTTTGGGTTAGGTTTAGGGTTAGGGTACGGGTTAGGGTTAGGGTTAGGGTTAGGGTTAGGGTTAGGGTACGGGTTAGGGGTTAGGGTTAGGGTTAGGGTTAGGGTACGGGTTAGGCTTAGGGTTAGGCTTAGGGTTAGGGTTAGGGTACGGGTTAGGGTTAGGGTATGGGTTAGGTTTAGGGTTACGGTTAGGGTTAGGTTTAGAGTTAGGGTTAGGGTACGGTTTAGGGTTCGGTTTAGGGTTAGGGTTAGGGTTAGGGTTAGGGTACGTGGTAGGGTTAGGGTTAGGGTACGGGTTAGGTTTAGGGTACGTGTTAGGGTTAGGGTTAGTGTACGGGTAAGGGTTAGGGTTAGGGTACGTGTTAGGTTTAGGGTTAGGGTTAGGGTTAAGGGTTAGGGTTAGGGTTAGGGTTAGGGTTAGGGTTAGGGTTAGGGTATGTGTTAGGGTTATGGTTAGGGTTAGGGTTAGGGGTAGGGTACGGGTTAGGTTTAGGATTAGGGTACGGTTTAGGGTTAGGGTACCATTTAGGTTTAGGTTTAGTTTTAGGGTACGGGTTAGGGTTAGGGTACGGGTTAGGGTTAGGGTTAGGTTTAGGGTTAGGGTTAGGGTTAGTGTTAGCGTACGGGTTAGTATTAGGGTACGGTTTAGGGTTAGAGTACGGTTTAGGGTTAGTTTTAGGTTTAGGGTACGGGTTATGGTTAGTGTACGGGTTAGGGTTAGGGTATGGGTTAGGGTTAGGTTTAGGGTACGTGTTAGGGTTAGGGTTAGGGGTTAGTGTTAGGGTTAGGGTTAGGGTACGGGTTAGGGTTAGGGTACGGGTTAGGGTTAGGGTTAGGGTTAGGGGTGGGTACGGATCAGGGTTAGGGTACGGGTTAGGGTTAGGGTTAGGGGTTAGGGTTAGGGTTAGGTTTAGGGTTAGGGTTAGGGTACGGGTTAGGGTTAGGGTATGGGTTAGGGTTAGGTTTAGGGTACGTGTTAGGGTTAGGGTTAGGGGTTAGTGTTAGGGTTAGGGTTAGGGTACGGGTTAGGGTTAGGGTACGGGTTAGGGTTAGGGTTAGGGTTAGGGGTGGGTACGGGTTAGGGTTAGGGTACGGGTTAGGGTTAGGGTTAGGGGTTAGGGTTAGGGTTAGGTTTAGGGTTAGGTTTAGGGTACAGGTTAGGGTTAGGGTACGGGTTAGGGTTAGGGTCAGGGTTAGGGGTTAGGGTTAGGGTTAGGGTTAGGGTACTGGTTAGGGTTAGGGTACGGGTTAGGTTTAGGGTACGGGTTAGGGTTAGGGTTAGGGGTTACGGTTAGGGTTAGGTTTAGGGTTAGTGTTAGGGTTAGTGTACGGGTTAGGGTTAGGGTACGGGTTAGGGTACGGGTTAGTGTTAGGGTTAGGGTTAGGTTTAGGGTTAGGCTTAGGGTTAGGGTTAGGGTACGGGTTAGGGTTAGGGTATGGGTTTGGTTTAGGGTTACGGTTAGGGTTAGGTTTAGGGTTAGGGTTAGGGTACAGGGTTCGGTTAGGGTTAGGGTTAGGGTTAGGGTTAGGGTACGTGGTAGGGTTAGGGTTAGGGTACGGGTTAGGGTTAGGGTACGGGTTAGGGTTAGTGTTAGTGTACGGGTAAGGGTTAGGGTTAGGGTACGTGTTAGGGTTAGGGTTAGGGTTAGGGTTAAGGGTTAGGGTTAGGGTTAGGTTTAGGGTTAGGGTTAGGGTTAGGGTATGTGTTAGGGTTATGGTTAGGGTTAGGGTTAGGGGTAGGGTACGGGTTAGGGTTAGGATTAGGGTACGGTTTAGGGTTAGGGTACCATTTAGGTTTAGGTTTAGTTTTAGGGTACGGGTTAGGGTTAGGGTACGGGTTAGGGTAAGGGTTAGGGTTAGGGTTAGGGTTAGTGTTAGCGTACGGGTTAGGATTAGGGTACGGTTTAGGGTTAGGGTACGGTTTAGGGTTAGTTTTAGGTTTAGGGTACGGGTTATGGTTAGTGTACGGGTTAGGGGTTAGGGTAGGGTTAGGGTTAGGGTTAGGTTAGTGTTAGCGTACGGGTTAGGGTTAGGGTACGGGTTAGGGTATGGGTTAGGGTACGGGTTATGGTTAGATTACGGGTTAGGGTTAGGGTACGGTTAGGTTTAGGGTTAGGGTACGGTTTAGGGTTAGGTTTAGGGTACGGGTTAGGGTCAGGGTTAGGGTTAGGGTACGGGTTAGGTTTAGGGTTAGGGTTAGGGTACGGGTTAGGGTTAGGATTAGGGGTTAGGGTTAGGGAACGGGTTAGGGTTAGGTTTAGGGTTAGGGTACGGGTTAGCGTTTGGGTTAGGGTTAGTGTTGAGGGTTAGGTACGGGTTAGGGTTAGGGTTAAGGTTAGGGTTAGGGTTAGGTTTAGGGTTTAGGGGTTAGGGTTAGAGTTAGGGTTAGGGTTAGGGTTAGGGTTAGGGTACGGGTTAGGGTTAGTGTTAGGGTTAGGGTTAGGGTTAGGGTACGGTTTAGGTTTAGGGTTAGGGTTAGGGTACGGGTTAGGGTACGGGTTAGGGTTAGGGTTAGGGTTAGGGTACGGGTTAGGGTACGGGTTAGGGTTAGGGTACGGGTTGGGGTTAGGGTTAAGGGTTAGGGTTAGGGTTAGGGTTTGGGTACGGGTTAGGGTTAGGGTTAGGTTTAGGGTTAGGGTACGGGTTAGGGTACGGGTTACGGTTAGGTTTAGTGTTAGGGATAGGGTTAGGGTACGGGTTAGGGTTAGGGTTAGGGTTAGGGGTTAGGGTTAGGTTTAGGGTTAGGGTTAGGCTTAGGGTATGGGTTAGGGTTATGGTCCGGGTTACGGTTAGGTTTAGGGTTAGGGTTAGCGTACGGGTTAGGTTTAGGGTTAGGGTTAGTGTTAGGGTTAGGGTTATGGTTAGGGTTAGGGTACGGGTTAGGGTTAGGATTAGGTTTAGGGTAGGGTACGGGTTAGGGTACGGGTTAGGGTTAGTTTTAGGGTTAGGGGTTAGGGGTTAGGGTTAGGGTTAGGGTTAGTGTTAGGGTTAGGGAACGGGTTAGGGTACGGGTTAGTGTTAGGGTACGGGTTAGTGTTAGGGTTAGGGTTAGGGTTAGGGTACAGGTTAGATTATGAGTTAGGGTTAGGGTACGGGTTAGGGTTAGGGTACTGGTTAGGGTACGGGTTAGGGTTAGTGTTAGTGTTAGGATTAGGTTTAGGGTACGGTTTACAGTTAGGTTTTGGGTTAGGGTTAGGGTACGGGTTAGGGTTAGGGTACGGGTTAGGGTTAGGTTTAGGGTTAGGGTACGGGTTAGGGTTAGGTTACGGGTTAGGGTTAGGGTGAGGATACGGGTTAGGGTTAGGATTAGGGTACGGGTTAGGGTTAGGGTTAGGGTGATGGTACGGTTTAGGGTTAGGGTTAGGGTTAAGGTACGGGTTAGGGTTAGGGTTAGGGGTTAGGGTTAGGGTACGGGTTAGGCTTAGGGTTAGGCTTAGGGTTAGGGTTAGGGTACGGGTTAGGGTTAGGATTAGGGGTTAGGGTTAGGGAACGGGTTAGGGTTAGGTTTAGGGTTAGGGTACGGGTTAGCGTTTGGGTTAGGGTTAGTGTTAGGGTTAAGGTACGGGTTAGGGTTAGGGTTAAGGTTAGGGTTAGGGTTAGGTTTAGGGTTTAGGGGTTAGGGTTAGAGTTAGGGTTAGGGTTAGGGTTAGGGTTAGGGTACGGGTTAGGTTTAGTGTTAGGGTTAGGGTTAGGGTTAGGGTACGGTTTAGTTTAGGGTTAGGGTTAGGGTACGGGTTAGGGTACGGGTTAGGGTTAGGGTTAGGGTTAGGGTACGGGTTAGGGTACGGGTTAGGGTTAGGGTACGGGTTGGGGTTAGGTTTAGGGTTAGGGTTAGGGTACGGGTTAGGTTTAGGGTTATGGTTAGGGTATGGTTTAGGGTTAGGTTTAGGGGTTAGGGTTAGGGTACGGGTTAGTGTAAGGGATAGGTTTAGGGTTAGGGGTACGGGTTAGGGTTAGTGTTAGGGTTAGTGTTAGGGTTAAGGTACGGGTTAGGGTTAGGGTTAAGTTTAGAGTTAGGGTTAGGTTTAGGGGTTAGGGTTTGGGTTAGGGTTAGGGTTAGGGTTAGGGTTAGGGTTAAGGTACGGGTTAGGGTTCATGTTAGGGTTAGGGTTAGGGATTAGGGATTAGGGTTAGGCTTAGTGTTAGGGTTAGGGTTAGGGTTAGGGTTAGGGTACGGGTTAGGGTACGGTTTAGGGTTAGGGTACGGGTTAGTGTTAGGGTTAGGGTTAGTGTTATGTTAAGGTACGGGTTAGGGTTAGGGTTATGGTACGGGTTAGGGTTAGGGTACGTGTTAGGGTACGGGTTAGGGTTAGGGTTAGGGTTAGGGTTAGGGTTTGGAAAGGGTTAGGGTTAGCGTTAGGGTAGGCGTTAGGTTTAGGGTTAGGGTTAGGGTTAGGGTACGGGTTAGGGTTAGGGTACGGGTTAGGGTTAGTGTACGGGTTAGGGTACGGGTTAGGGTTAGGGTTTGGTTATGGGTTAGGTTTAGGGTTACGGGTTAGGGTTAGAGTTAGTGTTAGCGTACGGGTTAGGGTTAGGGTACGGGTAAGGGTACGGTTAGGGTAACGGGTTAGGGTTAGGGTACGGGTTAGGGTTAGGGTACGGGTTAAGGGTTAGGGTTAGGTTTAGGGTACGGGTTAGGGTACGGGTTAGGTTACGGGTTAGGGTACTGGTTAGGGTTAGGGTACGGGTTAGGGATAGGGTTAGGGTTACGGTTAGGGTGCGGTTTAGGGTTCGGGTTACGTTTAGGTTTAGGGTTAGTGTTAGGGTACGGGTTAGGTTTAGGGTTAGGGTACGGGTTAGGGTTAGGGTTAGGGTTAGGGTTAGGGTTAGGGTTAGTTTTAGGGGTTAGGGTTAGGGTTAGGTTTAGGGTTAGGGTACGGGTTAGGGTTAGGGTTAGGGTTAGGGTTAGGATTAGGGGTTAGGGTTAGGGGAACGGGTTAGGGTTAGGTTTAGGGTTAGGGTACGGGTTAGCGTTTGGGTTAGGGTTAGTGTTAGGGTTAAGGTACGGGTTAGGGTTAGGGTTAAGGTTAGGGTTAGGGTTAGGTTTAGGGTTTAGGGGTTAGGGTTAGAGTTAGGGTTAGGGTTAGGGTTAGGGTTAGGGTACGGGTTAGGGTAGTGTTTGGGTTAGGGTTAGGGTTAGGGTACGGTTTAGGTTTAGGGTTAGGGTTAGGGTACGGGTTAGGGTACGGGTTAGGGTTAGGGTTGGGTTAGGGTACGGGTTAGGGTACGGGGGTTAGGGTTAGGGTACGGGTTGGTGTTAGGGTTAGGGTTAGGGTTAGGGTTAGGGTTTGGGTACGGGTTAGGGTTAGGGTTAGGTTTAGGGTTAGGGTACGGGTTAGGGTACGGGTTACGGTTAGGTTTAGTGTTAGGGATAGGGTTAGGGTACGGGTTAGGGTTAGGGTTAGGGTTAGGGGTTAGGGTTAGGTTTAGGGTTAGGGTTAGGCTTAGGGTATGGGTTAGGGTTATGGTACGGGTTACGGTTAGGTTTAGGGTTAGGGTTAGCGTACGGGTTAGGTTTAGGGTTAGGGTTAGTGTTAGGGTTAGGGTTATGGTTAGGGTTAGGGTACGGGTTAGGGTTAGGATTAGGTTTAGGGTAGGGTACGGGTTAGGGTACGGGTTAGCTTTATTTTAGGGTTAGGGGTTAGGGGTTAGGGTTAGGGTTAGGGTTAGTGTTAGGGTTAGGGAACGGGTTAGGGTACGGGTTAGTGTTAGGGTACGGGTTAGTGTTAGGGTTAGGGTTAGGGTTAGGGTACAGGTTAGATTACGAGTTAGGGTTAGGGTAACGGGTTAGGGTTAGGGTACTGGTTAGGGTACGGGTTAGGGTTAGTGTTAGTGTTAGGGTTAGGTTTAGGGTATGGTTTAGAGTTAGGTTTTGGGTTAGGTTAGGGGTACGGGTTAGGGTTAGGGTACGGGTTAGGGTTAGGTTTAGGGTTAGGGTACGGGTTAGGGTTAGGGTACGGGTTAGGGTTAGGGTGAGGATACGGGTTAGGGGTTAGGATTAGGGTACGGGTTAGGGTTAGGGTTAGGGTGATGGTACGGGTTAGGGTTAGGGGTTAGGGTTAAGGTACGGGTTAGGTTAGGGTTAGGGGTTAGGGTTAGGGTACGGGTTAGGCTTAGGGTTAGGCTTAGGGTTAGGGTTAGGGTACGGGTTAGGGTTAGGATTAGGGGTAGGGTTAGGGACGGTTAGGGTTAGAGGTTTAGGGTTAGGGTACGGGTTAGCGTTTGGGTTAGGGTTAGTGTTAGGGTTAAGGTACGGGTTAGGGTTAGGGTTAAGGTTAGGGTTAGGGTTAGGTTTAGGGTTTAGGGGTTAGGGTTAGAGTTAGGGTTAGGGTTAGGGTTAGGGTTAGGGTACGGGTTAGGTTTAGTGTTAGGGTTAGGGTTAGGGTTAGGGTACGGTTTAGGTTTAGGGTTAGGGTTAGGGTACGGGTTAGGGTACGGGTTAGGGTTAGGGTTAGGGTTAGGGTACGGGTTAGGGTACGGGTTAGGGTTAGGGTACGGGTTGGGGTTAGGTTTAGGGTTAGGGTTAGGGTACGGGTTAGGTTTAGGGTTATGGTTAGGGTATGGTTTAGGGTTAGGTTTAGGGGTTAGGGTTAGGGTACGGGTTAGTGTAAGGGATAGGTTTAGGGTTAGGGTATGGGTTAGGGTTAGTGTTAGGGTTAGTGTTAGGGTTAAGGTACGGGTTAGGGTTAGGGTTAAGTTTAGAGTTAGGGTTAGGTTTAGGGGTTAGGGTTTGGGTTAGGGTTAGGGTTAGGGTTAGGGTTAGGGTTAAGGTACGGGTTAGGGTTCGTGTTAGGGTTAGGGTTAGGGATTAGGGGTTAGGGTTAGGCTTAGTGTTAGGGTTAGGGTTAGGGTTAGGGTTAGGGTACGGGTTAGGGTACGGTTTAGGGTTAGGGTACGGGTTAGTGTTAGGGTTAGGGTTAGTGTTATGTTAAGGGTACGGGTTAGGGTTAGGGTTAGGGTACGGGTTAGGGTTAGGGTACGGGTTAGGGTACGGGTTAGGGTTAGGGTTAGGGTTTGGAAAGGGTTAGGGTTAGCGTTAGGGTAGGCGTTAGGTTTAGGGTTAGGGTTAGGGTTAGGGTACGGGTTAGGGTTAGGGTACGGGTTAGGGTTAGTGTACGGGTTAGGGTACGGGTTAGGGTTAGGGTTTGGTTATGGGTTAGGTTTAGGGTTACGGGTTAGGGTTAGAGTTAGTGTTAGCGTACGGGTTAGGGTTAGGGTACGGGTAAGGGTACGGGTTAGGGTACGGGTTAGGGTTAGGGTACGGGTTAGGGTTAGGGTACGGGTTAGGGTTAGGGTTAGGTTTAGGGTACGGGTTAGGGTACGGGTTAGGTTACGGGTTAGGGTACTGGTTAGGGTTAGGGTACGGGTTAGGGATAGGGTTAGGGTTACGGTTAGGGTGCGGTTTAGGGTTCGGGTTACGTTTAGGTTTAGGGTTAGTGTTAGGGTACGGGTTAGGTTTAGGGTTAGGGTACGGGTTAGGGTTAGGGTTAGGGTTAGGGTTAGGGTTAGGGTTAGTTTTAGGGGTTAGGGTTAGGGTTAGGTTTAGGGTTAGGGTACGGGTTAGGGTTAGGGTTAGGGTTAGGATTAGGGGTAGGGTACGGTTTAGGGTTAGGATTAGGGTACGGTTTAGGGTACGGGTTAGGTTACGGGTTAGGGTACTGGTTAGGGTTAGGGTACGGGTTAGGGATAGGGTTAGGGTTATGGTTAGGGTGCGGTTTAGGGTTCGGGTTACGTTTAGGTTTAGGGTTAGGGTTAGGGTACGGGTTAGGTTTAGGGTTAGTGTACGGGTTAGGGGTTAGGGTTAGGGTTAGGGTTAGGGTACGGGTTAGGCTTAGGGTTAGGCTTAGGGTTAGGGTTAGGGTACGGGTTAGGGTTAGGGTATGGGTTTGGTTTAGTGTTACGGTTAGGGTTAGGTTTAGAGTTAGGGTTAGGGTACGGTTTAGGGTTCGGTTTAGGGTTAGGGTTAGGGTTAGGGTTAGGGTACGTGGTAGGGTTAGGGTTAGGGTACGGGTTAGGTTTAGGGTACGTGTTAGGGTTAGGGTTAGGGTACGTGTTAGGGTTAGGGTTAGGGTTAGGGTTAAGGGTTAGGGTTAGGTTTAGGGTTAGGGTTAGGTTTAGGGTACGTGTTAGGGTTAGGGTTAGGGGTTAGTGTTAGGGTTTGGGTTAGGGTACGTGTTAGGGTTAGGGTTAGGGTTAGGGTACGGGTTGGGGTTAGGGTAAGTGTTAGGGTTAGGGTTAGGGGTTAGGGTTAGGGTTAGGTTTAGGTTTAGGTTTAGGGTACGGGTTAGGGTTAGGGTACGGGTTAGGGTTAGGGTCAGGGTTAGGGGTTAGGGTTAGGGTTAGGGTTAGGTTACGGGTTAGAGTTAGGGTACGGGTTAGGTTTAGGGTTCGGGTTAGGTTTAGGGTTAGGGTACGGATTAGGGTTAGTGTTAGGGGTTAGGGTTAGGGTTAGGGTTAGGTTTAGGGTTAGTGTACAGGTTAGGGTTAGGGTACGGGTTAGGGTACGGGTTTGGTTTAGGGTTAGGTTTAGGCTTAGGGTTAGGCTTAGGGTTATGGTTAGGGTTAGGGTTAGGGGTAGGGTATGGTTTAGGGTTAGGATTAGGGTACGGTTTAGGGTTAGGGTACGGTTTAGGGTTAATTTTAGGTTTAGGGTACGGGTTAGGGTTAGGGTACGGGTTAGGGTACGGGTTAGGGTTAGTGTTAGATTAGGGTTAGTGTTAGCGTACGGGTTAGGATTAGGGTACGGTTTAGGGTTAGGGTACGGTTTAGGGTTAGGTTTAGGTTTAGGGTACGGGTTAGGGTTAGAATACGGGTTAGGGTACGGGTTAGGGACAGGGTTAGGGTTAGGGTTAGTGTTAGCGTACTGGTTAGGGTTAGGGTACGGGTTAGGGTACGGGTTAGGGTTAGGGTTAGGGTTAGGGTACGGGTTAGGGTTAGGGTACGGGTTAGGGTTAGGGTTAGGGTACGGGTAAGGGTTAGGGTTAGGGTACGGGTTAGGGTTAGGGTTAGGGTTAGGGTAAGGGTTAGGGTTAGGGTTAGGGTTAGGGTACGGGTTAGGGTTAGGATTAGGGGAAAGGGTTAGGGTACGGGTTAGGGTTAGGTTTACGGTTAGGGTACGGGTTAGGGTTAGGGTTAGGGTTAGTGTTATGGTTAAGGTACGGTTTAGGGTTAGGGTTAAGTTTAGGGTGAGGGTTAGGTTTAGTGTTAGGGTTAGGGTTAGGGTTAGGGTACGGGTTAGGTTTAGGTTAGGGTTAGGGTTAGGGTACGGGTTAGGGTACGGGTTATGGTTAGGGTTAGGGTTAGGGTTAGGGTACGGGTTAGGGTACGGGTTAGGGTACGGGTTAGGTTACGGGTTGGGGTTAGGGTTAGGGTTAGGGTTAGCGTTTGGGTATGGGTTAGGGTTAGGGTTAGGGTTAGGGTACGGGTTAGGGTACGGGTTAGGGTTAGGGTACGGGTTAGGGTTAGGGTGAGGGTACGGGTTAGGGTTAGAATTAGGGTACGGGTTAGGTTTAGGGTTAGGGTTAGGGTACGGGTTAGGGTGAGGGCTAGGATTAGGGTACGGTTTAGGGTTAAGGTTAGGGGTTAGGGTTAGGGTACGGGTTAGGGTACGGTTTAGGGTTAGGGTTAAGTTTAGGGTTAGGGTTCGGGTTAGGGTTAGGGTTAGGTTTAGTGTTAGGGTTAAGGTACGGGTTAGGGTTAGGGTTAGGATTAGGGTTAGGATTAGGGTTAGGGTTCGGGTTAGGTTTAGGGTAAGGGTTTGTGTTAGGGTACGGGTTAGGGTATGGGTTAGGGTTAGGGTTAGGGTTAGGGTACGGGTTAGGGTTAGGGTTAGGGTTAGGGTACGGGTTAGGGTTAGGGTTAGGTTTAGGGTACGGGTTAGGGTACGGGATAGGTTACGGGTTAGGGTACGGGTTAGGGTTAGGGTACGGGTTAGGGATAGGGTTAGGGTTATGGTTAGGGTGCGGTTTAGGGTTCGGGATATGTTTAGGTTTAGGGTTAGGTTTAGGGTACGGGTTAGGTTTAGGGTTAGGGTACGGGTTAGGGTTAGGGTTAGGGTTAGGGTACGGGTTAGGGTTAGGGTTAGGGTCCGGGTTAGGGTTAGGGTACTGTTTAGGGTTAGGGTTAGGTTTAGGGTTAGAGTACGGGTTAGGGTTAGGGTTAGGGTACGGGTTAGGGTTAGGGTTAGGGTTAGGGTACGGGTTAGGGGTTAGGGTTAGGGTTAGGGTTAGTGTTAGGGTACGGGTTAGGGTTAGGGTACGGGTTAGGTTTAGGGTACGGGTTTGGGTTAGGGTTAGGATTAGGTTTAGGGTTAGGGAACGGGTTAGGGTTAGGGTACGGGTTAGGGTTAGGGTACGGGTTAGGGTAAGGTTACGGGTTAGGGTTAGGTTTAGGGAACGTGTTAGGGTTAGGGTTAGGGGTTAGGTTTAGGCTTAGGGTACGGGTTAAGGTTAGGGTATTGGTTAGGGTTAGGGTTAGGGTTAGGGTACGGGTTAGGGTTAGGGTACGGGTTAGTGTTAGGGTTAGGGTACGGGTTAGGGTTAGGGTTAGTGGTTAGGTTTAGGGTTAGTGTTAGGGTTAGGGTTAGGTTTAGTGTACGGGTTAGGGTTAGGGTCAGGGTTAGGGGTCAGGGTTAGGGTACGGGTTAGGGTTAGGGTTAGGGTACGGGTTAGGATTAGGGTACGGGTTAGGGTTAGGGATAGAGTTAGGTTTAGTGTTAGTGTACGGGTACGGGTTAGGGTTAGGGTTAGGGTACGGGTTAGGGTTAGGGTTAGGGTACGGGTTAGGTTAAGGGAATGGGTTAGGGTTAGGGTATGGGTTAGGGTTAGGTTTAGGGTACGTGTTAGGGTTAGGGTTAGGGGTTAGTGTTAGGGTTAGGGTTAGGGTACGGGTTAGGTTTAGGTTACGGGTTAGGGTTAGGGTTAGGGTTAGGGGTGGGTACGGGTTAGGGTTAGGGTACGGGTTAGGGTTAGGGTTAGGGGTTAGGGTTAGGGTTAGGTTTAGGGTTAGGGTTAGGGTACGGGTTAGGGTTAGGGTACGGGTTAGGATTAGGGTCAGGGTTAGGGGTTAGGGTTAGGGTTAGGGTTAGGTTACTGGTTAGGGTTAGGGTACGGGCTAGGTTTAGGGTACGGGTTAGGTTTAGGTTTTGGGTACGGGTTAGGGTTAGGGTTAGGGTTAGGGTACGGGTTAGGGTTAGGGTACGGGTTTGGTTTAGGGTTACGGTTAGGGTTAGGTTTAGGGTTAGGGTTAGGTTACGGTTTAGGGTTCGGGTTAGGGTTAGGGTTAGGGTTAGGGTTAGGGTTAGGGTTAGTGTACGGGTAAGGGTTAGGGTTAGGGTACGTGTTAGGGTTAGGGTACGGGTTTGGTTTAGGGTTACGGTTAGGGTTAGGGTTAGGGTTAGGGTTAGGGTACGGTTTAGGGTATGTGTTAGTGTTATGGTTAGGGTTAGGCTTAGGGGTAGGGTACGGGTTAGGGTTAGGATTAGGGTACGGTTTAGGGTTAGGGTACCATTTAGGGTTAGGTTTAGTTTTAGCGTACGGGTTAGGGTTAGGGCACGGGTTAGGGTTAGGGTTAGGGTTAGGGTTAGGGTTAGTGTTAGCGTACTGCTTAGGATTAGGGTACGGTTTAGGGTTAGGGTACGGTTTAGGGTTAGTTTTAGGTTTAGGGTACGGGTTAGGGTTAGGGTACGGGTTAGGGTTAGGGTAGGCTTAGGGTTAGGGTTAGGGTTAGTGTTAGCGTACAGGTTAGGGTTAGGGTTCGGGTTAGGGTACGGGTTAGGGTACGGGTTAGGGTTAGGGTACGGGTTAGGGTTAGGGTACGGTTTAGGTTTAGGGTTAGGGTACGGTTTAGGGTTAGGTTTAGGGTACGGGTTAGGGTCAGGGTTAGGTTTAGGGTACGGGTTAGGTTTAGGTTTAGGGTTAGGGTACGGGTTAGGGTTAGGATTAGGGTTTAGGTTTAGGGAACGGGTTAGGGTTAGGTTTAGGGTTAGGGTACGGGTTAGCGTTTGGGTTAGGGTTAGTGTTAGGGTTAAGGTACGGGTTAGGGTTAGGGTTAAGGTTAGGGTTAAGGTTAGGTTTAGGGTTTAGGGGTTAGGGTTAGAGTTAGGGTTAGGGTTAGGGTTAGGGTTAGGGTACGGGTTAGGGTTAGTGTTAGGGTTAGGGTTAGGGTTAGGGTACGGTTTAGGTTTAGGGTTAGGGTTAGGGTACGGGTTACGGTACGGGTTAGGGTTAGGGTTAGGGTTAGGGTACGGGTTAGGGTACGGGTTAGGGTTAGGGTACGGGTTGGGGTTAGGGTGAGGGTTAGGGTTAGGGTTTGGGTATGGGTTAGGGTTAGGGTTAGGTTTAGGGTTAGGGTACGGGTTAGGGTACGGGTTAGGGTTAGGTTTAGTGTTAGGGTTAGCGTTAGGGTACGGGTTAGGTTTAGGGTTAGGTTTAGGGTTAGGGTTAGGTTTAGGGTATGGGTTAGGGTTATGGTACGGGTTACGGTTAGGGTTAGGGTTAGGGTTAGCGTACGTGTTAGGTTTAGGTTTAGGGTTAGTGTTAGGGTTAGGGTTTAGGGGTTGGGGTTAGGGTTAGGTTTAGTGTTAGGGTACGGGTTATGGTTAGGGTTAGGGTACGGGTTAGGGTTAGGGTTAGGGTTAGGGTTAGCGTACGTGTTAGGTTTAGGTTTAGGGTTAGTGTTAGGGTTAGGGTTTAGGGGTTGGGGTTAGGGTTAGGTTTAGTGTACGGGTACGGGTTAGGGTTAGGGTTAGGATACGGGTTAGGGTTAGGGGTTAGGGGTTAGGGTTAGGGTTAGGGTTTGTGTTAGGGTTAGGGTACGGGTTAGGGTACGGGTTAGTGTTAGGGTACGGGTTATTGTTAGGGTTAGGGTTAAGGTTAGGGTTAGGGTACGGGTTAGATTACGAGTTAGGGTTAGGGTACGGGTTAAGGTTAGGGTACGGGTTAGGGTACGGGTTAGTGTTAGTGTTAGGGTTAGGGTTAGTTTTAGGGTACGGTTTAGGGTTAGGTTTTGGGTTAGGGTTAGGGTAAGGGTTAGGGTTAGGGTACGGGTTAGGGTTAGGTTTAGGGTTAGGGTACGGGTTAGGGTTAGGGTACGGGTTAGGGTTAGGGTGAGGATACGGGTTAGGGTTAGGATTAGGGTACGGGTTAGGGTTAGGGTTAGGGTGATGGTACGGGTTAGGGTTAGGGTTAGGGTTAAGTTACGGGTTAGGGTTAGGGTTAGGGTTAGGGGTTAGGGTTAGGGTACGGGTTAGGGTTAGTGTTAGGGTTAGGGTTAGGTTTAGGGTTAGGGTACGGGTTAGGGTTAGTGTTAGGGTTAGGGTTTAGGGTTAGGGTTAGGGTACGGGTTAGGGTTAGGGTTAGGGTACGGGTTAGGGTTAGTGTTAGGCTATGGGTTAGGTTTAGGGTACGGGTTAGGGTTAGGGTACGGGTTACGGTTAAGGTTAGGGTACGTGTTAGGGTTAGGGTTAGGGGTTAGGGTTAGGGTTAGGGTACGGGTTAGGGTTAGGGTTAGTTTACGGGTTAGGTTTAGGGTTAGGGGTTAGGGTTAGGGTTAGGGTTAGGGTTAGGGTTAGGGTACGGGTTAGGGTTAGGGTACGGGTTAGGGTTAGGGATAGGGTTAGGGTTAGCGTACGGGTTAGGGTTAGGTTTAGGGTTAGGGTTAGGTTACGGGTTAGGGATAGGATACGGGTTAGGGTTAGGTTTAGGGTTAGAGTTAGGGTTAGGAAAGGGTTAGGGTTAGGGTTAACGTTAGGGTTAGGGTACGGGTTAGGGTTAGGTTTAGCGTACCTCTTAGGGTTAGGGTTAGGGTTAGGGTTAGGGGTTAGGGGTTGGGGTTAGGGTTAGGGTTAGTGTTAGGATACGGGTTATGGTTAGGGTTATGGTACGGCTTAGGGTTAGGGTTAGGGTTAGGTTTAGGGTACGGGTTAGGGTTAGGTTTAGGGTTAAGGTTAGGGGTTAGTGTTAGGGTTAGGGTTAGTGTTAGTGTTAGGGTACGTGTTAGGGTTAGGGTTAGGGTACGGGTTAGGGTTAGGGTTAGGGGTTAGGGTTAGGGTTAGGGTTACGGTTAGGGTTAGGTTTAGGGTACGGGTTAGGGTTAGGGTTAGGTTTAGGGTTAGGGTACGGGTTAGGGTTAGGGTTAGGGTTAGTGTTAGGGTTAATGTACGGGATAGGGTTAGGGTTAGGATTAGGGTTAGGGTTAGGTGTTAGGGGTTAGTGTTAGTGTTAGGGTTAGGGTAGGGGTTAGGGTTAGGGTTAGGGTTAGTGTTAGGGTTAGGGTACGGGTTAGGGTTAGGGTTAGGGTATGGGTTAGGTTAGGGTTACAGTTAGGGTTAGGATTAGGGTACGGGTTAGGGTTAGGGTTAGGTTTAGGGTTAGGGTTAGGGTTTAGGGGTTAGGGTTAGGGTTAAGTTTAGGGTTAGGGTTAGGGGTTAGGGGTTAGGTTTAGGGTTAGGGTTACGGATGGGTTAGGATTAGGGTTAGGGTTAGATTTGGGTACGGGGTAGGGTTAGTGTTAAGGTACGGGTTAGGTTTAGGGTACGGGATAGGATTAGGGTTAGGGTACTGGTTAGGGTTAGGGTTAGGTTACGTGTTAGGGTTAGGGTTAGGGTTAGGGTTAGGGTTAGGGTTAGAGGTTAGGTTTAGGGTTAGGGTTAGGTTTAGGATTAGGGTACGGGTTAGGGTACGGTTTAGGGTTAGGGTTAGGGTTAGGGTACGGGTTAGGGTTAGGGTTAGTGTTAGGGTGCGGGTTAGGGTTAGGGTAGGGTTTAGGGTTAGGGTTAGGGTACGTGTTAGGGTTAGGGTACAGTATAGGGTTAGGTTTAGGGTTAGGGTTAGGGTACGGGTTAGGGTTAGCGTTAGGGTACGGGTTAGGGTTGTTAGGGTTAGGGTTAGGGTTAGGGTTAGGGTACGGGTTAGATTTAGGGTTAGGTTTAGGGTTAGGGTTAGGGGTTAGGGGTTAGTGTTAGGGTTATGGTTAGGGTACGGGTTAGGGTACGGTTTAGTTTTAGGGTACGGGTTAATTTTAGGGTTAGGGTTAGGGTTAGGTTTAGGGTAAGGGTTAGGGTTAGGGTTAGGGTTAGGGTACGGTTTAGGTTTAGGTTCCGGGTTAGGGTGCGGTTTAGGTTTAGGTTTAGGGTTAGGGTTAGGTTTAGGAAAGGGTTAGGGTTAGGGTTAGGGTACGGGTTAGGGTTAGGGAACGGGTTAGGTTTAGGGTACCCGTTAGGGTCCTGGTTAGGGTTAGGGTACGGGTACGGTTTAGGGTTAGGGTTAGTGTTAGGGTACGGGTTAGGGTTAGTGTTAGGGTTAGGGTACGGGTTAGGTTTAGGGTTAGGGGTTAGGGTTAGTGTACGGATTAGGGTTAGGGTTAGGGTTAGGTTTAGGGTTAGGGTTAGGGTACGGGTTAGGGTTAGGGTTAGGGTTAGGGTTAGTGTTAGTGTTAAGGTAAGGGTTAGGGTTAGGTTTAGGGTTAGGAGTTAGGGTTTTGGGTTAGGGTTAGGGTTAGGGTTAGGGTAACGGTACGGGTTAGGTTTAGGGTTAGGGTTAGGGTTAGGGTACGGGTTGGGGTACGGGTTAGTGTTAGGGTTAGGGTTAGGGTTAGGGTTAGGGTTAGGGTACGGGTTAGTGTTAGGGTTAGGGTACGGGTTAGGATTAGGGTTAGGGTTAGGGTTAGGATATGGGTTAGGGTTAGGGTTAGGGTTAGGGATTAGGGGTTAGGGTTAGGGTTAAGGTTAGGGTTAGGGATAGGTTTAGGGTACGGGTTAGGGTACGGGTTAGGGTACGGGTTAGGGTTAGGGTACGGGTTATGGTAAGGGTTAGGGTACGGGTTAGGGTTAGTGTTAGGGTTAGGTTAGGTTACGGGTTAGGTTTAGGGTTAGGGTCAGGGTTAGGGTATGGGTTAGGGTACGGGTTAGGTTTAGGGTTAGGGTTAGGGTTACGTTACGGGTACGGGTTAGGGTTAGGGTTAGGGTTAGGTTTAGGGTACGGGTTAGGGTTAGGGTTAGGTTTAGGGTTAGGGTTAGGTTAAGGGTACGGGTTAGTGTTAGGGTTAGTGTTAGGATTAGGGTTAGGGGTTAGGGATTAGGGTTAGGGTTAGTGTTAGGGTTAGGGTACGGGTTAGGGTACGGGTTAGGGTTAGGGTACGGGTTAGTGTTAGGGTTAGGGTTAGGGTTAGGGTTAGGGTTAGGGTTAGGGTTAGGGTACGGTTTGGGTTAGGGATAGGGTTAGGGTACGGGTTAGGGTACGGGTTAGGGTTAGGGTACGGGTTAGTGTTAGGGTTAGGGTTAGGGTTAGGGTACGGGTTAGGGTTAGGGTTAGGTTTAGGGTTAGGGTATGGGTTAGGGTTCGGGTACGGTTTAGGGTTAGGGTACGGGTTAGGTTATGGGTAAGGGTTAGGGTTAGGGTACGGGTTAGGGTTAGGCTACTGGTTAGGCTTAGGGTTAGTGTTAGGGTACGGGTTAGGGTGAGGGTACGGGTTAGGTTACGGGGTAGGTTTAGTGTTAGGGTTAGGGTACTGGTTAGGGATAGTGTACGGGTTAGGTTTAGGGTTATGGTACGGGTTAGGGTTAGGGTTAAGGTACTGGTTAGGGTTAGGGTTAGGGTTAGGTTACGGGTTAGGGTTAGGTTTAGGTTTAGGGTACCGGTTAGGGTTAGGGTTAGGTGTTAGGGTTAGGGTACGGGTTAGGGTTAGGGGTAGGGTTAGTGTTAGGGTTAATGTACGGATTAGGGTTAGGGTTAGGATTAGGGTTAGTGTTAGGTGTTAGTGGTTAGGGTTAGTGTTAGGGTGAGTGTACGGGTTAGGGTTAGGGTTAGGGTTAGGGTTAGTGTACGGGTTAGGGTTAGGGTTAGGGTACGGGTTAGGGTTAGGGTTAGGGATTAGGGGTTAGGGTTAGGGTTAGGGTTAATGTTAGGGTTAGGGTTAGGGTACGGTTTAGGGTTAGGGTTAGGCTTAGGGTACCAGTTAGGGTTAGGGTACAGGTTAGGGTTAGGCTTAGGGTACGGGTTAGGGTTAGGGTACAGTTTAGGGTTAGGTTTAGGGTTAGGGTTAGGGTACGGTTTAGGGTTAGGGTTAGGGTACGGGTTAGGGATAGGGTTAGGGTTAGTGTTAGGGTACGGGTTAGATTTAGGGTTAGGGTTAGGTTTAGGGTTAGGGGTTAGGGTTTAGAGTTAGGGTTAGGGTTAGGTTTAGGTTACGGGTTAGGGTACGGGTTAGGGTTAGGGTACGGGTTAATTTTAGGGTTAGGGTTAGGGTTAGGTTTAGGGTACGGGTTTGGGTTAGGGTTAGGGTTAGGGTACAGGGTAGGGTTAGGGTCCGGGTTAGGGTACGGGTTAGGGTTAGGGTTAGGGTTAGGGTTAGGAAAGGGTTAGGGTTAGCGTTAGGGTACGGGTTAGGGTTAGGGTTAGGGTTAGGGTAAGGTTAGGGTTTAGGGTTAGGGTACGGGTTAGGGTTAGGGTACGGGTTAGGTTATGGGTTAGGGTTAGGGTACGGGTACGGGTTAGGTTTAGGGTTAGGGTTAGGGTACGGGTTAGGGTTAGGGTTAGGTGTTAGGGTTAGGGTACGGTTTATGGTTAGGGTTAGGCTTAGGGTTAGGGTACGGGTTAGGTTTAGGGTTAGGCTTAGTGTTAGGGTAAAGGTACGGGTTAGGGTTTTGGTTAGGGTTAGAGTTAGGGGTTAGGGTTAGAGTTAGGGTTAGGGTTAGGGTTAGGGTACGGGTTAGAGTTAGTGTTAGGGTTAGGGTTAGGGTTAGGGTATGGGTTAGGTTTAGGTTTAGGGTTAGGGTTAGGGTACGGGTTAGGGTACGGGTTAGGTTTAGGGTTAGGGTTAGGGTTAGGTTAAGGGTACGGGTTAGGGTTCGGGTTAGGGTTAGTTTTAGGGTACGGGTTAGGTTTAGGGTTAGGTTTCGGGTTAGGGTTAGGGTACGGGTTTGGGTTAGGGTTAGGGTTAGGGTACGGGTAGGGTTAGGGTTAGGGTTAGCGTACGGGTTAGGGTTAGGGTACGGGTTAGTGTTAGGGTTAGGGTTAGTGTTATGTTTAGGGTACTGTTAGGTTTAGGGTTAGGGTACGCGTTAGGGTTAGGGTACGGGTTAGGGTTAGGTTTAGGGTACGGGTTAGGGTTAGGTTTAGGGTTAGTGTACGGGTTAGGTTAGGGTTAGGTTTACGGTTAGGGTTATGGGTTAGGGGTTAGGGTTAGGGTTACGGTTAGGAGTTAGGGGTTAGGGTTAGGGTTAGGGTTAGGGTTAGGGTTAAGGTACGGGTTAGGGTTAGTGTTAGGGTTAGGGTTAGGGTTAGGGTTAGGGTTTAGGGGTTAGGGTTAGTGTTAGGGTTAGGGTTAGTGTTAGGGTACGGGTTAGGTTTAGGGTAAGGGTTAGGGTTAGGGTACGGGTTAGGGTACGGGTTAGGGTTAGGGAACGGGTTAGGGTTAGGTTATGGGTTAGGGTTAGGGTTAGGGTACGTGTTAGGGTTAGGGTTAGGGGTTAGTGTTAGGGTTAGGGTTAGGGTACGGGTTAGGGTTAGGGTTAGGGTTAGGGTACGGGTTAGTGTTAGGGTACGCGTTAGGGTTAGGGTTAGGGGTTAGGGTTAGGGTTAGGTTTAGGTTTAGGTTTAGGGTACGGGTTAGGGTTAGGGTACGGGTTAGGGTTAGGGTCAGGGTTAGGGGTTAGGATTAGGGTTAGGGTTAGGTTACGGGTTAGAGTTAGGGTACGGGTTAGGTTTAGGGTTCGGGTTAGGTTTAGGGTTAGGGTACGGATTAGGGTTAGGGTTAGGGGTTAGGTTTAGGGTTAGGGTTAGGTTTAGGGTTAGTGTACAGGTTAGGGTTAGGGTACGGGTTAGGGAACGGGTTTGGTTTAGGGTTAGGTTTAGGCTTAGGGTTAGGCTTAGGGTTATGGTTAGGGTTAGGGTTAGGGGTAGGGTACGGGTTAGGGTTAGGATTAGGGTACGGTTTAGGGTTAGGGTACGGTTTAGGGTTAGGTTAAGGTTTAGGGTACGGGTTAGGGTTAGGGTACGGGTTAGGGTACGGGTTAGGGTTAAGGTTAGATTAGGGTTAGTGTTAGCGTACGGGTTAGGATTAGGGTACGGTTTAGGGTTAGGGTACGGTTTAGGGTTAGGTTTAGGTTTAGGGTACGGTTAGGGTTAGGGTACGGGTTAGGGTACGGGTTAGGGATAGGGTAGGTTAGGGTTAGTGTTAGCGTACAGGTTAGGGTTAGGGTACGGGTTAGGGGTACGGGTTAGGGTTAGGGTTAGGGTTAGGGTACGGGTTAGGGGTTAGGGTTAGGGTTAGGGTACGGGTAAGGGTTAGTGTAAGGGTTAGGGTTAGGGTTAGGGTTAGGGTATGGGTTAGGGTTAGGATTAGGGGTTAGGGTTAGGGTACGGGTTAGGGTTAGGTTTACGGTTAGGGTACGGGTTAGGGTTAGGTTTAGGTTTAGTGTTATGGTTAAGGTACGGGTTAGGTTTAGGGTTAAGTTTAGGGTTAGGGTTAGGTTTAGGGTTTAGGAGTTAGGGTTAGGGTACGGTTTAGGGTACGGGTTAGGGTTAGGGTTTGGGTTAGGGTACGGATTAGGGTTAGTGTTAGGGTTAGGGTTAGGGTTAGGGTACGGGTTAGGTTTAGGGTTAGGGTTAGGGTTAGGGTACGGGTTAGGTTACAGGTTAGTGTTAGGGTTAGGGTTAGGGTACGGGTTAGGGTACGGGTTAGGGTACGGGTTAGGGTATGGGTTGGGGTTAGTGTTAGGTTTAGGGTTAGCGTTTGGGTACGGGTTAGGGTTAGGGGTTAGGGTTAGGGTTAGGGTTAGGGTACGGTTTAGGGTACGGGTTAGGGTTAGGGTACGGGTTAGGGTTAGGGTGAGGGTATGGGTTAGGGTTAGGATTAGGGTACGTGTTAGGTTTAGGGTTAGGGTTAGGGTACGGGTTAGGGTTGGGGCTAGGATTAGGGTACGGTTTAGGGTTAGGGTTAGGGGTTAGGGTTAGGGTACGGGTTAGGGTACGGGTTAGGGTTAGGGTTAGGTTTAGGGTTAGGGTTCGGGTTAAGGTTAGGGTTAGGTTTAGTGTTAGGGTTAAGGTACGGGTTAGGGTTAGGGTTAGATTTAGGGTTAGGATTAGGGTTAGGGTTCGGGTTAGGTTTGGGGTAAGGGTTTGTGTTAGGGTACGGGGTAGGCTATGGGTTAGGGTTAGGGTTAGGGTTAGGGTACGGGTTAGGGTTAGGGTTAGGGTTAGGGTTAGGGTACGGGTTAGGGTTAGGGTTAGGTTTAGGGTACGGTTTAGGGTACGGGTTAGGTTACGGGTTAGGGTACGGGTTAGGGTTAGGGTACGGGTTAGGGATAGGGTTAGGGTTATGGTTAGGGTGCGGTTTAGGGTTCGGGTTACGTTTAGGTTTAGGGTTAGGGTTAGGGTACGGGTTAGGTTTAGGGTTAGGGTACGGGTTAGGGTTAGGGTTAGGGTTAGGGTTAGGGTTAGGGTACGGGTTAGGGTTAGGGTTAGGTTACGGGTTAGGGTTAGGGTACTGTTTAGGGTTAGGGTTAGGTTTAGGGTTAAGGTATGGGTTAGGGTTAGGGTTAGGGTACGGGTTAGGGTTAGGGTTAGGGTTAGGGTACGGGTTAGGGGTTAGCGTTAGGGTTAGGGTTAGGGTACGGGTTAGGGTTAGGGTACGGGTTAGGTTTAGGGTACGGGTTAGGGTTAGTGTTAGGATTAGTTTTAGGGTTAGGGTACGGGTTAGGGTTAGGGTACGGGTTAGGTTTAGGGTACGGGTTAGGGTAAGGTTACGGGTTAGGGTTAGGTTTAGGGTACGTGTTAGGGTTAGGGTTAGGGGTTAGGTTTAGGCTTAGGGTACGGGTTAGGGTTAGGGTATGGGTTAGGGTTAGGGTTAGGGTTAGGGTTAGGGTACGGGGTAGGGTTAGGGTACGGTTTAGGGTTAGGGTTAGGGTACGGGTTTGGGTTAGGGTTAGTGCTTAGGTTTAGGGTTAGGGTTAGGGTTAGGGTTAGGTTTAGTGTACGGGTTAGGGTTAGGGTCAGGTTTAGGGGTCAGTGTTAGGGTACGGGTTAGGGTTAGTGTTAGGGTACGGGTTAGAATTAGGGTACGGGTTAGGGTTAGGGATAGAGTTAGGGTTAGTGTTAGTGTACGGGTACGGGTTAGGGTTAGGGTTAGGGTTAGGGAACGGGTTAGGGTTAGGGTTAGGGTACGGGTTAGGTTAAGGGAACGGGTTAGGGTTAGGGTATGGTTTAGGGTTAGGTTTAGGGTACGTGTTAGGGTTAGGGTTAGGGGTTAGTGTTAGGGTTAGGGTTAGGGTACGGGTTAGGTATAGGGTACGGGTTAGGGTTAGGGTTAGGGTTAGGGGTGGGTACGGGTTAGGGTTAGGGTACGGGTTAGGGTTAGGGTTAGGGGTTAGGGTTAGGGTTAGGTTTAGGGTTAGGGTTAGGGTACGGGTTAGGGTTAGGGTACGGGTTAGGGTTAGGGTCAGGGTTAGGGGTTAGGGTTAGGGTTAAGGTTAGGGTACTGGTTAGGGTTAGGGTACGGGTTAGGTTTAGGGTACGGGTTAGGTTTAGGTTTAGGGTACGTGTTAGGGTTAGGGTTAGGGGTTAGGGTTAGGGTTAGGTTTAGGGTTAGGGTTAGGGTTACTGTACGGGTTAGGGTTAGGGTACGGGTTAGGGTACGGGTTAGTGTTAGGGTTAGGGTTAGGGTTAGGGTTAGGGTACGGGTTAGGGTTAGGGTACGGGTTAGGGTTAGGGTTAGGGTACGGGTAAGGGTTAGGGTTAGGGTACGGGTTAGGGTTAGGGTTAGGGTTAGGGTAAGGGTTAGGGTTAGGGTTAGGGTTAGGGTACGGGTTAGGGTTAGGATTAGGGGTTAGGGTTAGGGTACGGGTTAGGGTTAGGTTTACGGTTAGGGTACGGGTTAGGGTTAGGTTTAGGTTTAGTGTTATGGTTAAGGTACGGGTTAGGGTTAGGGGTAAGTTTAGGGTTAGGGTTAGGTTTAGGGTTTAGGAGTTCGGGTTAGGGTACGGTTTAGGGTACGGGTTAGGGTTAGGGTTAGGGTTAGGGTACGGGTTAGGGTTAGGGTTAGGGTTAGGGTACGGGTTAGGGTACGGGTTAGGGTACGGGTTAGGGTACGAATTGGGGTTAGTGTTAGGGTTAGGGTTAGCGTTTGGGTACGGGTTAGGGTTAGGGTTAGGGTACGGGTTAGTGTACGGGTTAGGGTTAGGGTTAGGGTTAGGGGTGGGTACGGATCAGGGTTAGGGTACGGGTTAGGGTTAGGGTTAGGGGTTAGGGTTAGGGTTAGGGTTAGGGGTGGGTACGGATCAGGGTTAGGGTACGGGTTAGGGTTAGGGTTAGGGGTTAGGGTTAGGGTTAGGTTTAGGGTTAGGGTTAGGGTACGGGTTAGGGTTAGGGTATGGGTTAGGGTTAGGTTTAGGGTACGTGTTAGGGTTAGGGTTAGGGGTTAGTGTTAGGGTTAGGGTTAGGGTACGGGTTAGGGTTAGGGTACGGGTTAGGGTTAGGGTTAGGGTTAGGGGTGGGTACGGGTTAGGGTTAGGGTACGGGTTAGGGTTAGGGTTAGGGGTTAGGGTTAGGGTTAGGTTTAGGGTTAGGGTTAGGGTACAGGTTAGGGTTAGGGTACGGGTTAGGGTTAGGGTCAGGGTTAGGGGTTAGGGTTAGGGTTAGGGTTAGGGTACTGGTTAGGGTTAGGGTACGGGTTAGGTTTAGGGTACGGGTTAGGTTTAGGTTTAGGGTACGGGTTAGGGTTAGGGTTAGGGGTTACGGTTAGGGTTAGGTTTAGGGTTAGGGTTAGGGTTAGTGTACGGGTTAGGGTTAGGGTACGGGTTAGGGTACGGGTTAGTGTTAGGGTTAGGGTTAGGTTTAGGGTTAGGCTTAGGGTTAGGGTTAGGGTACGGGTTAGGGTTAGGGTATGGGTTTGGTTTAGGGTTACGGTTAGGGTTAGGTTTAGGGTTAGGGTTAGGGTACGGTTTAGGGTTCGGGTTAGGGTTAGGGTTAGGGTTAGGGTTAGGGTACGTGGTAGGGTTAGGGTTAGGGTACGGGTTAGGGTTAGGGTACGGGTTAGGGTTAGTGTTAGTGTACGGGTAAGGGTTAGGGTTAGGGTACGTGTTAGGGTTAGGGTTAGGGTTAGGGTTAAGGGTTAGGGTTAGGGTTAGGTTTAGGGTTAGGGTTAGGGTTAGGGTATGTGTTAGGGTTATGGTTAGGGTTAGGGTTAGGGGTAGGGTACGGGTTAGGGTTAGGATTAGGGTACGGTTTAGGGTTAGGGTACCATTTAGGTTTAGGTTTAGTTTTAGGGTACGGGTTAGGGTTAGGGTACGGGTTAGGGTAAGGGTTAGGGTTAGGGTTAGGGTTAGTGTTAGCGTACGGGTTAGGATTAGGGTACGGTTTAGGGTTAGGGTACGGTTTAGGGTTAGTTTTAGGTTTAGGGTACGGGTTATGGTTAGTGTACGGGTTAGGGTTAGGGTAGGGTTAGGGTTAGGGTTAGGGTTAGTGTTAGCGTACGGGTTAGGGTTAGGGTACGGGTTAGGGTATGGGTTAGGGTACGGGTTATGGTTAGATTACGGGTTAGGGTTAGGGTACGGTTTAGGTTTAGGGTTAGGGTATGGTTTAGGGTTAGGTTTAGGGTACGGGTTAGGGTCAGGGTTAGGGTTAGGGTACGGGTTAGGTTTAGGTTTAGGGTTAGGGTACGGGTTAGGGTTAGGATTAGGGGTTAGGGTTAGGGAACGGGTTAGGGTTAGGTTTAGGGTTAGGGTACGGGTTAGCGTTTGGGTTAGGGTTAGTGTTAGGGTTAAGGTACGGGTTAGGGTTAGGGTTAAGGTTAGGGTTAGGGTTAGGTTTAGGGTTTAGGGGTTAGGGTTAGAGTTAGGGTTAGGGTTAGGGTTAGGGTTAGGGTACGGGTTAGGGTTAGTGTTAGGGTTAGGGTTAGGGTTAGGGTACGGTTTAGGTTTAGGGTTAGGGTTAGGGTACGGGTTAGGGTACGGGTTAGGGTTAGGGTTAGGGTTAGGGTACGGGTTAGGGTACGGGTTAGGTTTAGGGTACGGGTTGGGGTTAGGGTTAGGGTTAGGGTTAGGGTTAGGGTTTGGGTACGGGTTAGGGTTAGGGTTAGGTTTAGGGTTAGGGTACGGGTTAGGGTACGGGTTACGGTTAGGTTTAGTGTTAGGGATAGGGTTAGGGTACGGGTTAGGGTTAGGGTTAGGGTTAGGGGTTAGGGTTAGGTTTAGGGTTAGGGTTAGGCTTAGGGTATGGGTTAGGGTTATGGTACGGGTTACGGTTAGGTTTAGGGTTAGGGTTAGCGTACGGGTTAGGTTTAGGTATTAGGGTTAGTGTTAGGGTTAGGGTTATGGTTAGGGTTAGGGTACGGGTTAGGGTTAGGATTAGGTTTAGGGTAGGGTACGGGTTAGGGTACGGGTTAGGGTTAGTTTTAGGGTTAGGGGTTAGGGGTTAGGGTTAGGGTTAGGGTTAGTGTTAGGGTTAGGGAACGGGTTAGGGTACGGGTTAGTGTTAGGGTACGGGTTAGTGTTAGGGTTAGGGTTAGGGTTAGGGTACAGGTTAGATTACGAGTTAGGGTTAGGGTACGGGTTAGGGTTAGGGTACTGGTTAGGGTACGGGTTAGGGTTAGTGTTAGTGTTAGGGTTAGGTTTAGGGTACGGTTTAGAGTTAGGTTTTGGGTTAGGGTTAGGGTACGGGTTAGGGTTAGGGTACGGGTTAGGGTTAGGTTTAGGGTTAGGGTACGGGTTAGGGTTAGGGTACGGGTTAGGGTTAGGGTGAGGATACGGGTTAGGGTTAGGATTAGGGTACGGGTTAGGGTTAGGGTTAGGGTGATGGTACGGGTTAGGGTTAGGGTTAGGGTTAAGGTACGGGTTAGGGTTAGGGTTAGGGGTTAGGGTTAGGGTACGGGTTAGGCTTAGGGTTAGGCTTAGGGTTAGGGTTAGGGTACGGGTTAGGGTTAGGATTAGGGGTTAGGGTTAGGGAACGGGTTAGGGTTAGGTTTAGGGTTAGGGTACGGGTTAGCGTTTGGGTTAGGGTTAGTGTTAGGGTTAAGGTACGGGTTAGGGTTAGGGTTAAGGTTAGGGTTAGGGTTAGGTTTAGGGTTTAGGGGTTAGGGTTAGAGTTAGGGTTAGGGTTAGGGTTAGGGTTAGGGTACGGGTTAGGTTTAGTGTTAGGGTTAGGGTTAGGGTTAGGGTACGGTTTAGGTTTAGGGTTAGGGTTAGGGTACGGGTTAGGGTACGGGTTAGGGTTAGGGTTAGGGTTAGGGTACGGGTTAGGGTACGGGTTAGGGTTAGGGTACGGGTTGGGGTTAGGTTTAGGGTTAGGGTTAGGGTACGGGTTAGGTTTAGGGTTATGGTTAGGGTATGGTTTAGGGTTAGGTTTAGGGGTTAGGGTTAGGGTACGGGTTAGTGTAAGGGATAGGTTTAGGGTACGGGTTAGGGTTAGGGTTAGTGTACGGGTAAGGGTTAGGGTTAGGGTACGTGTTAGGGTTAGGGTTAGGGTTAGGGTTAAGGGTTAGGGTTAGGTTTAGGGTTAGGGTTAGGGTTAGGGTATGTGTTAGGGTTATGGTTAGGGTTAGGGTTAGGGGTAGGGTACGGGTTAGGGTTAGGATTAGGGTACGGTTTAGGGTTAGGGTACCATTTAGGTTTAGGTTTAGTTTTAGGGTACGGGTTAGGGTTAGGGTACGGGTTAGGGTTAGGGTTAGGGTTAGGGTTAGGGTTAGTGTTAGCGTACGGGTTAGTATTAGGGTACGGTTTAGGGTTAGGGTACGGTTTAGGGTTAGTTTTAGGTTTAGGGTACGGGTTATGGTTAGTGTACGGGTTAGGGTTAGGGTATGGGTTAGGGTTAGGTTTAGGGTACGTGTTAGGGTTAGGGTTAGGGGTTAGTGTTAGGGTTAGGGTTAGGGTACGGGTTAGGGTTAGGGTACGGGTTAGGGTTAGGGTTAGGGTTAGGGGTGGGTACGGGTCAGGGTTAGGGTACGGGTTAGGGTTAGGGTTAGGGGTTAGGGTTAGGGTTAGGTTTAGGGTTAGGGTTAGGGTACGGGTTAGGTTTAGGGTATGGGTTAGGGTTAGGTTTAGGGTACGTGTTAGGGTTAGGGTTAGGGGTTAGTGTTAGGGTTAGGGTTAGGGTACGGGTTAGGGTTAGGGTACGGGTTAGGGTTAGGGTTAGGGTTAGGGGTGGGTACGGGTTAGGGTTAAGGTACGGGTTAGGGTTAGGGTTAGGGTTAGGGTTAGGGTTAGGGTTAGGTTTAGGGTTAGGGTTAGGGTACAGGTTAGGGTTAGGGTACGGGTTAGGGTTAGGGTCAGGGTTAGGGGTTAGGGTTAGGGTTAGGGTTAGGGTACTGGTTAGGTTTAGGGTATGGTTTAGGTTTAGGGTACGGGTTAGGTTTAGGTTTAGGGTACGCGTTAGGGTTAGGGTTAGGGGTTACGGTTAGGGTTAGGTTTAGGGTTAGGGTTAGGGTTAGTGTACGGGTTAGGGTTAGGGTACGGGTTAGGGTACGGGTTAGTGTTAGGGTTAGGGTTAGGCTTAGGGTTAGGCTTAGGGTTAGGGTTAGGGTACGGGTTAGGGTTAGGGTATGGGTTTGGTTTAGGGTTACGGTTAGGGTTAGGTTTAGGGTTAGCGTTAGGGTACGGTTTAGGGTTCGGGTTAGGGTTAGGGTTAGGGTTAGGGTTAGGGTACGTGGTAGGGTTAGGGTTAGGGTACGGGTTAGGGTTAGGGTACGGGTTAGGGTTAGTGTTAGTGTACGGGTAAGGGTTAGGGTTAGGGTACGTGTTAGGGTTAGGGTTAGGGTTAGGGTTAAGGGTTAGGGTTAGGGTTAGGTTTAGGGTTAGGGTTAGGGTTAGGGTATGTGTTAGGGTTATGGTTAGGGTTAGGGTTAGGGGTAGGGTACGGGTTAGGGTTAGGATTAGGGTACGGTTTAGGGTTAGGGTACCATTTAGTTTTAGGTTTAGTTTTAGGGTACGGGTTAGGGTTAGGGTACGGGTTAGGGTTAGGATTAGGGTTAGGGTTAGGGTTAGTGTTAGCGTACGGGTTAGGATTAGGGTACGGTTTAGGGTTAGGGTACGGTTTAGGGTTAGTTTTAGTTTTAGGGTATGGGTTATGGTTAGTGTACGGGTTAGGGTTAGGGTAGGGTTAGGGTTAGGGTTAGGGTTAGTGTTAGCGTACGGGTTAGGGTTAGGGTACGGGTTAGGGTATGGGTTAGGGTACGGGTTAGGGTTAGGGTACGGGTTAGGGTTAGGGTACGGTTTAGGTTTAGGGTTAGGGTACGGTTTAGGGTTAGGTTTAGGGTACGGGTTAGGGTCAGGGTTAGGGTTAGGGTACGGGTTAGGTTTAGGTTTAGGGTTAGGGTACGGGTTAGGGTTAGGATTAGGGGTTAGGGTTAGGGAACGGGTTAGGGTTAGGTTTAGGGTTAGGGTACGGGTTAGCGTTTGGGTTAGGGTTAGTGTTAGGGTTAAGGTACGGGTTAGGGTTAGGGTTAAGGTTAGGGTTAGGGTTAGGTTTAGGGTTTAGGGGTTAGGGTTAGAGTTAGGGTTAGGGTTAGGGTTAGGGTTAGGGTACGGGTTAGGGTTAGTGTTAGGGTTAGGGTTAGGGTTAGGGTACGGTTTAGGTTTAGGGTTAGGGTTAGGGTACGTGTTAGGGTACGGGTTAGGGTTAGGGTTAGGGTTAGGGTACGGGTTAGGGTACGGGTTAGGGTTAGGGTACGGGTTGGGGTTTGGGTTAGGGTTAGGGTTAGGGTTTGGGTACGGGTTAGGGTTAGGGTTAGGTTTAGGGTTAGGGTACGGGTTAGGGTACGGGTTACGGTTAGGTTTAGTGTTAGGGTTAGGGTTAAGGTACGGGTTAGGGTTAGGGTTAGGGTTTAGGGTTAGGTTTAGGGTTAGGGTTAGGCTTAGGGTATGGGTTAGGGTTATGGTACGGGTTACGGTTAGGTTTAGGGTTAGGGTTAGCGTACGGGTTAGGTTTAGGGTTAGGGTTAGTGTTAGGGTTAGGGTTATGGTTAGGGTTAGGGTACGGGTTAGGGTTAGGATTAGGTTTAGGGTAGGGTACGGGTTAGGGTACGGGATAGGGTTAGGGTTAGGGTTAGGGGTTAGGGGTTAGGGTTAGGGTTAGGGTTAGTGTTAGGGTTAGGGAACGGGTTAGGGTACGGGTTAGTGTTAGGGTACGGGTTAGTGTTAGGGTTAGGGTTAGGGTTAGGGTACGGGTTAGATTACGAGTTAGGGTTAGGGTACGGGTTAGGGTTAGGGTACGGGTTAGGGTTAGGTTTAGGGTTAGGGTACGGGTTAGGGTTAGGGTACGGGTTAGGGTTAGGGTGAGGATACGGGTTAGGGTTAGGATTAGGGTACGGGTTAGGGTTAGGGTTAGGGTGATGGTACGGGTTAGGGTTAGGGTTAGGGTTAAGGTACGGGTTAGGGTTAGGGTTAGGGGTTAGGGTTAGGGTACGGGTTAGGGTTAGTGTTAGGGTTAGGGTTAGGTTTAGGGTTAGGGTACGGGTTAGGTTTAGGGTTAGGGTTAGTGTTAGGGTTAATGTATGGGTTAGGGTTAGGGTTAGGATTAGGGTTAGGGTTAGGGTTAGGGTTAGGATACGGGTTAGGGTTAGGGTACGGGTACGGGTTAGGGTTAGGGTTAGGGTGCGGTTTAGGGTTCGGGTTACGTTTAGGGTTAGGGTTAGGTTTAGGGTACGGGTTAGGTTTAGGGTTAGGGTTAGGGTTAGGTTACGGGTTAGGGTTAGGTTTAGGGTTAGGATTAGGGTACGGGGTAGGTTTAGGGTTAGGGTACGGTTTATGGTTAGGGTACGGGTTAGGGTTAGTGTTAGGGTACGGGTTAGGGTTAGGGTTAGGGTACGTGTTAGGGTTAGGGTTAGGGTTAGGGTTAGGGTTAGGGTTAGGATTAGATGTTAGGGTTAGGGATAGGGTTAGGTTTAGGATTAGGGTACGGGTTAGGGTACGGGTTAGGGTTAGGGTTAGGGTACGGCTTAGGGTTATGTTTAGGGTACGTTTTAGGGTTAGGGTACGGTTTAGGGTTAGGGTTAGTGTTAGGGTACGGGTTAGGGTTAGGGTACGGGTTAGGGTTAGGGTTAGGGTACGGGTTAGGGTTAGGGTACTGTTTATGGTTAGGGTTAGGGTTAGGGTTAGGGTACGTGTTAGGGTTAGGGTTAGGGTACGGGTTAGGGTTAGGGTACGGGTTAGGGTTAGGGTTAGTGTACGGGTTAGGGTTAGGGTACGGATTACGTTTAGGGTTAGGTTTAGGGTTAGTGTTAGAGTTAGGGTACGGGTTAGGGTTAGGATTAGGGTACGGGTTAGGGTTAGGGTACGGGTTAGGGTTAGTGTTAGGTTTAGGTTTAGGGTTAGGGTTAGGGTACGGGATACGGTTAGGGTTAGGGGTTAGGGATAGGGTTAGGGTTAGGGTTAGGGTTATGGTTAGGGTACGGGTTAGGGTTAGTGTTAGGGTTAGGGATAGGGTCAGGGTTAGGGGTTAGGGTTAGGGTTATGGTACAGGTTAGGGTTAGTGTTAGGCTACGGGTTAGGGTTAGGGTACGGGTTAGGGTTAGGGTACGGGTTACGCTTAAGGTTAGGGTACGTGTTAGGGTTAGGGTTAGGGATTAGGGTTAGGGTTAGGGTACGGGTTAGGGTTGTGGTTAGTTTACGGGTTAGGTTTAGGGTTAGGGGTTAGGGTTAGGGTTAGGGTTAGGGTTAGGGTACGGGTTAGGGTTAGGGTACGGGTTAGGGTTAGGGTTAGGGTTAGGGTTAGGGTTAGCGTACGGGTTAGGGTTAGGGTTAGGGTTAGGGTTAGGTTACGGGTTAGGGATAGGATACGGGTTAGGGTTAGGTTTAGGGTTAGAGTTAGGGTTAGGAAAGGGTTAGGGTTAGGGTTAACGTAAGGGTTAGGGTACGGGTTAGGGTTAGGTTTAGCGTACCTGTTAGGGTTAGGGTTAGGGTTAGGGTTAGGGGTTAGGGGTTGGGGTTAGGGTTAGGGTTAGTGTTAGGATACGGGTTATGGTTAGGGTTATGGTACGGCTTAGGGTTAGGGTTAGGGTTAGGTTTAGGGTACGGGTTAGGGTTAGGGTTAGGGTTAGGGTTAGGGGTTAGTGTTAGGGTTAGGGTTAGTGTTAGTGTTAGGGTACGGGTAGGGTTAGGGTTAGGGTTAGGGTTAGGGTACGGGTTAGGGTTAGGGTACGGGTTAGTGTTAGAGTTAGGGTTAGTGTTATGTTTAGGGTACTGGTTAGGGTTAGGGTTAGGGTTAGGGTACGCGTTAGGGTTAGGGTATGGGTTAGGGTACGGGTTAGGGTTAGGGTACGGTTAGTGTTAGGGTTAGGGTTAGGAAAGTGTTAGGGTTAGGGTTAGGGTAGGGGTTAGGGTTAGGGTTAGGGTTATGATTAGGCTACGGGTTAGGGTTAGGGTACGGGTTAGGTTTAGGGTACGGGTTAGGGTACGGGTTAGGTTAGGGTTAGGTTATGGGTTAGGGTTAGGGTTACGGGTTAGGGTTAGATTTATTGTTAGCGTACGGTTTAGGTTTATGGTACTGTTTAGGTTACGGGTTAGGGTACGGGTTAGGGTTAGGGTACCGGTTAGGGTTAGGGTACGGGTTAGGGTTAGGGTTAGGGTACGGGTTAGGGTTAGGGTTAGGGTACGGGTTAGGTTTAGGGTTAGGGTTAGGGTACGGGTTAGGTTTAGGGTTATGGTTAGGGTATGGTTTAGGGTTAGGTTTAGGGGTTAGGGTTAGGGTACCGGTTAGTGTTAGGGTTAGGGTTAGGGTTAGGGTACGGGTTAGGGTTAGTGTTAGGGTTAGTGTTAGGGTTAAGGTACGGGTTAGGGTTAGGGTTAAGTTTAGAGTTAGGGATAGGTTTAGGGGTTAGGGTTTGGGTTAGGGTTAGGGTTAGGGTTAGGGTTAGGGTTAAGGTACGGGTTAGGGTTCGTGTTAGGGTTAGGGTTAGGCTTAGTGTTAGGGTTAGGGTTAGGGTACGGCTTAGGGTACGGGTTAGGGTTAGTGTACGGGTTAGTGTTAGGGTTAGGGTTAGTGTTATGTTAAGGGTACGGGTTAGGGTTAGGGTTAGGGTTAGGGTTAGGGTTAGGGTTTGGAAAGGGTTAGGGTTAGCGTTAGGGTAGGCGTTAGGGTTAGGGTTAGGGTTAGGGTTAGGGTACGGGTTAGGGTTAGGGTACGGGTTAGGGTTAGTGTACGGGTTAGGGTACGGGTTAGGGTTAGGGTTTGGTTATGGGTTAGTTTTAGGGTTACGGGTTAGGGTTAGAGTTAGTGTTAGCGTACGGTTTAGGGTTAGGGTACGGGTAAGTGTACGGGTTAGGGTACGGGTTAGGTTTAGGGTACGGGTTAGGGTTAGGGTACGGGTTAGGTTAAGGGTTACGGTTAGGGTACGGGTTAGGTTTAGGGTTAGGGTTAGGGTACGGTTTAGGGTTAGGTTTAGGGGTTAGGGTTAGGGTACGGGTTAGGGTTAGGGTACGGGTTATGGTTAGGGTTAGGTTTAGGGTTAGGGTTAGAGTTAGGGTACGGGTTAGGGTTAGTTTTAGGGGTTAGGGTTAGGGTTAGGTTTAGGGTTAGGGTACGGGTTAGGGTTAGGGTTAGGGTTAGGGTCAGGGTTAGGGGTTACGGTTAGGGTTAGGGTTAGGGTACGGGTTAGGGTTAGTTTTAGGGTACGGGTTAGGGTTAGGTTTAGGGTTAGTGTACGGGTTAGGTTAGGGTTAGGTTTATGGTTAGGGTTATGGGTTAGGGGTTAGAGTTAGGGTTAGGGTTAGGTGTTAGGGGTTAGGGTTAGGGTTAGGGTTAGGGTTAGGGTTAGGGTTAAGGTACGGGATAGGGTTAGGGTTAGGGTTAGGGTTAGGGTTAGGGTTAGGGTTAGGGTTTAGGGGTTAGGGTTAGGGTTAGTGTTAGGGTTAGTGTACGGGTTAGGGTTAGTCTTAGGGTTAGGATTAGTGTTAGGGTACGGGTTAGGTTTAGGGTAAGGGTTAGGGTTAGGGTACGGGTTAGGGTACGGGTTAGGGTTAGGGTACCTGTTAGGGTTAGGGTTAGGGTTTAGGTTTAGGGTTAGGGTACGGGTTAGGGTTAGGGTATCGGTTAGGTTTAGGGGTAGGGTTAGGGTTAGTTGTAGGGTTAGGGTACGGGTTAAAGTAGGGTTAGGGTAAGGGTTAGGGTTAGGGTAGGGGTAAGTTTTAGGGTTAGGTTTAGGGTTAGTGTTAGGGTTAGGGTACGGGTTAGGGTAGGGTTAGGGTAAGGGTTAGGGTTAGGGTACGGGTTAGGGTTAGGTTTAGGGTATGGGTTAGGTTTAGGTTTAGGGTTAGGGTTAGGGTACGTGTTATGGTTAATGTTAGGTTTAGGGTTAGGTTTAGTGTTAGGGTACGGGTTAGGGTTAGGGTTAGGGGTTAGGGTTAGGTTTAGGGTTAGGGTTAGGGTACGGTTTGGTTTAGGGTTAGGGTTAGGGTTAGGGTCAGGGTTAGGGGTCACTGTTGGGGTATGGGTTAGGGTTAAGGTTAGGGTACGGGTTAGGGTTAGGGTACGGGATAGGGTTAGGGATAGAGTTAGGGTTAGTGTTAGGTTACGGGTATGGGTTAGGGTTAGGGTTAGGGTTAGGGTACGGGTTAGGGTTAGGGTTAGGGTACGGGTTAGGTTTAGGGAACGGGTTAGGGTTAGGGTATGGGTTAGGGTTAGGGTTAGGGTACGTGTTAGGGTTAGGGTTAGGGGTTAGTGTTAGTGTTAGGGTTAGGGTACGGGTTAGGGTTAGGGTTAGGGTTAGGGTACGGGTTAGGGTTAGGGTACGGGTTAGGGTTAGGGGTTAGGGTTAGGGTTAGGTTTAGGTTTAGGGTTAGGGTACAGGTTAGAGTTAGGGTACGGGTTAGGGTTAGGGTCAGGGTTAGGGGTTAGGGTTAGGGTCAGGGTTAGGGTACGGGTTAGAGTTAGGGTACGGGTTAGGTTTAGGTTTCGGGTTAGGTTTAGGGTTAGGGTACGGATTAGGGTTAGGGTTAGGGGTTAGGGTTAGGGTTAGGGTTAGGTTTAGGGTTAGTGTACAGGTTAGGGTTAGGGTACGGGTTAGGGTACGGGTTTGGTTTAGGGTTAGGGTTAGGCTTAGGGTTAGGCTTAGTGTTATGGTTAGGGTTAGGGTTAGGGGTAGGGTACGGGTTAGGGTTAGGATTAGGGTACGGTTTAGGGTTAGGGTACGGTTTAGGGTTAGGTTTAGGTTTAGGGTACGGGTTAGGGTTAGGGTACGGGTTAGGGTACGGGTTAGGGTTAGGGTTAGATTAGGGTTAGTGTTAGCGTATGGGTTAGGATTAGGGTACGGTTTAGGGTTAGGGTACGGTTTAGGGTTAGGTTTAGGTTTAGGGTACGGGTTAGGGTTAGGGTACGGGTTAGGGTACGGGTTAGGGATAGGGTTAGGGTAAGGGTTAGTGTTAGCGTACGGGTTAGGGTTAGGGTACGGGTTAGGGTACGGGTTAGGGTACGGGTTAGGGTTAGGGTACGGGTTAGGGTACGGGTTAGGGTACGGGTAAGGGTTAGGGTTAGGGTACGGGTTAGGGTTAGGGTTAGGGTTAGGGTAAGGGTTAGGGTTAGGGTCAGGGTTAGGGGTTACGGTTAGGGTTAGGGTTAGGGTACGGGTTAGGGTTAGTTTTAGGGTACGGGTAAGGGTTAGTTTTAGGGGTTAGGGTTAGGGTTAGGTTTAGGGTTAGGGTACGGGTTAGGGTTAGGGTTAGGGTTAGGGTTAGGGTCAGGGTTAGGGGTTACGGTTAGGGTTAGGGTTAGGGTACGGGTTAGGGTTAGTTTTAGGGTACGGGTAAGGGTTAGGTTTAGGGTTAGTGTACGGGTTAGGTTAGGGTTAGGTTTACGGTTAGGGTTATGGGTTAGGGGTTAGAGTTAGGGTTAGGGTTAGGTGTTAGGGGTTAGGGTTAGGGTTAGGGTTAGGGTTAGGGTTAAGGTACGGGTTAGGGTTAGGGTTAGGGTTAGGGTTAGGGTACGGGTTAGGATACGGGTTAGGGTTAGGGTTAGGGTTAGGGTACGGGTTATGGTTAGTGTTAGGGTTAGTGTTAGGGTTAGGGTACGGGTTAGGTTTAGGGTTAGGGTTAGGGTTAGGGTACGGGTTAGGGTACGGGTTAGGGTTAGGGTTAGGGTTAGGGTACGGGTTAGGGTACGGGTTAGGGTACGGGTTAGGGTACGGGTTGGGTTTAGGGTTAGGGTTAGGGTTAGCGTTTGGGTACGGGTTAGGGTTAGGGTTAGGGTTAGGGTTAGGCTACGGGTTAGGGTTAGGGTACGGGTTAGGGTTAGGGTGAGGGTACAGGTTAGGGTTAGGATTAGGGTACGGGTTACGTTTAGGGTTAGGGTTAGGGTACGGGTTAGGGTTAGGGTTAGGATTAGGGTACGGTTTAGGGTTAGGGTTAGGGGTTAGGGTTAGGGTACGGGTTAGGGTACGGGTTAGGTTTAGGGTTAGGTTTAGGGTTAGGGTTCAGGTTAGGGTTAGGGTTAGGTTTAGTGTTAGGGTTAAGGTGCCTGTTAGGGTTAGGGTTAGGATTAGGGTTAGGATTAGGGTTAGGGTTCGGGTTAGGTTTAGGGTAAGGGTTTGTGTTAGGGTACGGGTTAGGGTATGGGTTAGGGTTAGGGTTAGGGTTAGGGTACGGGTTAGGGTTAGGGTTAGGGTTAGGGTTAGGGTACGGGTTAGGGTTAGGGTTAGGTTTAGGGTACGGGTTAGGGTACGGGTTAGGTTACGGGTTAGGGTACGGGTTAGGGTTAGGTTACGGGTTAGGGATAGGGTTAGGGTTATGGTTAGGGTGCGGTTTAGGGTTCTGGTTACGTTTAGGTTTAGGGTTAGGGTTAGGGTACGGGTTAGGTTTAGGGTTAGGGTACGGGTTAGGGTTAGGGTTAAGGTTAGGGTTAGGGTACGGGTTAGGGTTAGGGTTAGGGTACGGGTTAGGGTTAGGTTACTGTTTAGGGTTAGGGTTAGTTTTAGGGTTAGGGTACGGGTTAGGGTTAGGGTTAGGGTACGGGTTAGGTTTAGGGTTAGGGTTAGGGTACGGGTTAGGGGTTAGGGTTAGTGTTAGGGTTAGGGTACGGGTTAGGGTTAGGGTACGGGTTAGGTTTAGGGTACGGGTTAGGGTTAGGGTTAGGATTAGGTTTAGGGTTAGTGTACGGGTTAGGGTTAGGGTTAGTGGTTAGGTTTAGGGTTAGGGTACGGGTTAGGGTTAGGGTACGGGTTAGGGTTAGGGTACGGGTTAGGGTTAGGGTTAGGGTACGGGTTAGGGTTAGGGTTAGTGGTTAGGTTTAGGGTTAGTGTTAGGGTTAGGGTTAGGTTTAGTGTACGGGTTAGGGTTAGGGTCAGGGTTAGGGGTCAGTGTTAGGGTACGCGTTAGGGTTAGGGTTAGGGTACGGGTTAGGATTAGGGTACGGGTAATGGTTAGGGATAGAGTTAGGGTTAGTGTTAGTGTACGGGTACGGGTTAGGGTTAGGGTTAGGGTTAGGGTAAGGGTTAGGGTTAGGGTTAGGGTACGGGTTAGGTTAAGGGAACGGGTTAGGGTTAGGGTATGGGTTAGGGTTAGGGTTAGGTTTAGGGTTAGGGTTAGGGTTAGCGTACGGGTTAGGGTTAGGGTTAGGGTTAGGGTACGGGTTAGGGTTATGGTTAGGGTTAGGGTTAGGGGTAGGGTTAGGGTTAGGGTTAGGGTACGTGGTAGGGTTAGGGTTAGGGTACGGGTTAGGGTTAAGGGTTAGGGTTAGGGTTAGGGTTAGGGTTAGGGTACGGGTTAGGGTTATGGTTAGGGTTAGGGTTAGGGGAAGGGTACGGGTTAGGGTTAGGATTAGTGTACGGTTTAGGGTTAGGGTACCATTTAGGGTTAGGTTTAGTTTTAGGGTACGGGTTAGGGTTAGGGTACGGGTTAGGGTTAGGGTTAGGGTACGGGTTAGGGTTAGGGAACGGGTTAGGTTTAGGGTTAGGTTTAGGGTTAGGGTTAGGGTTAGCGTACGGGTTTGGGTTAGGGTTAGGGTTAGGGTTAGGTTACGGGTTAGGGATAGGATACGGGTTAGGGTTAGGTTTAGGGTTAGAGTTAGGGTTAGGAAAGGGTTAGGGTTAGGGTTAACGTTAGGGTTAGGGTACGGGTTAGGGTTAGGTTTAGCGTACCTGTTAGGGTTAGGGTTAGGGTTAGGGTTAGGGGTTAGGGGTTGGGGTTAGGGTTAGGGTTAGTGTTAGGATACGGGTTATGGTTAGGGTTATGGTACGGCTTAGGGTTAGGGTTAGGGTTAGGTTTAGGGTACGGGTTAGGGTTAGGGTTAGGGTTAGGGTTAGTGTTAGGGTTAGTGTACGGATTAGGGTTAGGGTTAGGGTACGGGTTAGGGTTAGGGTACAGGTTAGGGTAGGTGTTAGGGTTAGGGTTAGTGTCAGGGTTAGCGTACGGGTTATGGTTAGGGTTAGGTTTAGGGTTAGGGTTAGGGTTAGGGTACGGGTTAGGGTTAGGTTTAGGGGTTAGGGTTAGGGTTAGGGTTAGGGTTAGGTTTAGGGTTAGGGTACGGGTTAGGGTTAGTGTTAGGGTTAGGGTTAGGGTCAGGGTTAGGGGTTAGTGTTAGGGTTAGGGTTAGGGTACGGGTTAGGGTTAGGTTTAGGGTACGGGTTAGGGTTAGGGTACGGGTTAGGGTTAGAGTTAGGGTTAGGGTTAGCGTTAGGGTACGGGTTAGGGTACGGGTTAGGGTTAGGGTACGGGTTAGGGTACGGGTTAGGGTTAGGGTTAGATTAGGGTTAGTGTTAGCGTACGGGTTATGATTAGGGTACGGTTTAAGGTTAGGGTACGGTTTAGGTTTATGTTTAGGTTTAGGGTACGGGTTAGGGTTAGGGTACGGGTTAAGGTACGGGTTAGGGTTAGGGTTAGTGTTAGCGTACGGGTTAGGGTTAGGGTAAGGGTTAGGGTACGGGTTAGGGTTAGGGTTAGGGTTAGGGTACGGGTTAGGGTTAGGGTACGGGTTAGGGTTAGAGTTAGGGTATGGGTTAGGGTTAGGGTTAGGGTACGGGTTAGGGTTCGGGTTAGGGTTAGGGTACAGGTTAGGGTTAGGGTTAGGGTTAGGGTACGGGTTAGGGTTAGGATTAGGGGTTAGGGTTAGGGTACGGGTTAGGGTTAGGTTTAGGGTTAGGGTACGGGTTAGGGTTAGGGTTAGGGTTAGTGTTAGCGTTAAGGTACGGGTTAGGGTTAGGGTTAAGTTTAGGGTTAGGGTTAGGTTTAGGATTTAGGGGTTAGGGTTAGAGTTAGGGTTAAGGTTAGGGTTAGGGTTAGGGTACGGGTTAGGGTTAGTGTTAGGGTTAGGGTTAGGGTTAGGGTACGGGTTAGGTTTAGGGTTAGGGTTAGGGTTAGTGTACGGGTTAGGGTACGGGCTAGGGTTAGGGTTAGTGTTAGGGTACGGGTTAGGGTACGGGTTAGGGTACGGGTTAGGGTACGGGTTGGGGTTAGGGTTAGGGTTAGGGTTAGGGTTTGGGTACGGGTTAGGGTTAGGGTTAGGGTTAGGGTACGGGTTTGGTTACGGGTTAGGGTACGGGTTGGGGTTAGGGTTAGGGTTAGGGTTAGGGTTTGGGTACGGGTTAGGGTTAGGGTTAGGGTTAGGGTACGGGTTTGGTTACGGGTTAGGGTTAGGGTTAGGGGTTAGGGTTAGGGTTAGGGTTAGGCTTAGGGTATGGGTTAGTGTTAGGGTACGGGTTAGGGTTAGGGTTAGGGTTAGGGTTAACTTACGGGTTAGTGTTGGGGTTAGGGTTAGGGTTACGGGTTAGGGGTTGGTGTTAGGGTTAGTGTTAGGGTACGGTTTATGTTTAGGGTTAGGGTACGGGTTAGGGTTAGGGTTAGGGTTAGGGTGAGGGTACGGGTTAGGGTTAGGGTTAGGGTTAGGGTTAGGGGTTAGGGGTTAGGGTTAGGGTTAGGGTTAGTGTTAGGGTTAGGGTACGGGTTAGGGTACAGGTTAGGGTTAGGGTACGGGTTAGTGTTAGGGTTAGGGTTAGGGTACGGGTTAGGTTACGAGTTAGGGTTAGGGTACGGGTTAGGGTTAGGGTACGGGTTAGGGTACGGGTTAGGGTTACGGTTAGGGTTAGGGTTAGGTTTAGGGTACGGATTAGGGTTAGGTTTTGGGTTAGGGTTAGGGTACGGGTTAGGGTTAGGGTACGGGTTAGGGTTAGGTTTAGGGTTAGGGTACGGGTTAGGGTTAGGGTACGGGTTAGGGTTAGAGTGAGGGTACGTGTTAGGGTTAGGATTAGGGTACGGGTTAGGGTTAGGTTTAGGGTTAGGGTACGGGTTAGGGTTAGGGTTAGAATTAGGGTACGGGTTAGGGTTAGGGTTAGGGGTTAGTGTTAGGGTACGGGTTAGGGTTAGGGTTAGGGTTAGGTTTAGGGTTAGGGTACGGGTTAGGGTTAGGTTTAGGTTTAGTGTTAGGGTTAAGGTACGGGTTAGGGTTAGGGTTAGGATTAGGGTTAGGATTAGGGTTAGGGTTCGGGTTAGGTTTAGGGTAAGGGTTTGTGTTAGGGTACGGGTTAGGATATGGGTTAGGGTTAGGGTTAGGGTTAGGGTACGGGTTAGGGTTAGGGTTAGGGTTAGGGTTAGGGTACGGGTTAGGGTTAGGGTTAGGTTTAGGGTTACGGTTAGGGTACGGGTTAGGTTACGGGTTAGGGTACGGGTTAGGGTTAGGGTACGGGTTAGGGTACGGGTTAGGGTTAGGGTTAGGGTGCGGTTTAGGTTTCGGGTTACGTTTAGTGTTAGGGTTAGTGTTAGGGTACGGGTTTGGTTTAGGGTTAGGGTTAGGGTTAGGTTACGGGTTATGGTTAGGGTTAGCGTTAGGATTAGGGTACGGGGTAGCTTTAGGGTTAGGGTACGTGTTAGGGTTAGGGTACGGGTTAGGGCTAGGGTTAGGGTTAGGATTAGAGGTTAGGGTTAGGGATAGGGTTAGGGTTAGGGTACGGTTTAGGGTTAGGTTTAGGGTTAGGGTACGGGTTAGGGTTAGGGTACGGGTTAGGGTTAGTGTTAGTGTACGTGTTAGGGTTAGGGTTGTTTAGGGTTTGGGTTAGGTTTAGGGTTAGGGTACGGGTTAGGGTTAGGGTTAGGGTTAGGGTTAGGATTAGGTTTAGGGTTAGGGTACGGGTTAGGGTTAGGGTTAGGGTTAGGATACGGGTTAGGGTTAGGGTACGGGTTAGGGTAAGGTTACGGGTTAGGGTTAGGGTTAGGGTACGTGTTAGGGTTAGGGTTAGGGGTTAGGTTTAGGGTTAGGGTACGGGTTAGGTTTAGGGTATGGGTTAGGGTTAGGGTTTGGGTACGGGTTAGTGTTAGGGTACGGGTTAGGGTTAGGGTTAGGGTACGGGTTAGGGTTCGGGTTAGTGGTTAGGTTTAGGGTTAGGGTTAGGGTTAGGTTTAGTGTACAGGTTAGGTTTAGGGTCAGGGTTAGGGGTCAGTGTTAGGGTACGGGTTCGGGTTAGGGTTAGGGTATGGGTTAGGTTTAGGGAACGGGTTAGGGTTAGGGTATGGGTTAGGGTTAGGGTTAGGGTACGGGTTAGGTTTAGGGTACGGGTTAGGGTTAGGGTTAGGGTTAGGGTTAGTGTACGGGTTAGGGTTAGGGTACAGGTTAGGGGTTAGGGTTAGGGTTAGGGTTAGGTTTAGGGTTAGGGTTAGGGTACAGGTTAGGGTTAGGGTACGAGTTAGGGATAGGGTCAGGGTTAGGGGTTAGGGTTAGGGTTAGGGTACGGGTTAGGGTTAGGGTACGGGTTAGGTTTCGGGTTCGGGTTAGTTTTAGGGTTAGGGTACGGTTTAGTGATAGGGTTAGGGTTTAGGGTTAGGGTTAGGGTTAGTGTACGGGTTAGGGTTAGGGTACGGGTTAGGGTACGGGTTAGGTTTAGGGTTAGGGTTAGGCTTAGGGTTAGGCTTAGGGTTAGGGTTAGGGTACGGTTTAGGGTTAGGGTACGGGTTAGGGTTAGGGTTACGGTTAGGGTTAGGTTTAGGTTTAGGGTAAGGGTACGGTTTAGGGTTTGTTTTAGGGTTAGGGTTAGGGTTAGGGTACGGTTTAAGGTTAGGGTTAGGGTTAGTGTTAGGTTACGGGTTAGGGTTAGGGTTAGGGTTATGGTTAGGGTATGAGGTAGGGTTAGGTTTAGGGTACGGGTTAGGGTTAGGGTACGGGTTAGGGTTAGGGTTAGGGTACGGGTTAGGGTTATTGTTAGGGTACGTGTTAGGGTTATGGTTAGGGTTAGGGTTAGGGGTAGGGTTAAGGGTTAGGGTTAGGGTTAGGGTTAGGGTACGGGTTAGGGTACTGGTTAGGGTACGGGTTAGGGTTATGGTTAGGGTTAGTGTTAGGGGTAGGGTACAGGTTAGGTTTAGGATTAGGGTACAGTTTAGGGTTAGGGTACGGTTTAGGGTTAGGTTTAGGTTTAGGGTACGGGTTAGGGTTAGGGTACGGGTTAGGGTACGGGTTAGGGTTAGGGTTAGATTAGGGTTAGTGTTAGCGTACGGGTTAGGATTAGGGTACGGTTTAGGGTTAGGGTACGGTTTAGGGTTAGGTTTAGGTTTAGGGTACGATTTAGGGTTAGGGTACGGGTTAGGGATAGGGTTAGGGTTAGGGTTATTGTTACCGTACGGGTTAGGGTTAGGGTACGGGTTAGGGTACGGGTTAGGGTTAGGGTTAGGGTTAGGGTACGGGTTAGGGTTAGGGTACGTGTTAGGGTTAGGGTTAGGGTACGGGTAAGGGTTAGGGTTAGGGTACGGGTTAGGGTTAGGGTTAGGGTTAGGGTAAGGGTTAGGGTTAGGGTTAGGGTTAGGGTACGGGTTAGGGTTAGGTTTACGGTTAGGGTACGGGTTAGGGTTAGGGTTAGGGTTAGTGTTATGGTTAAGGTATGGGTTAGGGTTAGGGTTAAGTTTAGGGTTAGGGTTAGGTTTAGGGTTTAGGGGTTAGGGTTAGGGTACGGGTTAGGGTACGGGTTAGGGTTAGGGTTAGGGTTAGGGTACGGGTTAGGGTTAGTGTTAGGGTTAGGGTTAGGGTTAGGGTACGGGTTAGGTTTAGGGTTAGGGTTAGGGTTATGGTACGGGTTAGGGTACGGTTTAGGGTACGGGTTCGGGTTAGGGTACTGGTTAGGGTACGGGTTAGGGTACGGGTTAGGGTACGGGTTGGGGTTAGGGTTAGGGTTAGGGTTAGCGTTTGGGTACGGGTTAGGGTTAGGGTTAGGGTTAGGGTTAGGGTACGGGTTTGGGTACGGGTTAGGGTTAGGGTTAGGGTTAGGGTTAGGGTTAGGGTTAGGGTACGGGTTAGGGTTAGGTTTAGGGGTTAGGGTTAGGGTTAGGGTTAGGCTTAGGGTATGGGTTAGGGTTAGGGTACGGGATAGGGTTAGGGTTAGGGTTAGGGTTAGCATACGTGTTAGTGTTAGTGTTAGGGTTAGGGTTGGTGGTTAGGGGTTGGGCTTAGGGTTAGGTTTAGTGTTAGGGTACGGGTTATGTTTAGGGTTAGGGTAAGGTTTAGGGTTAGGGTTAGGGTTAGTGTTAGTGTACGGGTTAGGGTCAGGGTTAGGGTTAGGGTAGGGTTAGGGGTTAGGGGTTAGGGTTAGGGTTAGGGTTAGTGTTAGGGTTAGGGTACGGGTTAGGGTACAGGTTAGGGTTAGGGTACGGGTTATTGTTAGGGTTAGGGTTAGGGTTAGTGTTAGGGTTCGGGTTAGGTTACGAGTTAGGGTTAGGGTACGGGTTAGGGTTAGGATACGGGTTAGGGTACGGGTTAGGGTAAGGGTTAGGGTTAGGGTTAGGGTTAGGTTTAGGGTACGGTTTAGGTTTAGGTTTTGGGTTAGGGTTAGGGTACGGGTTAGGGTTAGTGTACGGGTTAGGGTTAGGTTTAGGGTTAGGGTACGGATTAGGGTTAGGGTACGGGTTAGGGTTAGGATGAGGGTACGGGTTAGGGTTAGGATTAGGGTACGGGTTAGGATTAGGTTTAGGGTTAGGGTACGGGTTAGGGTTAGGGTTAGGATTAGGGTACGGTTTAGGGTTAGGGTTAGGGGTTAGGGTTAGGGTACGGGTTAGGGTTAAGGGTACGGGTTAGGTTTAGGGTTACGGTTAGGGTTAGGTTTAGGGTTAGGGTTAGGGTACGGTTTAGGGTTCGGGTTAGGGTTAGGCTTAGGGTTAGGCTTAGGGTTAGGTTTAGGGTACGGGTTAGGGTTAGGCTACGGGTTAGGTTTAGGGTTACGGTTAGGGTTAGGTTTAGGGTTAGGGTTAGGGTACGGTTTAGGGTTCGGGATAGGGTTAGGGTTAGAGTTAGTGTTAGGATACGTGGTAGGGTTAGGCTTAGGTTACGGGTTAGGGTTAGGGTACGGGTTAGGGTTAGGGTTAGTGTACGGGTTAGGGTTTGGGTTAGGGTACCTGTTAGGGTTAGGTTTAGGGTGAGGGTTAGGGTTAAGGGTTAGGGTTAGGTTTAGGGTTAGGGTTAGGGTACGGGTTAGGGTACGTGTTAGGGTTATGGTTAGGTTTAGGGTTAGGGGGAGGGTACGGGTTAGGGTTAGGATTAGGGTACGGTTTAGGGTTAGGGTACCGTTTAGGGTTAGGTTTAGTTTTAGGGTACGGGTTAGGGTTAGGGTACGGGTTAGGGTTAGGGTTAGGGTTAGGGTTAGGGTTAGGGTTAGGCTTAGGGTATGTGTTAGGGTTATGGTACGGGTTACGGTTAGGGTTAGGGTTAGGGTTAGCATACGGGTTAGGTTTAGGGTTAGGGTTAGTGTTAGGGTTAGGGTTTAGGGGTTGGGGTTAGGGTTAGGTTTAGTGTTAGGGTACGGGTTATGGTTAGGGTTAGGGTACGGGTTAGGGTTAGGGTTAGGTTTAGGGTAGGGTACGGGTTAGGGTACGGGTTAGGGTTAGGGTTAGGGTTAGGGTTTAGGGGTTAGGGTTAGGGTTAGTGTTAGTGTTAGGGTTAGGGTATGGGTTAGGTTACGGGTTAGTGTTAGGGTTAGGGTTAGGTTTATGGTTAGGGTACGGGTTAGGGTTAGGGTTAGGGTTAGTGTTAGGTTTAAGGTATGTGTTAGGGTTAGGGTTAGGATTAGGGTTAGATTTAGGGTTAGGGTACGGGTTAGGTTTAGGGTAAGGGTTAGTGTTAGGGTACCGGTTAGGGTATGGGTTAGGGTTAGGGTTAGGTTTAGGGTTAGGGTACGGGTTAGGTTACGGGTTAGGATACGGGTTAGGGTTAGGGTACGGGTTAGGGTTAGGGTTAGGGTTAGGGTTAGGGTGTGGTTTAGGGTTCGGGTTACGTTTAGGGTTAGGGTTATGGTTAGGGTACGGGTTAGGTTTAGGTTTAGGGTTAGGGTTAGGTTACGGGTTAGGGTTAGGGTTAGGGTTAGGATTAGGGTACGGGGTAGGTTTAGTGTTAGGGTACGTGTTACGGTTAGGGTACGGGTTAGGGTTAGTGTTAGGGTACGGGTTAGGGTTAGGGTTAGGGTACGGGTTAGGGTTAGGGTTAGGGTTAGGGTTAGGGTTAGGTTACGGGTTAGGGTTAGGGTTAGGGTTAGGGGTTAGGGGTTAGGGTTAGGGTTAGGGTTAGTGTTAGGTTTAGGGTACGGGTTAGGGTACAGGTTAGGGTTAGGGTATGGGTTAGTGTTAGGGTTAGGGTTAGGGTACGGGTTAGGTTACGAGTTAGGGTTAGGGTACGGGTTAGGCTTAGGGTACGGGTTAGGGTACGGGTTAGGGTTACGGTTAGGGTTAGGGTTAGGTTTAGGGTACGGATTAGGGTTAGGTTTTGGGTTAGGGTTAGGGTACGGGTTAGGGTTAGGGTACGGGTTAGGGTTAGGTTTAGGGTTAGGGTACGGGTTAGGGTTAGGGTACGGGTTAGGGTTAGGGTGAGGGTACGTGTTAGGGTTAGGATTAGGGTACGGGTTAGGGTTAGGTTTAGGGTTAGGGTACAGGTTAGGGTTAGGGTTAGAATTAGGGTACGGGTTAGGGTTAGGGTTAGGGGTTAGTGTTAGGGTACGGGTTAGGGTTAGGGTTAGGGTTAGGTTTAGGGTTAGGGTACGGGTTAGGGTTAGGGTTAGGTTTAGTGTTAGGGTTAAGGTACGGGTTAGGGTTAGGGTTAGGATTAGGGTTAGGATTAGGGTTAGGGTTCGGGTTAGGTTTAGGGTAAGTGTTTGTGTTAGGGTACGGGTTAGGATATGGGTTAGGGTTAGGGTTAGGGTTAGGGTACGGGTTAGGGTTAGGGTTAGGGTTAGGGTACGGGTTAGGGTTAGGGTTAGGTTTAGGGTTAGGGTACGGGTTAGGTTACGGGTTAGGGTACGGGTTAGGGTTAGGGTACGGGTTAGGGTACGGGTTAGGGTTAGGGTTAGGTGCGGTTTAGGTTTCGGGTTACGTTTAGTGTTAGGGTTAGCGTTAGGGTACGGGTTTGGTTTAGGGTTAGGGTTAGGGTTAGGTTACGGGTTATGGTTAGGGTTAGCGTTAGGATTAGGGTACGGGGTAGCTTTAGGGTTAGGGTACGTGTTAGGGTTAGGGTACGGTTTAGGGCTAGTGTTAGGGTTAGGATTAGAGGTTAGGGTTAGGGATAGGGTTAGGGTTAGGGTACGGTTTAGGGTTAGGTTTAGGGTTAGGGTACGGGTTAGGGTTAGGGTACGGGTTAGGGTTAGGGTTAGTGTACGTGTTAGGGTTAGGGTTGTTTAGGGTTTGGGTTAGTTTAGGGTTAGGGTACAGGTTAGGGTTAGGTTAGGGTTAGGGTTAGGATTAGGTTTAGGGTTAGGGTACGGGTTAGGGTTAGGGTTAGGGTTAGGATACGGGTTAGGGTTAGGGTACGGGTTAGGGTAAGGTTACGGGTTAGGGTTAGGGTTAGGGTACGTGTTAGGGTTAGGGTTAGGGGTTAGGTTTAGGGTTAGGGTACGGGTTAGGTTTAGGGAATGGGTTAGGGTTAGGGTTTGGGTACGGGTTAGTGTTAGGGTACGGGTTAGGGTTAGGGTTAGGGTACGGGTTAGGGTTCGGGTTAGTGGTTAGGTTTAGGGTTAGGGTTAGGGTTAGGTTTAGTGTACGGGTTAGGGTTAGGGTCAGGGTTAGGGGTCAGTGTTAGGGTACGGGTTAGGGTTAGGGTTAGGGTATGGGTTAGGTTTAGGGAACGGGTTAGGGTTAGGGTATGGGTTAGGGTTAGGGTTAGGGTACGTGTTAGGTTAGTGTTAGGGGTTAGTGTTAGTGTTAGGGTTAGGGTACGGGTTAGGTTTAGGGTACGGGTTAGGGTTAGGGTTAGGGTTAGGGTTAGTGTACGGGTTAGGGTTAGGGTACAGGTTAGGGGTTAGGGTTAGGGTTAGGGTTAGTTTTAGGGTTAGGGTTAGGGTACGGGTTAGGGTTAGGGTACGAGTTAGGGATAGGGTCAGGGTTAGGGGTTAGGGTTAGGGTTAGGGTTAGGGTTAGGGTACGGGTTAGGGTTAGGGTACGGGTTAGGTTTAGGGTTCGGGTTAGTTTTAGGGTTAGGGTACGGTTTAGTGATAGGGTTAGGGTTTAGGGTTAGGGTTAGGGTTAGTGTACGGGTTAGGGTTAGGGTACGGGTTAGGGTACGGGTTAGGTTTAGGGTTAGGGTTAGGCTTAGGGTTAGGCTTAGGGTTAGGGTTAGGGTACGGTTTAGGGTTAGGGTACGGGTTAGGGTTAGGGTTACGGTTAGGGTTAGGTTTAGGTTTAGGGTAAGGGTACGGTTTAGGGTTTGTTTTAGGGTTAGGGTTAGGGTTAGGGTACGGTTTAAGGTTAGGGTTAGGGTTAGTGTTAGGTTACGGGTTAGGGTTAGGGTTAGGGTTATGGTTAGGGTATGAGGTAGGGTTAGGTTTAGGGTACGGGTTAGGGTTAGGGTACGGTTTAGGGTTAGGGTTAGGGTACGGGTTAGGGTTAGGGTTAGGGTACGTGTTAGGGTTATGGTTAGGGTTAGGGTTAGGGGTAGGGTTAAGGGTTAGGGTTAGGGTTAGGGTTAGGGTACGGGTTAGGGTACTGGTTAGGGTACGGGTTAGGGTTATGGTTAGGGTTAGGGTTAGGGGTAGGGTACAGGTTAGGGTTAGGATTAGGGTACAGTTTAGGGTTAGGGTACGGTTTAGGGTTAGGTTTAGGTTTAGGGTACGGGTTAGGGTTAGGGTACGGGTTAGGGTACGGGTTAGGGTTAGGGTTAGATTAGGGTTAGTGTTAGCGTACGGGTTAGGATTAGGGTACGGTTTAGGGTTAGGGTACGGTTTAGGGTTAGGTTTATGTTTAGGGTACGATTTAGGGTTAGGGTACGGGTTAGGGATAGGGTTAGGGTTAGGGTTATTGTTACCGTACGGGTTAGGGTTAGGGTACGGGTTAGGGTACGGGTTAGGGTTAGGGTTAGGGTTAGGGTACGGGTTAGGGTTAGGGTACGTGTTAGGGTTAGGGTTAGGGTACGGGTAAGGGTTAGGGTTAGGGTAAGGGTTAGGGTTAGGGTTAGGGTTAGGGTAAGGGTTAGGGTTAGGGTTAGGGTTAGGGTACGGGTTAGGGTTAGGTTTACGGTTAGGGTACGGGTTAGGGTTAGGGTTAGGGTTAGTGTTATGGTTAAGGTATGGGTTAGGGTTAGGGTTAAGTTTAGGGTTAGGGTTAGGTTTAGGGTTTAGGGGTTAGGGTTAGGGTACGGGTTAGGGTACGGGTTAGGGTTAGGGTTAGGGTTAGGGTACGGGTTAGGGTTAGTGTTAGGGTTAGGGTTAGGGTTAGGGTACGGGTTAGGTTTAGGGTTAGGGTTAGGGTTATGGTACGGGTTAGGGTACGGTTTAGGGTACGGGTTCGGGTTAGGGTACTGGTTAGGGTACGGGTTAGGGTACGGGTTAGGGTACGAGTTGGGGTTAGGGTTAGGGTTAGGGTTAGCTTTTGGGTACGGGTTAGGGTTAGGGTTAGGGTTAGGGTTAGGGTACGGGTTTGGGTACGGGTTAGGGTTAGGGTTAGGGTTAGGGTTAGGGTACGGGTTAGGGTTAGGGTACGGGTTAGGGTTAGGGTTAGGGGTTAGGGTTAGGGTTAGGGTTAGGCTTAGGGTATGGGTTAGGGTTAGGGTACAGGATAGGGTTAGGGTTAGGGTTAGGGTTAGCATACGTGTTAGTGTTAGTGTTAGGGTTAGGGTTAGGGTTAGGGGTTGGGGTTAGGGTTAGGTTTAGTGTTAGGGTACGGGTTATGTTTAGGGTTAGGGTAAGGTTTAGGGTTAGGGTTAGGGTTAGTGTTAGGGTACGGGTTAGGGTCAGGGTTAGGGTTAGGGTTAGGGTTAGGGGTTAGGGGTTAGGGTTAGGGTTAGGGTTAGTGTTAGGGTTAGGGTACGGGTTAGGGTACAGGTTAGGGTTAGGGTACGGGTTAGTGTTAGGGTTAGGGTTAGGGTTAGTGTTAGGGTTCGGGTTAGGTTACGAGTTAGGGTTAGGGTACGGGTTAGGGTTAGGATACGGGTTAGGGTACGGGTTAGGGTAAGGGTTAGGGTTAGGGTTAGGGTTAGGTTTAGGGTACGGTTTAGGTTTAGGTTTTGGGTTAGGGTTAGGGTACGGGTTAGGGTTAGTGTACGGGTTAGGGTTAGGTTTAGGGTTAGGGTACGGATTAGGGTTAGGGTACGGGTTAGGGTTAGGGTGAGGGTACGGGTTAGGGTTAGGATTAGGGTACGGGTTAGGATTAGGGTTAGGGTTAGGGTACGGGTTAGGGTTAGGGTTAGGATTAGGGTACGGTTTAGGGTTAGGGTTAGGGGTTAGGGTTAGGGTACGGGTTAGGGTTAAGGGTATGGGTTAGGTTTAGGGTTACGGTTAGGGTTAGGTTTAGGGTTAGG
>JAVLSZ010000297.1:127500-132508 GCA_032313775.1 Urocyon cinereoargenteus | reverse complement strand
GGGTACGGGTTAGGGTTAGGGTTAGTTTTAGGGTACGGTTTAGGGTTAGGGTACGGGTTAGGGTTAGGGTTAGGGTACTGGTTAGTGTTAGGGTTAGGGTACGGGTTAGGTTTAGGGTTAGGGTTAGGGTACGGTTTAGGGTTAGGGTTAGGTTTAGGGTACGGGTTAGGGTTAGGGTTAGGGGTTAGCATTAGTGTAAGGGTTAGGGTTAGGGTAAGTTTTAGGTTTAGGGTACGGGTTAGGTTTCGGGTTAGTGTTAGGGTTAGTGTTAGTGTTAAAATACGGGTTAGGGTTAGGGTTAGGGTTAGTGGTTAGGGGTTAGGGTTAGGCTTAGGGTTAGGGTATGGGTTAGTGTACGAGTTAGGGTTAGGGTTAGGGTTAGGGTACGGGTTAGGGTAAGGGTTAGGTTTAGTGTTAGGATTAGGGTTAGGGTACGGGTTAGGGTTAGGTTTAGGGTAAGTGTTAGGGTATGGGTTAGGGTTAGGTTTAGGGTTAGGGTTAGGTTTAGGGTACGGGTTAGGGTTAGGGTTAGGGTTAGGGTACGAGTTAGGGTACGAGTTAGGGTTAGGGTACCGGTTAGGGTTAGGGTACGGGTTAGGGTTAGGGTTAGGGTACTGGTTAGGTTTAGGGTTAGGGGTTAGGGTTAGGGTTAGTGTTAGTGTACGGGTTAGGGTTACGGTACAGTTTAGGGTTAGGGTTAGGGTTAGGATTAGGTTTAGGGTTAGGGTTAGGGTTAGGGTACGGGTTAGGGTTAGGGTTAAGGTACGGGTTAGGGTTAGGGTTAGTGGTTAGTGTTAGGATTAGGGTTAGGGTTAGGGTTAGGGTACGGGTTACGGTTAGGGTACGGGTTAGGGTTAGGTTTAGTTTTAGGGTTAGGGTTAGCGTACGGGTTAGGGTTAGGGTTAGGATAAGGGTTAGGTTTAGGGTTAGGGTACGGGTTAGGGTTAGGGTACGGGTTTGGGTTAGGGTTAGGTTTAGGGTTAGGGTTAGGTTTAGGAAAGGGTTAGGGTTAGGGTTAGGGTTAGGTTACGGGTTAAGGTTAGGTTTAGGGTACGGGTTAGGGTTAGTGTTAGTGTTAGGGTTTGGGTTAAGGTACGGGTTAGGGTTAGGGTTAGGGTACGGGTTAGGGTTAGGGGTTAGGATTAGGATTAGGGTACTGGTTAGGGTTAGGGTTAGGGTACGTGTTAGGGTTAGGGTTAGGGTTAGGGTACAGGTTAGGTTTAGGGTTAGGTTTAGGGTACGGGTTAGGGTTAGGGTTAGGGGTTAGGATTAGGGTAAGGGTTAGGTTTAGGGTTAGGGTAAGGTTTAGATTTAGGGTACGGGTTAGGGTTAGGTTTAGGGTACGGTTTAGTGTTAGGGTTAGGGTTAGGGTTAGGGTCCGGGTTAGGTTTAGGGTTAGGGTTTGGGTACGGGTTAGGGTTAGGATACGGGTTAGGGTACGGGTTAGGTTGAGGGTTAGTGTTAGGGTTAGGTTTAGGAAAGGGTTTGGTTAGGGTTAGGGTACGGGTTAGGGTTAGGGTTAGGGTACGGTGTATGGTTAGGGTACGGGGTAGGGTTAGGGCACGGATTAGGGTAAGGGTTAGGGTTAGGTTTGGGTTAGGGTTAGGGTTAGGGTTAGGGTTAGGGTTAGGGTACGGGTTAGGGTTAGGGTACGGGTTAGGGTTAGGGTACGGGTGGGTTAGGGTTAGGGTACTGGTTAGGGTTAGGGTTAGGGTACGGGTTAGGGTTAGGTTTAGGGTGAGGGTACGGGTTAGGGTTAGGGTTAGGTTTAGGGTATGGGTTAGGGTTAGGGTTAAGGGTTAGGGTTAGGGTACGGGTACGGGTTAGGGTTAGGGTTAGGGTACGGGTTAGGGTTAGGGTTAGGGTTAGTGTTAGGGTTAAAGAACGGGTTAGGGTTAGTGTTAGGGTTAGGGTTATGGTTAGGGGTTAGGGGTTAGGGTTAGGGTTAGGGTACGGGTTAGGGTACGAGTTGGGGTTAGGGTTAGGTTTAGGGTACGGGTTAGGGTTAGGGTTAGGGTTAGGGTAGGGTACGGGTTAGGGTTAGGGTTAGGGTAAGGGTTAGGGAACGGGTTAGGGTTAGGGTTATGGTTAGGGTTAGGTTTAGGGTAGGGGTTAGGTTTAGGGTTAGGGTTAGGGTTAGGGTTAGGGTACGGGTTAGGGTACGGGTTAGGGTTAGGGTACGGTTTAGGGTACGGGTTAGGGTACGGGTTAGGGTTAGGGTTAGGGTTAATGTTAGGGTACGGGTTAGGGTTAGGGTACGGGTTAGTGTTAGGTTACGGTTTAGGGTTAGGGTTAGGGTTAGGGTTAGGGTTAGTGTACGTGTTGGGGTTAGGGTTAGGGTTAGGGTTAGGGTTAGGGTTAGGGTTAGGGTACGGGTTAGGGGTAGGGTACGGGTTAGGGTTAGGGTTACGGTTAGGGTTAGGAAAGGGTTAGTGTTAGGGTTAGGGTTAGGGTTAGGGTACGGATTAAGGTTAGGGTTAGGGTACGGGTTAGGGTTAGGGTTAGGGTAGGGTACGGGTTAGGGTTAGGGTTAGGGTTAGGGTTAGGGTTAGGGGTTAGGCGTTACGGTTAGGGTAAGGGTTAGGGTACGGGTTAGGGTACGGGTTAGGGTTAGGGGTAGGGGTAGTGTACGTGTTAGGGTTAGGGTACGGGTTAGGGTTAGGGTTAGGGTTAGGGTTAGGGTTAGGGTTAGGGTACGTGTTAGGGTACGGGTTAGGGTTAGGGTTAGGTTTAGGGTAAGGGTTAGGGTTAGGGTTAGGGGTTATGGTTAGGTTTAGGGTACGGGTTAGGGTTAGGGTTAGGGTACGGGTTAGGGTTAGGGTTAGGTTTAGTGTTAGGGTTAAAGAACGGGTTAGGGTTAGTGTTAGGGTTAGGGTTAGGGTTAGGGGTTAGGGGTTAGGGTTAGGGTTAGGGTACGGGTTAGGGTACGAGTTGGGGTTAGGGTTAGGTTTAGGGTATGGGTTAGGGTTAGGGTTAGGGTTAGGGTACGGGTTAGGGTTAGGGTTAGGGTAAGGGGTAGGGAACGGGTTAGGGTTAGGGTTATGGTAAGGGTTAGGTTTAGGGTAGGGGTTAGGTTTAGGGTTAGGGTTAGGGTTAGGGTTAGGGTACGGGTTAGGGTTAGGGTACGGGTTAGGGTTAGGGTTAGGGTTAGGGTTAGGGTTAGAAAAGGGTTAGGGTTAGGCTTAGGGTTAGGGTTAGGGTTAGGGTACGGGTTAGGGTTAGGGTTAGGGTACGGGTTAGGGTTAGGGTTAGGGTTAGGGTTAGGGTTAGGTTTAGGGTACCGTTTAGTGTTAGGGTTAGGTTTAGGGTTAGGGTCCGGGTTAGGTTTAGGGTTAGGGTTTGGGTACGGGTTAGGGTTAGGATACGGGTTAGGGTACGGGTTAGGTTGAGGGTTAGGGTTAGGGTTAGGTTTAGGAAAGGGTTTGGTTAGGGTTAGGGTATGGGTTAGGGTTAGGGTTAGGGTACGGAGTATTGTTAGGGTACGGGGTAGGGTTAGGGCACGGATTAGGGTAAGGGTTAGGGTTAGGTTTGGGTTAGGGTTAGGGTTAGGGTTAGGGTTAGGGTTAGGGTACGGGTTAGGGTTAGGGTACGGGTCAGGGTTAGGGTTAGGGTACTGGTTAGGGTTAGGTTTAGGGTACGGGTTAGGGTTAGGTTTAGGGTGAGGGTACGGGTTAGGGTTAGGGTTAGGTTTAGGGTATGGGTTAGGGTTAGGGTTAAGGGTTAGGGTTAGGGTACGGGTACGGGTTAGGGTTAGGGTTAGGGTACGGGTTAGGGTTAGGGTTAGGGTTAGTGTTAGGGTTAAAGAACGGGTTAGGGTTAGTGTTAGGGTTAGGGTTAGGGTTAGGGGTTAGGGGTTAGGGTTAGTGTTAGGGTACGGGTTAGGGTACGAGTTGGGGTTAGGGTTAGGTTTAGGGTACGGGTTAGGGTTAGGGTTAGGGTTAGGGTTATGGTACGGGTTAGGGTTAGGTTTAGGGTAAGGGTTAGGGAACGGGTTAGGGTTAGGGTTATGGTTAGGGTTAGGTTTAGGGTAGGGGTTAGGTTTAGGGTTAGGGTTAGGGTTAGGGTTAGGGTACGGGTTAGGGTACGGGTTAGGGTTAGGGTACGGGTTAGAGTACGGGTTAGGGTACGGGTTAGGGTTAGGGTTAGGGTTAGTGTTAGGGTACGGGTTAGGGTTAGGGTACGGGTTAGTGTTAGGTTACAGTTTAGGGTTAGGGTTAGGGTTAGGGTTAGTGTACGGGTTGGGGTTAGGGTTAGGGTTAGGGTTAGGGTTAGGGTTAGGGTACGGGTTAGGGGTAGGGTACGGGTTAGGGTTAGGGTTACGGTTAGGGTTAGGAAAGGGTTAGTGTTAGGGTTAGGGTTAGGGTTAGGGTACGGGTTAAGGTTAGGGTTAGGGTACGGGTTAGGGTTAGGGTTAGGGTAGGGTACGGGTTAGGGTTAGGGTTAGGGTTAGGGTTAGGGTTAGGGGTTAGGCGTTACGGTTAGGGTAAGGGTTAGGGTACGGGTTAGGGTACGGGTTAGGGTTAGGGGTAGGGGTAGTGTACGTGTTAGGGTTAGGGTACGGGTTAGGGTTAGGGTTAGGGTTAGGGTTAGGGTTAGGGTACGGGTTAGGGTACGGGTTAGGGTTAGGGTTAGGTTTAGGGTAAGGGTTAGGGTTAGGGTTAGGGGTTATGGTTAGGTTTAGGGTACGGGTTAGGGTTAGGGTTGGGTTAGGGTTAGGGTACGGGTTAGGGTACGGGTTAGGGTACGGGTTAGGGTTAGGGTTAGGGTTAGGGTACGGTTTTGGGTTAAGGTACGGGTTTGGGTTAGGGTACGTGTTAGGGTACGGGTTAGGGTTAGGGTTAGGGTACGGGTTAGGTTTAGGGTTGGGTTAGGGTTAGGGTACGGGTTAGGGTACGGGTTAGGGTTAGGGTTAGTTTTAGGGTACGGTTTAGGGTTAGGGTACGGGTTAGGGTTAGGGTTAGGGTACTGGTTAGTGTTAGGGTTAGGGTACGGGTTAGGTTTAGGGTTA
>JAVLSZ010000297.1:112500-122500 GCA_032313775.1 Urocyon cinereoargenteus | reverse complement strand
GAGTTAGGGGTTAGGGTTAGGGTTAGGGTTAGGGTACGTGTTAGGTTCAGGGTACGGGTTAGGGTTAGGGTTAGGGTTAGGGTTAGAGTTAGGGATAGCGTACGGGTTAGGGTTAGGGTTAGGGTTAGGGTAGGGTTAGGGTGAGGGTACGGGTTAGGGTTAGGGTTAGGGTAAGGGTTAGGGTTAGGGTTAGGAAAGGTTTAGGGTTAGTGTTAGGGTTAGGGTTAGGGTTGGTTAAGGTTAGGGTTAGGGTACGGGTTAGGGTAAGGGTTAGTGTTAGGGTTAGGATTAGGGTTAGGATATGGGTTAGGGTTAGGTTTAGGCTAAGGGTTAGGGTACGGGGTAGTGTTAGGGTTAGGATTAGGGTTAGGTTTAGGGTACGGGTTAGGGTTAGGGATAGGGTTAGGGTTAGGGTTAGGGTACGGGTTAGGGTATGTGTTATGGTTAGGGTACCGGTTAGGGTTAGAGTACGGGTTAGGGTAAGGGTTAGGGTCCGTGTTAGGGTTAGGGATAGTGTTAGGTTTAGGGTACGGGTTAGGGTTAGGGTACGGGTTAGGGTTATGGTTAGGTTACGGGTTAGGGTTAGGGTTAGGGGTTAGGTTTAGGGTTAGGGTTAGTGTTAGGGTTAGGGTACGGGTTAGGGTTAGGGTACGAGTTAGGGCTAGGGTGAGGGTTAGGGTTAGGGTTAGCCTACGTGTAAGGGTTAGGGTTAGGGTTAGGGTTAGTGTTAGGGTACGGGTTAGGGTTAGGGTTAGGTTTAGGGTTAGGAAAGGGTTAGGGTTAGGATTAGGGTTAGGGTTAGGGTACGGTTTAAGGTTAGGGTTAGGGTACGGGTTAGGGTTAGGTTTAGGGTACGGGTTAGGGTTAGGGTTAGGGGTTAGGGTTAGTGTTAGGGTTAGGGTTAGGGTACGGGTTAGGGTACGGGTTAGTGTTAGGGTTAGGGTACGGGTTAGGGTTAGGGTTAGGGTTAGAGTTAGGGTTAGGTTTAGGGTACGGGTTAGGGTTAGGGTTAGGGTTAGGGTTAGGGTTAGGGTACGGGTTAGGGTTAGGTTTAGGGTTAGGGTTAGGGTACGGGTTAGGGTTAGGGTTAGGGTTAGGGTTAGGGTTAGGGTACGGGTTAGGTTTAGGGTTAGGGGTAGGGTTAGGGTTAGGGTACGGGTTAGGGTACGGGTTAGGGTTAGGGTTAGGGTTAGGTTTAGGGTACGGGTTTAGTGTTAGGGTTAGGGTCAGGGGTTAGGGGTTAGGGTTAGGTTTAGGGTTAGGTTGAGGTTTAGGGTAAGGGTTAGGGTTAGGGTTAGGGTACGGGTTAGTGTTAGGGTTAGTGTTAGGGTTAGGGTACGGGTTAGTGTTAGGGTTAGGGTTAGGGTACAGGTTAGGGTTAGGGTACGGGTTAGGGTTAGGGTTAGGGTTAGGGTTATGGTACGGGTTAGGGTTAGGTTTAGGGTATGGGTTAGGGTACGGGTTAGGGTTAGGGTTAGGATTAGGTTTAGGTTTAGGGTTAGCGTACTGGTTAGAGTTAGGGTTAGGGTTAGGGTTAGGGTACGGGTTAGGGTTAGGGTACGGGTTAGGGTTAGGGTTAGGGTTAGGGTTAGAAAAGGGTTAGGGTTAGGCTTAGGGTTAGGGTTAGGTTTAGGGTACGGGTTAGGGTTAGGGTTAGGGTACGGGTTAGGGTTAGGGTTAGGGTTAGGGTTAGGTTTAGGGTACGGGTTAGGGTTAGGGTTAGGGTTAGGGGTTAGGGGTTATGGTTAGGGTTAGGGTTAGGGTGAGGGTTAGGGTACAGGTTAGGGTACGCGTTAGGGTTAGGGTACGGTTTAGTGTTAGGGTTAGGGTTAGGGTTAGGGTCCGGGTTAGGGTTAGGTTTAGGGTTAGGGTACGGTTTAGGGTTAGGGTACGGGTTAGGGTACGGGTTAGGTTGAGGTTTAGGTTTAGGGTTAGGTTTAGGAAAGGGTTAGGTTTAGGGTTAGGGTACGGGTTAGGGTTAGGGTTAGGGTTAGGGTACGGAGTATGGTTAGGGTACGGGGTTGGGTTAGGGCACGGGTTAAGGTACGGGTTAGGGTTAGGATTGGGTTAGGGTTAGGGTTAGGGTTAGGGTTAGGGTACGGGTCAGGGTTAGGTTTAGGGTACTGGTTAGGGTTAGGGTTAGGGTACGGGTTAGGGTTAGGTTTAGGGTGAGGGTACGGGTTAGGGTTAGGGTTAGGTTTAGGGTACGGGTTAGGGTTAGGGTTAGGGGTTAGGGTTAGGGTACGGGTACGGGTTAGGGTTAGGGTACGGGTTAGGGTTAGGGTTAGGGTTAGTGTTAGGGTTAAAGAACGGGTTAGGGTTAGTTTTAGGGTTAGGGTTAGGGTTAGGGGTTAGGGTTAGGGTTATGGTACGGGTTAGGGTACGAGTTAGGGTTAGGTTTAGGTTTAGGGTACGGGTTAGGGTTAGGGATAGGGTTAGGGTTAGGGTACGGTTTAGGGTTAGGGTTAGGGTAAGGGTTAAGGAACGGGTTAGGGTTAGGGTTATGGTTAGGGTTATGTTTAGGGTAGGGGTTTGGTTTAGGGTTTGGGTTAGGGTTAGGGATAGGGTACGGGTTAGTGTACGGGTTAGGGATAGGGTACGGGTTAGGGTATGGGTTAGGGTACGGGTTAGGGTTAGGGTTAGGTTTAGTGTTATGGTATGGGTTAGGGTTAGGGTACGGGTTAGGGTTAGGGTACCGGTTAGGTTTAGGGTTAGGGTTAGGGTTAGTGTACGGGTTGGGGTTAGGGTTAGGGTTAGGGTTAGGGTTAGGGTTAGGGTTAGGGTACGGGTTAGGGGAAGGGTACGGGTTAGGGTTAGGGTTAGGTTTAGGGTTAGGGTTAGGTTTAGGAAAGGGTTAGAGTTAGGGTTAGGGTACGGGTTAGAGTAAGGGTTAGGGTTAGTTTTAGGGTACGGGTTAGGGTTAAGGTACGGGTTAGGGTTAGGGTACGTGTTAGGGTACGGGTTAGGGTTAGGGTTGGGTTAGGTTTAGGGTTATGGTACGGGTTAGGGTTAGCGTACGGGTTAGGGTACGGGTTACGGTTAGGGTTAGGTTTAGGGTTAGGGTACGGGTTAGGGTTAGGGTACGGGTTAGGGTTAGGGTTAGGGTACTGGTTATGGTTAGGTTTAGGGTACGGGTTAGTGTTAGGGTTAGGGTTAGGGTACGGGTTAGGGTTAGGGTTAGGTTTAGGGTACGGGTTAGGGTTAGGGTTAGGGGTTATGGTTAGGTTTAGGGTACGGGTTAGGGTTAGGTTTAGGGTTAGTGTTAGTGTTAAAGTACGGGTTAGGGTTAGGGTTAGGGTTAGGGTTAGGGTACGGGTTAGGTTTAGGGTTAGGTTTAGTGTACGGGTTAGGGTTAGGGTTAGGGGTTAGGATTAGGGTAAGGTTTAGGGTTAGGGTTAGGGTACGGTTTATGTTTAGGGTACGGGTTAGGGTTCGGGTTAGGGTTAGGGTTAGTGTTAGTGTTAAAGTACGGGTTAGGGTTAGGGTTAGGGTTAGGGTTAGGGTTAGGGTACGGGTTAGTGTTAGGGTTAGTGTTTGGGTTAGGGTACGGGTTAGTGTTAGGGTTAGGGTTAGGGTACAGGTTAGGGTTAGGGTACGGGTTAGGGTTAGGGTTAGGGTTATGGTACGGGTTAGGGTTAGGTTTAGGGTATGGGTTAGGGTACGGGTTAGGGTTAGGGTTAGGATTAGGTTTAGGTTTAGGGTTAGCGTACTGGTTAGAGTTAGGGTTAGGGTTAGGGTTAGGGTACGGGTTAGGGTTAGGGTACGATTAGGGTTAGGGTTAGTTTTAGGGTTAGGGTTAGCGTACGGGTTAGGGTTAGGTTTAGGGTTAGGTTTAGGGTTAGGGTACGGGTTAGGGTTAGGGTACGGGTTAGGGTTAGGGTTAGGTTTAGGGTACGGGTTAGGGTTAGGTTTAGGGTTAGGGTTAGGGTACGGGTTAGGGTTAGGGTTAGGGTAAGGGTTAGGGAACGGGTTAGGGTTAGGGTTATGGTAAGGGTTAGGTTTAGGGTAGGGGTTAGGTTTAGGGTTAGGGTTAGGGTTAGGGTTAGGGTACGGGTTAGGGTTAGGGTACGGGTTAGGGTTAGGGTTAGGGTTAGGGTTAGGGTTAGAAAAGGGTTAGGGTTAGGCTTAGGGTTAGGGTTAGGGTTAGGGTACGGGTTAGGGTTAGGGTTAGGGTACGGGTTAGGGTTAGGGTTAGGGTTAGGGTTAGGGTTAGGGTTAGGTTTAGGGTACGGTTTAGTGTTAGGGTTAGGGTTAGGGTCCGGGTTAGGTTTAGGGTTAGGGTTTGGGTACGGGTTAGGGTTAGGATACGGGTTAGGGTACGGGTTAGGTTGAGGGTTAGGGTTAGGGTTAGGTTTAGGAAAGGGTTTGGTTAGGGTTAGGGTACGGGTTAGGGTTAGGGTTAGGGTACGGAGTATGGTTAGGGTACGGGGTAGGGTTAGGGCACGGATTAGGGTAAGGGTTAGGGTTAGGTTTGGGTTAGGGTTAGGTTAGGGTTAGGGTTAGGGTTAGGGTTAGGGTACGGGTTAGGGTTAGGGTACGGGTCAGGGTTAGGGTTAGGGTACTGGTTAGGGTTAGGGTTAGGGTACGGGTTAGGGTTAGGTTTAGGGTGAGGGTACGGGTTAGGGTTAGGGTTAGGTTTAGGGTATGGGTTAGGGTTAAGGGTTAAGGGTTAGGGTTCGGGTACGGGTACGGGTTAGGGTTAGGGTTAGGGTTAGTGTTAGGGTTAAAGAACGGGTTAGGGTTAGTGTTAGGGTTAGGGTTAGGATTAGGGGTTAGGGGTTAGGGTTAGGGTTAGGGTACGGGTTAGGGTACGAGTTGGGGTTAGGGTAAGGTTTAGGGTACGGGTTAGGGTTAGGGTTAGGGTTAGGGTTAGGGTACGTGTTAGGGTTAGGGTTAGGGTAAGGGTTAGGGAACGGGTTAGGGTTAGGGTTATGGTTAGGGTTAGGTTTAGGGTAGGGGTTAGGTTTAGGGTTAGGGTTAGGGTTAGTGTTAGGGTACGGGTTAGGGTTAGGGTACGGGTTAGTGTTAGGTTACGGTTTAGGGTTAGGGTTAGGGTTAGGGTTAGGGTACGGGTTAGGGTACGTGTTAGGGTTAGGGTACCGGTTAGGGTTAGGGTAGGGATTAGGGTTAGGGTTAGGGTACGGGTTAGGGTTAGGGTTAGGGGTTACGGTTAGGGTTAGTGTTAGGGTACGGGTTAGGGTTACGGTACAGTTTAGGGTAAGGGTTAGGGTTAGGATTAGGTTTAGTGTACGGGTTAGGGTTAAGGTACGGGTTAGGGTTAGGGTTAGGGTACGGGTTAGGGTTAGGGTTAGGGGTTAGCGTTAGGATTAGGGTTAGGGTTAGGGTTAGGGTACGGGTTAGGGTTAGGGTACGGGTTAGGGTTAGGGTTAGTTTTAGGGTTAGGGTTAGCGTACGGGTTAGGGTTAGGTTTAGGGTTAGGTTTAGGGTTAGGGTACGGGTTAGGGTTAGGGTACGGGTTAGGGTTAGGGTTAGGATTAGGGTTAGGGTTAGGGTTAGGAAAGGGTTAGGGTTAGGGTTAGGGTTAGGGTACGGTTTAAGGTTAGGGTTAGTGTACGTGTTAGGGTTAGGGTTAGGGTTAGTGTTAGGGTTAGGGTTAGGGTACGGGTTAGGGTTAGGGTTAGGGTACGGTTAGGTTTAGTGTTAGGGGTTAAGGTTAGGATTAGGGTTAGGGTTAGGATACGGGTTAGGGTTAGGGTTAGGGTACTGGTTAGGGTTAGGTTTAGGGTTTGGGGTTAGGGGTTAGGGTTAGGGTTAGGGGTTAGGGTTAGGATTAGGGTTAGGGTTAGGGTTAGGATACGGGTTAGGGTTAGGGTTAGGGTACGGGTTAGGGTTAGGGTTAGGGTTAGGGTTTAGGGGTTAGGGTTAGTGTTAGGCTTAGGGTTAGGGTACGGGTTAGGGTACGGGTTAGGGTAAGCGTACGGGTTAGTGTTAGGGTTAGGGTTAGGGTTAGGGTTAGGGTATGGGTTAGGGTATGGGTTAGGGTTAGAGTTAGGGGTTAGGGTTAGGGTTAGGGTTAGGGTACGTGTTAGGTTCAGGGTACGGGTTAGGGTTAGGGTTAGGGTTAGGGTTAGAGTTAGGGATAGCGTACGGGTTAGGGTTAGGGTTAGGGTTAGGGTAGGGGTTAGGGTGAGGGTACGGGTTAGGGTTAGGGTTAGGGTAAGGGTTAGGGTTAGGGTTAGGAAAGGTTTAGGGTTAGTGTTAGGGTTAGGGTTAGGGTTGGTTAAGGTTAGGGTTAGGGTACGGGTTAGGGTAAGGGTTAGTGTTAGGGTTAGGATTAGGGTTAGGATATGGGTTAGGGTTAGGTTTAGGCTAAGGGTTAGGGTACGGGGTAGTGTTAGGGTTAGGATTAGGGTTAGGTTTAGGGTACGGGTTAGGGTTAGGGATAGGGTTAGGGTTAGGGTTAGGGTACGGGTTAGGGTATGTGTTATGGTTAGGGTACCGGTTAGGGTTAGAGTACGGGTTAGGGTAAGGGTTAGGGTCCGTGTTAGGGTTAGGGATAGTGTTAGGTTTAGGGTACGGGTTAGGGTTAGGGTACGGGTTAGGGTTATGGTTAGGTTACGGGTTAGGGTTAGGGTTAGGGGTTAGGTTTAGGGTTAGGGTTAGTGTTAGGGTTAGGGTACGGGTTAGGGTTAGGGTACGAGTTAGGGCTAGGGTGAGGGTTAGGGTTAGGGTTAGCCTACGTGTAAGGGTTAGGGTTAGGGTTAGGGTTAGTGTTAGGGTACGGGTTAGGGTTAGGGTTAGGTTTAGGGTTAGGAAAGGGTTAGGGTTAGGAATTAGGGTTAGGGTTAGGGTACGGTTTAAGGTTAGGGTTAGGGTACGGGTTAGGGTTAGGTTTAGGGTACGGGTTAGGGTTAGGGTTAGGGGTTAGGGTTAGTGTTAGGGTTAGGGTTAGGGTACGGGTTAGGGTACGGGTTAGTGTTAGGGTTAGGGTACGGGTTAGGGTTAGGGTTAGGGTTAGAGTTAGGGTTAGGTTTAGGGTACGGGTTAGGGTTAGGGTTAGGGTTAGGGTTAGGGTTAGGGTACGGGTTAGGGTTAGGTTTAGGGTTAGGGTTAGGGTACGGGTTAGGGTTAGGGTTAGGGTTAGGGTTAGGGTTAGGGTACGGGTTAGGTTTAGGGTTAGGGGTAGGGTTAGGGTTAGGGTACGGGTTAGGGTACGGGTTAGGGTTAGGGTTAGGGTTAGGTTTAGGGTACGGGTTTAGTGTTAGGGTTAGGGTCAGGGGTTAGGGGTTAGGGTTAGGGTTAGGGTTAGGTTGAGGTTTAGGGTAAAGGTTAGGGTTAGGGTTAGGGTACGGGTTAGTGTTAGGGTTAGTGTTAGGGTTAGGGTACGGGTTAGTGTTAGGGTTAGGGTTAGGGTACAGGTTAGGGTTAGGGTACGGGTTAGGGTTAGGGTTAGGGTTAGGGTTATGGTACGGGTTAGGGTTAGGTTTAGGGTATGGGTTAGGGTACGGGTTAGGGTTAGGGTTAGGATTAGGTTTAGGTTTAGGGTTAGCGTACTGGTTAGAGTTAGGGTTAGGGTTAGGGTTAGGGTACGGGTTAGGGTTAGGGTACGGGTTAGGGTTAGGGTTAGGGTTAGGGTTAGAAAAGGGTTAGGGTTAGGCTTAGGGTTAGGGTTAGGTTTAGGGTACGGGTTAGGGTTAGGGTTAGGGTACGGGTTAGGGTTAGGGTTAGGGTTAGGGTTAGGGTTAGGTTTAGGGTACGGGTTAGGGTTAGGGTTAGGGTTAGGGGTTAGGGGTTATGGTTAGGGTTAGGGTTAGGGTGAGGGTTAGGGTACAGGTTAGGGTACGCGTTAGGGTTAGGGTACGGTTTAGTGTTAGGGTTAGGGTTAGGGTTAGGGTCCGGGTTAGGGTTAGGTTTAGGGTTAGGGTACGGGTTAGGGTTAGGGTACGGGTTAGGGTACGGGTTAGGTTGAGGTTTAGGTTTAGGGTTAGGTTTAGGAAAGGGTTAGGGTTAGGGTTAGGGTACGGGTTAGGGTTAGGGTTAGGGTTAGGGTACGGAGTATGGTTACGGTACGGGGTTGGGTTAGGGCACGGGTTAAGGTACGGGTTAGGGTTAGGATTGGGTTAGGGTTAGGGTTAGGGTTAGGGTTAGGGTACGGGTCAGGGTTAGGTTTAGGGTACTGGTTAGGGTTAGGGTTAGGGTACGGGTTAGGGTTAGGTTTAGGGTGAGGGTACGGGTTAGGGTTAGGGTTAGGTTTAGGGTACGGGTTAGGGTTAGGGTTAGGGGTTAGGGTTAGGGTACGGGTACGGGTTAGGGTTAGGGTACGGGTTAGGGTTAGGGTTAGGGTTAGTGTTAGGGTTAAAGAACGGGTTAGGGTTAGTTTTAGGGTTAGGGTTAGGGTTAGGGGTTAGGGTTAGGGTTATGGTACGGGTTAGGGTACGAGTTAGGGTTAGGTTTAGGTTTAGGGTACGGGTTAGGGTTAGGGATAGGGTTAGGGTTAGGGTACGGTTTAGGGTTAGGGTTAGGGTAAGGGTTAAGGAACGGGTTAGGGTTAGGGTTATGGTTAGGGTTATGTTTAGGGTAGGGGTTTGGTTTAGGGTTTGGGTTAGGGTTAGGGATAGGGTACGGGTTAGTGTACGGGTTAGGGATAGGGTACGGGTTAGGGTATGGGTTAGGGTACGGGTTAGGGTTAGGGTTAGGTTTAGTGTTAGGGTATGGGTTAGGGTTAGGGTACGGGTTAGGGTTAGGGTACCGGTTAGGTTTAGGGTTAGGGTTAGGGTTAGTGTACGGGTTGGGGTTAGGGTTAGGGTTAGGGTTAGGGTTAGGGTTAGGGTTAGGGTACGGGTTAGGGGTAGGGTACGGGTTAGGGTTAGGGTTACGGTTAGGGTTAGGAAAGGGTTAGTGTTAGGGTTAGGGTTAGGGTTAGGGTACGGGTTAAGGTTAGGGTTAGGGTACGGGTTAGGGTTAGAGTTAGGGTTAGGGTTAAGGTACGGGTTAGGGTTAGGGTTAGGGTTAGGTGTTAGGGGTTACGGTTAGGGTAAGGGTTAGGGTTAGGGTTAGGGTATGGGTTAGGGTACGGGTTAGGGTTAGGGGTAGTGGTAGGGTACGTGTTAGGGTTAGGGTACGGGTTAGGGTTAGAGTTAGGGTTAGGGTTAGGGTACGGGTTAGGGTTAGGGTTAGGTTTAGGGTTAGGGTTAGGTTTAGGAAAGGGTTAGAGTTAGGGTTAGGGTACGGGTTAGAGTAAGGGTTAGGGTTAGTTTTAGGGTACGGGTTAGGGTTAAGGTACGGGTTAGGGTTAGGGTACGTGTTAGGGTACGGGTTAGGGTTAGGGTTGGGTTAGGTTTAGGGTTATGGTACGGGTTAGGGTTAGCGTACGGGTTAGGGTACGGGTTACGGTTAGGGTTAGGTTTAGGGTTAGGGTACGGGTTAGGGTTAGGGTACGGGTTAGGGTTAGGGTTAGGGTACTGGTTATGGTTAGGTTTAGGGTACGGGTTAGTGTTAGGGTTAGGGTTAGGGTACGGGTTAGGGTTAGGGTTAGGTTTAGGGTACGGGTTAGGGTTAGGGTTAGGGGTTATGGTTAGGTTTAGGGTACGGGTTAGGGTTAGGTTTAGGGTTAGTGTTAGTGTTAAAGTACGGGTTAGGGTTAGGGTTAGGGTTAGGGTTAGGGGTTAGGGGTTAGGGTTAGGGTTAGATTTAGGGTTAGGGTACGGGTTAGAGTACGAGTAAGGGTTAGGGTTAGGGTTAGGGTATGGGTTAGAGTAAGGGTTAGGGTTAGGGTTAGGATTAGGGTTAGGGTACGCGTTAGGGTTAGTTTTAGGGTAAGGGTTAGGGTACGGGTTAGGGTTAGGGTAGGGTTAGGTTTGGGTACGGGTTAGGGTACGGGTTAGGGTTAGGGTTAGGGTTAGTTTTAGGGTACGTGTTAGGGTTCGGGTACCGGTTAGGGTTAGGGTACGGGTTAGGGTTAGGGTTAGGGTTAGTGTACGGGTTGGGGTTAGGGGTTAGGGTTAGGGTTAGGGTTAGGATTCGGGTTAGGGGTAGGGTA
>JAVLSZ010000297.1:0-107500 GCA_032313775.1 Urocyon cinereoargenteus | reverse complement strand
GGGTTAGGGTTAGGGTTTAGGGGTTAGGGTTAGTGTTAGGCTTAGGGTTAGGGTACGGGTTAGGGTACGGGTTAGGGTAAGCGTACGGGTTAGTGTTAGGGTTAGGGTTAGGGTTAGGGTATGGGTTAGGGTATGGGTTAGGGTTAGAGTTAGGGGTTAGGGTTAGGGTTAGGGTACGTGTTAGGTTCAGGGTACGGGTTAGGGTTAGGGTTAGGGTTAGGGTTAGAGTTAGGGATAGCGTACGGGTTAGGGTTAGGGTTAGGGTTAGGGTAGGGTTAGGGTGAGGGTACGGGTTAGGGTTAGGGTTAGGGTAAGGTTTAGGGTTAGGGTTAGGAAAGGTTTAGGGTTAGTGTTAGGGTTAGGGTTAGGGTTGGTTAAGGTTAGGGTTAGGGTACGGGTTAGGGTAAGGGTTAGTGTTACGGTTAGGATTAGGGTTAGGATATGGGTTAGGGTTAGGTTTAGGCTAAGGGTTAGGGTACGGGGTAGTTTTAGGGTTAGGATTAGGGTTAGGTTTAGGGTACGGGTTAGGGTTAGGGATAGGGTTAGGGTTAGGGTTAGGGTACGGATTAGGGTATGTGTTATGGTTAGGGTACCGGTTAGGGTTAGAGTACGGGTTAGGGTAAGGGTTAGGGTCCGTGTTAGGGTTAGGGATAGTGTTAGGTTTAGGGTACGGGTTAGGGTTAGGGTACGGGTTAGGGTTATGGTTAGGTTACGGGTTAGGGTTAGGGTTAGGGGTTAGGTTTAGGGTTAGGGTTAGTGTTAGGGTTAGGGTACGGGTTAGGGTTAGGGTACGAGTTAGGGTTAGGGTGAGGGTTAGGGTTAGGGTTAGCCTACGTGTAAGGGTTAGGGTTAGGGTTAGGGTTAGTGTTAGGGTACGGGTTAGGGTTAGGGTTAGGTTTAGGGTTAGGAAAGGGTTAGGGTTAGGATTAGGGTTAGGGTTAGGGTACGGTTTAAGGTTAGGGTTAGGGTACGGGTTAGGGTTAGGTTTAGGGTACGGGTTAGGGTTAGGGTTAGGGGTTAGGGTTAGTGTTAGGGTTAGGGTTAGGGTACGGGTTAGGGTACGGGTTAGTGTTAGGGTTAGGGTACGGGTTAGGGTTAGGGTTAGGGTTAGAGTTAGGGTTAGGTTTAGGGTACGGGTTAGGGTTAGGGTTAGGGTTAGGGTTAGGGTTAGGGTACGGGTTAGGGTTAGGTTTAGGGTTAGGGTTAGGGTACGGGTTAGGGTTAGGGTTAGGGTTAGGGTTAGGGTTAGGGTACGGGTTAGGTTTAGGGTTAGGGGTAGGGTTAGGGTTAGGGTACGGGTTAGGGTACGGGTTAGGGTTAGGGTTAGGTTTAGGTTTAGGGTACGGGTTTAGTGTTAGGGTTAGGGTCAGGGGTTAGGGGTTAGGGTTAGGGTTAGGGTTAGGTTGAGGTTTAGGGTAAGGGTTAGGGTTAGGGTTAGGGTACGGGTTAGTGTTAGGGTTAGTGTTAGGGTTAGGGTACGGGTTAGTGTTAGGGTTAGGGTTAGGGTACAGGTTAGGGTCAGGGTACGGGTTAGGGTTAGGGTTAGGGTTAGGGTTATGGTACGGGTTAGGGTTAGGTTTAGGGTATGGGTTAGGGTACGGGTTAGGGTTAGGGTTAGGATTAGGTTTAGGTTTAGGGTTAGCGTACTGGTTAGAGTTAGGGTTAGGGTTAGGGTTAGGGTACGGGTTAGGGTTAGGGTACGGGTTAGGGTTAGGGTTAGGGTTAGGGTTAGAAAAGGGTTAGGGTTAGGCTTAGGGTTAGGGTTAGGTTTAGGGTACGGGTTAGGGTTAGGGTTAGGGTACGGGTTAGGGTTAGGGTTAGGGTTAGGGTTAGGGTTAGGTTTAGGGTACGGGTTAGGGTTAGGGTTAGGGTTAGGGGTTAGGGGTTATGGTTAGGGTTAGGGTTAGGGTGAGGGTTAGGGTACAGGTTAGGGTACGCGTTAGGGTTAGGGTACGGTTTAGTGTTAGGGTTAGGGTTAGGGTTAGGGTCCGGGTTAGGGTTAGGTTTAGGGTTAGGGTACGGGTTAGGGTTAGGGTACGGGTTAGGGTAAGGTTTAGGTTGAGGTTTAGGTTTAGGGTTAGTTTTAGGAAAGGGTTAGGGTTAGGGTTAGGGTACGGGTTAGGGTTAGGGTTAGGGTTAGGGTACGGAGTATGGTTAGGGTACGGGTTTGGGTTAGGGCACGGGTTAAGGTACGGGTTAGGGTTAGAATTGGTTTAGGGTTAGGGTTAGGGTTAGGGTTAGGGTACGGGTCAGGGTTAGGTTTAGGGTACTGGTTAGGGTTAGGGTTAGGGTACGGGTTAGGGTTAGGTTTAGGGTGAGGGTACGGGTTAGGGTTAGGGTTAGGTTTAGGGTACGGGTTAGGGTTAGGGTTAGGGGTTAGGGTTAGGGTACGGGTACGGGTTAGGGTTAGGGTACGGGTTAGGGTTAGGGTTAGGGTTAGTCTTAGGGTTAAAGAACGGGTTAGGGTTAGTTTTAGGGTTAGGGTTAGGGTTAGGGGTTAGGGTTAGGGTTATGGTACGGGTTAGGGTACGAGTTAGGGTTAGGTTTAGGTTTAGGGTACGGGTTAGGTTTAGGGATAGGGTTAGGGTTAGGGTACGGTTTAGGGTTAGGGTTAGGGTAAGGGTTAAGGAACGGGTTAGGGTTAGGGTTATGGTTAGGGTTATGTTTAGGGTAGGGGTTTGGTTTAGGGTTTGGGTTAGGGTTAGGGATAGGGTACGGGTTAGTGTACGGGTTAGGGATAGGGTACGGGTTAGGGTATGGGTTAGGGTACGGGTTAGGGTTAGGGTTAGGTTTAGTGTTAGGGTATGGGTTAGGGTTAGGGTACGGGTTAGGGTTAGGGTACCGGTTAGGTTTAGGGTTAGGGTTAGGGTTAGTGTACGGGTTGGGGTTAGGGTTAGGGTTAGGGTTAGGGTTAGGGTTAGGGTACGGGTTAGGGGTAGGGTATGGGTTAGGGTTAGGGTTACGGTTAGGGTTAGGAAGGGGTTAGTGTTAGGGTTAGGGTTAGGGTTAGGGTACGGGTTAAGGTTAGGGTTAGGGTACGGGTTAGGGTTAGGGTTAGGGTTAGGGGTTAGGGGTTAGGGTTAAGGTTAGAGTTAGGGTTAGGGTACGGGTTAGGGTACGAGTTAGGGTTAGGGTTAGGGTTAGGGTACGGGTTAGGGTAAGTTTTAGGGTTAGGGTTAGGATTAGGGTTAGGGTACGGGTTAGGGTTAGGTTTAGGGTAAGGGTTAGGGTACGGGTTAGGGTTAGGGTTAGGGTTAGGTTTAGGGTACGGGTTAGGGTTAGGGTTAGGTTTAGGGTGGGTTAGGGTACGTGTTAGGGTTAGGGTACCGGTTAGGGTTCGGTTACGGGTTAGGGTTAGGGTTAGGGTACGGTTTAGGGTTAGGGTTAGGGGTTAGGTTTAGGGTTAGGGTTAGGGTACAGGTTAGGTTTAGGGTACAGGTTAGGTTTAGGGTTAGGGTTAGGATTAGGTTTAGGGTACGGGTTAGGGTTAGTGTACGGATTAGGGTTAGGGTTAGGGTACGGGTTAGGGTTAGGGTTAGGGTTTAGGGATAAGATTAGGGTTAGGGTTAGTGTTAGGGTACGGGTTAGGGTTAGGTTACGGTTTGGTGTTAGGGTTAGGGTTAGGGTTAGGGTTAAGGTTAGCATACGGGTTAGTGTTAGGATTAGGTTTAGGGTTAGAGTTAGGGTTAGGGTACGGGTTAGGGTTAGGGTACGGGTTAGGGTTAGGGTAAGGGTTAGGGTTAGGAAAGGGTTAGGGTTAGGGTTAGGGTTAGGGTATGGGTTAAGGGTAGATTTGGGTACGGGTTAGGGTTAGGGTTAGGGTACGGGTTAGGGTTAGGGTTAGGGTTAGGGTGCAGGTTAGTGTACGTGTTAGGGTTAGGGTTAGGGTTAGGCTTAGGGTTAGGGTTAGGGTACGGGTTAGGGTTAGGGTACGGGTTAGGGTTAGGTTTAGAGTACGGGTTAGGGTTTTGGTTAGGGTTAGGGTTAGGGTTAGGTTACGGGTTAGGGTTAGGGTTAGGGTTAGTGTTAGGGTTAGCGTACGGGTTAGGGTTAGGATTAGGGTTATGGTTAGGTTTAGGGTACGGGTTAGGGTTAGGGTACGGGTTAGGGTTAGTGTTAGGGTTAGGGTTAGGGTTAGGAAAGGTTTAGGGTTAGGGTTAGGTTTAGGGTACGGGTTAGGGTACGGGTTAGGTTTAGGGTTACCGTTAGGGTTAGGGTTAGGTTTAGGGTACGGGTTAGGGTTAGGGTTAGGGTACGGGTTAGGGTTAGGGTTAGGGTTAGGGTACGGGTTAGGGTACGGGTTAGGGTACGGGTTAGGGTTAGGGTTAGTGTTAGCAAAGGGTTAGTGTTAGGGTTAGGGTTAGGGTTAGGGTACGGGTTAGGTTTAGGGTTAGAGTACGGGTTAGGGTTAGGGTTAGGGTTAGGGTTAGGATTAGGGTTAGGGTACAGCTTAGGGTTAGGGTTAGGTTTAATGTTAGGGTACGGGTTAGGGTACGGTTTAGGGTTAGGTTACGGGTTAGTTTTAGTGTTAGGGTTAGGGTTAGGGTATGGGTTAGGGTTAGGGTTAGGGTTAAGGTTAGGGTACGGGTTAGGGTACGGGTTAGGGTTAGGGTACGGGTTAGGGTACGGGTTAGGGTTAGGGTTAGGGTTAGGGTTAGGTTTAGGAAAGGGTTAGGAATAGGGTTAGGTTACGGGTTAGGGTTAGGGTTAGGGTTAGGGTACGGTTTTGGGTTAAGGTACGGGTTAGGGTTAGGGTACGTGTTAGGGTACGGGTTAGGGTTAGGGTTAGGGTACGTGTTTGGTTTAGGGTTGGGTTAGGTTTAGGGTACGGGTTAGGGTACGGGTTAGGGTACGGGTTAGGGTTAGGGTTAGGGTTAGGGTACGGTTTAGGGTTAGGGTACGGGTTAGGGTTAGGGTTAGGGTACTGGTTAGGGTTAGGGTTAGGGTACGGGTTAGGGTTAGGGTTTGGTTTAGGGTACGGTTTAGGGTTAGGGTTAGGTTTAGGGTACGGTTTAGGGTTAGGATTAGGGGTTAGGATTAGTGTAAGGGTTAGGGTTAGGGTTAGGGTAAGGTTTAGGTTTAGGGTACGGGTTAGGATTCGGGTTAGGGTTAGGGTTAGTGTTAGTGTTAAAGTACGGGTTAGGGTTAGAGTTAGGGTTAGGGTTTGGTTTAGGGGTTAGTGGTTAGGGTTAGGTTTAGGGTTAGGGTTAGGGTTAGGGTTAGGGTATGGGTTAGTGTACGAGTTAGGGTTAGGGTTAGGGTTAGGGTACGGGTTAGTGTAAGGTTTAGGGTTAGTGTTAGGATTAGGGTTAGGGTACGGGTTAGGGTTAGGTTTAGGGTAAGTGTTAGGGTACGGGTTAGGGTTAGGGTTAGGGTTAGGGTTAGGTTTAGGGTACGGGTTAGGGTACGGGTTAGGGTTAGGGTACGGGTTAGGGTACGAGTTAGGGTTAGGGTACCGGTTAGGGTTAGGGTACCGGATATGGTTAGGGTTAGGGTATGGGTTAGGTTTAGGGTTAGGGGTTAGGGTTAGGGTTAGTGTTAGTGTACGGGTTAGGGTTACGGTACAGTTTAGGGTTAGGGTTAGGGTTAGGATTAGGTTTAGGGTTAGGGTTAGGGTTAGGGTACGGGTTAGGGTTAGGGTTAGGGTACGGGTTAGGGTTAGGGTTAGTGGTTAGCGTTAGGATTAGGGTTAGGGTTAGGGTTAGGGTACGGGTTAGGGGTAGGGTACGGGTTAGGGTTAGGGTTACGGTTAGGGTTAGGAAAGGGTTAGTGTTAGGGTTAGGGTTAGGGTTAGGGTACGGGTTAAGGTCAGGTTTAGGGTACGGGTTAGGGTTAGGTTTAGGGTTAGGGTATGGGTTAGGTTTAGGGTTAGGGTTAGGGTTAGGTTTAGGGGTTAGGCGTTACGGTTAGGGTAAGGGTTAGGGTACGGGTTAGGGTACGGGTTAGGGTTAGGGGTAGGGGTAGTGTACGTGTTAGGGTTAGGGTACGGGTTAGTGTTAGGTTTAGGGTTAGGGTTAGGTTACGGGTTAGGGTACGGGTTAGGGTTAGGGTTAGGTTTAGGGTACGGGTTAGGGTTAGGGTTAGGGGTTATGGTTAGGTTTAGGGTACGGGTTAGGGTTAGGGTTGGGTTAGGGTTAGGGTACGGGTTAGGGTACGGGTTAGGGTACGGGTTAGGTTTAGGTTTGGGTTAGGGTTAGGGTACGGGTTAGGGTACGGTTTAGGGGTAGGGTTAGGTTTAGTGTACGGTTTAGGGTTAGGGTACGGGTTAGGGTTAGGGTTAGGGTACTGGTTAGTGTTAGGGTTAGGGTACGGGTTAGGTTTAGGGTTAGGGTTAGGGTACGGTTCAGGGTTAGGGTTAGGTTTAGGGTACGGGTTAGGGTTAGGGTTAGGGGTTAGCATTAGTGTAAGGGTTAGGGTTAGGGTAAGTTTTAGGTTTAGGGTACGGGTTAGGGTTCGGGTTAGGGTTAGGGTTAGTGTTAGTGTTAAAATACGGGTTAGGGTTAGGGTTAGGGTTAGTGTTAGTGGTTAGGGGTTAGGGTTAGGCTTAGTGTTAGGGTATGGGTTAGTGTACGAGTTAGGGTTAGGGTTAGGGTTAGGGTACGGGTTAGGGTAAGGGTTAGGTTTAGTGTTAGGATTAGGGTTAGAGTACGGGTTAGGGTTAGGGTTAGGGTTAGGGTACGGGTTAGGGTACGTGTTAGGGTTAGGGTACCGGTTAGGGTTAGGGTAGGGGTTAGGGTTAGGGTTAGGGTACGGGTTAGGTTTAGGGTTAGGGGTTACGGTTAGGGTTAGTGTTAGGGTACGGGTTAGGGTTACGGTACAGTTTAGGGTAAGGGTTAGGGTTAGGATTAGGTTTAGTGTACGGGTTAGGATTAAGGTACGGGTTAGGGTTAGGGTTAGGGTACGGGTTAGGGTTAGGGTTAGGGGTTAGCGTTAGGATTAGGGTTAGGGTTAGGGTTAGGGTACGGGTTAGGGTTAGGGTACGGGTTAGGGTTAGGGTTAGTTTTAGGGTTAGGGTTAGCGTACGGTTTAGGGTTAGGTTTAGGGTTAGGTTTAGGGTTAGGGTACGGGTTAGGGTTAGGGTACGGGTTAGGGTTAGTGTTATGTTTAGGGTTAGGGTTAGGGTTAGGAAAGGGTTAGGGTTAGGGTTAGGGTTAGGGTACGGTTTAAGGTTAGGGTTAGTGTTCGTGTTAGGGTTAGGGTTAGGGTTAGTGTTAGGGTTAGGGTTAGGGTACGGGTTAGGGTTAGGGTTAGGGTTAGGGTACGGTTAGGTTTAGTGTTAGGGGTTAAGGTTAGGATTAGGGTTAGGGTTAGGATACGGGTTAGGGTTAGGGTTAGGGTACTGGTTAGGGTTAGGTTTAGGGTTTGGGGTTAGGGGTTAGGGTTAGGGTTAGGGGTTAGGGTTAGGATTAGGGTTAGGGTTAGGGTTAGGATACGGGTTAGGGTTAGGGTTAGGGTTAGGGTACGGGTTAGGGTTAGGGTTAGGGTTAGGGTTTAGGGGTTAGGGTTAGTGTTAGGCTTAGGGTTAGGGTTACGGGTTAGGGTACGGGTTAGGGTAAGCGTACGGGTTAGTGTTAGGGTTAGGGTTAGGGTTAGGGTTAGGGTATGGGTTAGGGTATGGGTTAGGGTTAGAGTTAGGGGTTAGGGTTAGGGTTAGGGTACGTGTTAGGTTCAGGGTACGGGTTAGGGTTAGGGTTAGGGTTAGGGTTAGAGTTAGGGATAGCGTACGGGTTAGGGTTAGGGTTAGGGTTAGGGTAGGGTTAGGGTGAGGGTACGGGTTAGGGTTAGGGTTAGGGTAAGGTTTAGGGTTAGGGTTAGGAAAGGTTTAGGGTTAGTGTTAGGGTTAGGGTTAGGGTTGGTTAAGGTTAGGGTTAGGGTACGGGTTAGGGTAAGGGTTAGTGTTAGGGTTAGGATTAGGGTTAGGATATGGGTTAGGGTTAGGTTTAGGCTAAGGGTTAGGGTACGGGGTAGTGTTAGGGTTAGGATTAGGGTTAGGTTTAGGGTACGGGTTAGGGTTAGGGATAGGGTTAGGGTTAGGGTTAGGGTACGGATTAGGGTATGTGTTATGGTTAGGGTACCGGTTAGGGTTAGAGTACGGGTTAGGGTAAGGGTTAGGGTCCGTGTTAGGGTTAGGGATAGTGTTAGGTTTAGGGTACGGGTTAGGGTTAGGGTACGGGTTAGGGTTATGGTTAGGTTACGGGTTAGGGTTAGGGTTAGGGGTTAGGTTTAGGGTTAGGGTTAGTGTTAGGGTTAGGGTACGGGTTAGGGTTAGCGTACGAGTTAGGGTTAGGGTGAGGGTTAGGGTTAGGGTTAGCCTACGTGTAAGGGTTAGGGTTAGGGTTAGGGTTAGTGTTAGGGTACGGGTTAGGGTTAGGGTTAGGTTTAGGGTTAGGAAAGGGTTAGGGTTAGGATTAGGGTTAGGGTTAGGGTACGGTTTAAGGTTAGGGTTAGGGTACGGGTTAGGGTTAGGTTTAGGGTACGGGTTAGGGTTAGGGTTAGGGGTTAGGGTTAGTGTTAGGGTTAGGGTTAGGGTACGGGTTAGGGTACGGGTTAGTGTTAGGGTTAGGGTACGGGTTAGGGTTAGGGTTAGGGTTAGAGTTAGGGTTAGGTTTAGGGTACGGGTTAGGGTTAGGGTTAGGGTTAGGGTTAGGGTTAGGGTACGGGTTAGGGTTAGGTTTAGGGTTAGGGTTAGGGTACGGGTTAGGGTTAGGGTTAGGGTTAGGGTTAGGGTTAGGGTTAGGGTACGGGTTAGGTTTAGGGTTAGGGGTAGGGTTAGGGTTAGGGTACGGGTTAGGGTACGGGTTAGGGTTAGGGTTAGGGTTAGGTTTAGGGTACGGGTTTAGTGTTAGGGTTAGGGTCAGGGGTTAGGGGTTAGGGTTAGGGTTAGGGTTAGGTTGAGGTTTAGGGTTAGGGTTAGGGTTAGGGTTAGGGTACGGGTTAGTGTTAGGGTTAGTGTTAGGGTTAGGGTACGGGTTAGTGTTAGGGTTAGGGTTAGGGTACAGGTTAGGGTTAGGGTACGGGTTAGGGTTAGGGTTAGGGTTAGGGTTATGGTACGGGTTAGGGTTAGGTTTAGGGTATGGGTTAGGGTACGGGTTAGGGTTAGGGTTAGGATTAGGTTTAGGTTTAGGGTTAGCGTACTGGTTAGAGTTAGGGTTAGGGTTAGGGTTAGGGTACGGGTTAGGGTTAGGGTACGGGTTAGGGTTAGGGTTAGGGTTAGGGTTCGAAAAGGGTTAGGGTTAGGCTTAGGGTAAGGGTTAGGTTTAGGGTACGGGTTAGGGTTAGGGTTAGGGTACGGGTTAGGGTTAGGGTTAGGGTTAGGGTTAGGGTTAGGTTTAGGGTACGGGTTAGGGTTAGGGTTAGGGTTAGGGGTTAGGGGTTATGGTTAGGGTTAGGGTTAGGGTGAGGGTTAGGGTACAGGTTAGGGTACGCGTTAGGGTTAGGGTACGGTTTAGTGTTAGGGTTAGGGTTAGGGTTAGGGTCCGGGTTAGGGTTAGGTTTAGGGTTAGGGTACGGGTTAGGGTTAGGGTACGGGTTAGGGTAAGGGTTAGGTTGAGGTTTAGGTTTAGGGTTAGGTTTAGGAAAGGGTTAGGTTTAGGGTTAGGGTACGGGTTAGGGTTAGGGTTAGGGTTAGGGTACGGAGTATGGTTAGGGTATGGGGTTGGGTTAGGGCACGGGTTAAGGTACGGGTTAGGGTTAGAATTGGGTTAGGGTTAGGGTTAGGGTTAGGGTTAGGGTACGGGTCAGGGTTAGGTTTAGGGTACTGGTTAGGGTTAGGGTTAGGGTACGGGTTAGGGTTAGGTTTAGGGTGAGGGTACGGGTTAGGGTTAGGGTTAGGTTTAGGGTACGGGTTAGGGTTAGGGTTAGGGGTTAGGGTTAGGGTACGGGTACGGGTTAGGGTTAGGGTACGGGTTAGGGTTAGGGTTAGGGTTAGTGTTAGGGTTAAAGAACGGGTTAGGGTTAGTTTTAGGGTTAGGGTTAGGGTTAGGGGTTAGGGTTAGGGTTATGGTACGGGTTAGGGTACGAGTTAGGGTTAGGTTTAGGTTTAGGGTACGGGTTAGGGTTAGGGATAGGGTTAGGGTTAGGGTACGGTTTAGGGTTAGGGTTAGGGTAAGGGTTAAGGAACGGGTTAGGGTTAGGGTTATGGTTAGGGTTATGTTTAGGGTAGGGGTTTGGTTTAGGGTTTGGGTTAGGGTTAGGGATAGGGTACGGGTTAGTGTACGGGTTAGGGATAGGGTACGGGTTAGGGTATGGGTTAGGGTACGGGTTAGGGTTAGGGTTAGGTTTAGTGTTAGGGTATGGGTTAGGGTTAGGGTACGGGTTAGGGTTAGGGTACCGGTTAGGTTTAGGGTTAGGGTTAGGGTTAGTGTACGGGTTGGGGTTAGGGTTAGGGTTAGGGTTAGGGTTAGGGTTAGGGTACGGGTTAGGGGTAGGGTACGGGTTAGGGTTAGGGTTACGGTTAGGGTTAGGAAGGGGTTAGTGTTAGGGTTAGGGTTAGGGTTAGGGTACGGGTTAAGGTTAGGGTTAGGGTACGGGTTAGGGTTAGGGTTAGGGTTAGGGTTAAGGTACGGGTTAGGGTTAGGGTTAGGGTTCGGTGTTAGGGGTTACGGTTAGGGTAAGGGTTAGGGTTAGGTTTAGGGTATGGGTTAGGGTACGGGTTAGGGTTAGGGGTAGGGGTAGGGTACGTGTTAGGGTTAGGGTACGGGTTAGGGTTAGAGTTAGGGTTAGGGTTAGGGTACGGGTTAGGGTTAGGGTTAGGTTTAGGGTTAGGGTTAGGTTTAGGAAAGGGTTAGAGTTAGGGTTAGGGTACGGGTTAGAGTAAGGGTTAGGGTTAGTTTTAGGGTACGGGTTAGGGTTAAGGTACGGGTTAGGGTTAGGGTACGTGTTAGGGTACGGGTTAGGGTTAGGGTTGGGTTAGGTTTAGGGTTATGGTACGGGTTAGGGTTAGCGTACGGGTTAGGGTACGGGTTACGGTTAGGGTTAGGTTTAGGGTTAGGGTACGGGTTAGGGTTAGGGTACGGGTTAGGGTTAGGGTTAGGGTACTGGTTATGGTTAGGTTTAGGGTACGGGTTAGTGTTAGGGTTAGGGTTAGGGTACGGGTTAGGGTTAGGGTTAGGTTTAGGGTACGGGTTAGGGTTAGGGTTAGGGGTTATGGTTAGGTTTAGGGTACGGGTTAGGGTTAGGTTTAGGGTTAGTGTTAGTGTTAAAGTACGGGTTAGGGTTAGGGTTAGGGTTAGGGTTAGGGGTTAGGGGTTAGGGTTAGGGTTAGATTTAGGGTTAGGGTACGGGTTAGGGTACGAGTAAGGGTTAGGGTTAGGGTTAGGGTATGGGTTAGAGTAAGGGTTAGGGTTAGGGTTAGGATTAGGGTTAGGGTACGCGTTAGGGTTAGTTTTAGGGTAAGGGTTAGGGTACGGGTTAGGGTTAGGGTAGGGTTAGGTTTGGGTACGGGTTAGGGTACGGGTTAGGGTTAGGGTTAGGGTTAGTTTTAGGGTACGTGTTAGGGTTAGGGTACCGGTTAGGGTTAGGGTACGGGTTAGGGTTAGGGTTAGGGTTAGTGTACGGGTTGGGGTTAGGGGTTAGGGTTAGGGTTAGGGTTAGGATTCGGGTTAGGGGTAGGGTACGGGTTAGCGTTAGGGTTAGGGTTAGGATTAGGTTTAGGGTACGGGTTAGGGTTAGGGTACGGATTAGGGTTAGGGTTAGGGTACGGGTTAGGGTTAGGGTTAGGGTTTCGGGTTAGGATTAGGGTTAGGGTTAGTGTTAGGGTACGGGTTAGGGTTAGGGTACGGGTTAGTGTTAGGGTTAGGGTTAGGGTTAGGGTTAGCGTACGGGTTAGTGTTAGGGTTAGGTTTAGGGTTAGGGTTAGGTTTAGTGTATGGGTTAGGGTTAGGGTTAGGGTTAGGGGTTAGGGGTTATGGTTAGGTTTAGGGTTAGGGTGAGGCTTAGGGTACGGGTTAGGGTAAGGGTTAGGGTTAGGGTACGGGTTAGTGTTCGGGTTAGGGTTATGGTTAGGGTACGGTTTAGGGTTAGGGTTAGGGTTAGGGTACAGGTTAGGGTTAGGGTACGGGTTAGGGTTAGGGTTAGGGTTAGGGTAAGGGTTAGGGTTAGGGTTAGGTTACGGGTTAGGGTACGGGTTAGGGTTAGGGTTAGGTTTAGGTTTAGGGTTAGCGTACTGGTTAGGGTTAGGGTTAGGGTTAGGGTTAGGGTACGGGTTAGGGTTAGGGTTAGGGTTAGGAAAGGGTTAGGGTTAGGCTTAGGGTTAGGTTTAGGGTTATGGTACGGGATAGGGTTAGGGTTAGGGTACGGGTACGGGTTATGGTTAGGGTTAGGTTTAGGGTACGGGTTAGGGTTAGGGTTATGGTTAGTGGTTAGGGGTTAGGGTTAGGGTTAGGGTGAGGGTTAGGGTACGGGTTAGGGTCGGGTTAGGTTTAGGGTACGGTTTAGTGTTAGGGTTAGTGTTACGGTTAGAGTAGGGGTTAGGGTTAGGTTTAGGGTTAGGGTTAGGGTACGGGTTAGGGTTAGGGTACGGGTTATGGTTAGGGTGAGGGTACTGGTTAGGGTTAGGGTTAGGGTACGGGTTAGTGTTAGGGTTAGGGTTAGGGTACGGGTTAGGGTTAGGGTTAGGATTAGGGTACGGGTTAGGGTTAGGTTTAGGGTTTAGGGTTAGGTTTAGGGTACGGGTTAGGGTTAGGGTTAGTGTTAGTGTTAAAGTACGGGTTAGGTTTAGGGTTAGTGTTGGGGTTAGGGTTAGGGGTTAGGGGTTAGGGTTAAGGTTAGAGTTAGGGTTAGGGTACGGGTTAGGGTACGAGTTAGGGTTAGGGTTAGGGTTAGGGTACGGGTTAGGGTAAGTTTTAGGGTTAGGGTTAGGATTAGGGTTAGGGTACGGGTTAGGGTTAGGTTTAGGGTAAGGGTTAGGGTACGGGTTAGGGTTAGGGTTAGGGTTAGGTTTAGGGTACGGGTTAGGGTTAGGGTTAGGTTTAGGGTGGGTTAGGGTACGTGTTAGGGTTAGGGTACCGGTTAGGGTTCGGTTACGGGTTAGGGTTAGGGTTAGGGTACGGTTTAGGGTTAGGGTTAGGGGTTAGGTTTAGGGTTAGGGTTAGGGTACAGGTTAGGTTTAGGGTACAGGTTAGGTTTAGGGTTAGGGTTAGGATTAGGTTTAGGGTACGGGTTAGGGTTAGTGTACGGATTAGGGTTAGGGTTAGGGTACGGGTTAGGGTTAGGGTTAGGGTTTAGGGATAAGATTAGGGTTAGGGTTAGTGTTAGGGTACGGGTTAGGGTTAGGTTACGGTTTGGTGTTAGGGTTAGGGTTAGGGTTAGGGTTAAGGTTAGCATACGGGTTAGTGTTAGGATTAGGTTTAGGGTTAGAGTTAGGGTTAGGGTACGGGTTAGGGTTAGGGTACGGGTTAGGGTTAGGGTAAGGGTTAGGGTTAGGAAAGGGTTAGGGTTAGGGTTAGGGTTAGGGTATGGGTTAAGGGTAGATTTGGGTACGGGTTAGGGTTAGGGTTAGGGTACGGGTTAGGGTTAGGGTTAGGGTTAGGGTGCAGGTTAGTGTACGTGTTAGGGTTAGGGTTAGGGTTAGGCTTAGGGTTAGGGTTAGGGTACGGGTTAGGGTTAGGGTACGGGTTAGGGTTAGGTTTAGAGTACGGGTTAGGGTTTTGGTTAGGGTTAGGGTTAGGGTTAGGTTACGGGTTAGGGTTAGGGTTAGGGTTAGTGTTAGGGTTAGCGTACGGGTTAGGGTTAGGATTAGGGTTATGGTTAGGTTTAGGGTACGGGTTAGGGTTAGGGTACGGGTTAGGGTTAGTGTTAGGGTTAGGGTTAGGGTTAGGAAAGGTTTAGGGTTAGGGTTAGGTTTAGGGTACGGGTTAGGGTACGGGTTAGGTTTAGGGTTACCGTTAGGGTTAGGGTTAGGTTTAGGGTACGGGTTAGGGTTAGGGTTAGGGTACGGGTTAGGGTTAGGGTTAGGGTTAGGGTACGGGTTAGGGTACGGGTTAGGGTACGGGTTAGGGTTAGGGTTAGTGTTAGCAAAGGGTTAGTGTTAGGGTTAGGGTTAGGGTTAGGGTACGGGTTAGGTTTAGGGTTAGAGTACGGGTTAGGGTTAGGGTTAGGGTTAGGGTTAGGGTTAGGGTTAGGGTACAGCTTAGGGTTAGGGTTAGGTTTAATGTTAGGGTACGGGTTAGGGTACGGTTTAGGGTTAGGTTACGGGTTAGTTTTAGTGTTAGGGTTAGGGTTAGGGTATGGGTTAGGGTTAGGGTTAGGGTTAAGGTTAGGGTACGGGTTAGGGTACGGGTTAGGGTTAGGGTACGGGTTAGGGTACGGGTTAGGGTTAGGGTTAGGGTTAGGGTTAGGTTTAGGAAAGGGTTAGGAATAGGGTTAGGTTACGGGTTAGGGTTAGGGTTAGGGTTAGGGTACGGTTTTGGGTTAAGGTACGGGTTAGGGTTAGGGTACGTGTTAGGGTACGGGTTAGGGTTAGGGTTAGGGTTAGGGTACGTGTTTGGTTTAGGGTTGGGTTAGGTTTAGGGTACGGGTTAGGGTACGGGTTAGGGTACGGGTTAGGGTTAGGGTTAGGGTTAGGGTACGGTTTAGGGTTAGGGTACGGGTTAGGGTTAGGGTTAGGGTACTGGTTAGGGTTAGGGTTAGGGTACGGGTTAGGGTTAGGGTTAGGTTTAGGGTACGGTTTAGGGTTAGGGTTAGGTTTAGGGTACGGTTTAGGGTTAGGATTAGGGGTTAGGATTAGTGTAAGGGTTAGGGTTAGGGTTAGGGTAAGGTTTAGGTTTAGGGTACGGGTTAGGATTCGGGTTAGGGTTAGGGTTAGTGTTAGTGTTAAAGTACGGGTTAGGGTTAGAATTAGGGTTAGGGTTAGGTTTAGGGGTTAGTGGTTAGGGTTAGGTTTAGGGTTAGGGTTAGGGTTAGGGTTAGGGTATGGGTTAGTGTACGAGTTAGGGTTAGGGTTAGGGTTAGGGTACGGGTTAGTGTAAGGTTTAGGGTTAGTGTTAGGATTAGGGTTAGTGTACGGGTTAGGGTTAGGTTTAGGGTAAGTGTTAGGGTACGGGTTAGGGTTAGGGTTAGGGTTAGGGTTAGGTTTAGGGTACGGGTTAGGGTACGGGTTAGGGTTAGGGTACGGGTTAGGGTACGAGTTAGGGTTAGGGTACCGGTTAGGGTTAGGGTACCGGATATGGTTAGGGTTAGGGTATGGGTTAGGTTTAGGGTTAGGGGTTAGAGTTAGGGTTAGTGTTAGTGTACGGGTTAGGGTTACGGTACAGTTTAGGGTTAGGGTTAGGGTTAGGATTAGGTTTAGGGTTAGGGTTAGGGTTAGGGTACGGGTTAGGGTTAGGGTTAGGGTACGGGTTAGGGTTAGGGTTAGTGGTTAGCGTTAGGATTAGGGTTAGGGTTAGGGTTAGGGTACGGGTTAGGGGTAGGGTACGGGTTAGGGTTAGGGTTACGGTTAGGGTTAGGAAAGGGTTAGTGTTAGGGTTAGGGTTAGGGTTAGGGTACGGGTTAAGGTTAGGGTTAGGGTACGGGTTAGGGTTAGGGTTAGGGTTAGGGTATGGGTTAGGTTTAGGGTTAGGGTTAGGGTTAGGGTTAGGGGTTAGGCGTTACGGTTAGGGTAAGGGTTAGGGTACGGGTTAGGGTACGGGTTAGGGTTAGGGGTAGGGGTAGTGTACGTGTTAGGGTTAGGGTACGGGTTAGTGTTAGGTTTAGGGTTAGGGTTAGGTTACGGGTTAGGGTACGGGTTAGGGTTAGGGTTAGGTTTAGGGTACGGGTTAGGGTTAGGGTTAGGGGTTATGGTTAGGTTTAGGGTACGGGTTAGGGTTAGGGTTGGGTTAGGGTTAGGGTACGGGTTAGGGTACGGGTTAGGGTACGGGTTAGGTTTAGGTTTAGGGTTAGGGTACGGTTTTGGGTTAAGGTACGGGTTTGGGTTAGGGTACGTGTTAGGGTACGGGTTAGGGTTAGGGTTAGGGTACGGGTTAGGTTTAGGTTTGGGTTAGGGTTAGGGTACGGGTTAGGGTACGGTTTAGGGGTAGGGTTAGGTTTAGTGTACGGTTTAGGGTTAGGGTACGGGTTAGGGTTAGGGTTAGGGTACTGGTTAGTGTTAGGGTTAGGGTACGGGTTAGGTTTAGGGTTAGGGTTAGGGTACGGTTCAGGGTTAGGGTTAGGTTTACGGTACGGGTTAGGGTTAGGGTTAGGGGTTAGCATTAGTGTAAGGGTTAGGGTTAGGGTAAGTTTTAGGTTTAGGGTACGGGTTAGGGTTCCGGTTAGGGTTAGGGTTAGTGTTAGTGTTAAAATACGGGTTAGGGTTAGGGTTAGGGTTAGGGTTAGTGGTTAGGGGTTAGGGTTAGGCTTAGTGTTAGGGTATGGGTTAGTGTACGAGTTAGGGTTAGGGTTAGGGTTAGGGTACGGGTTAGGGTAAGGGTTAGGTTTAGTGTTAGGATTAGGGTTAGAGTACGGGTTAGGGTTAGGTTTAGGGTAAGGGTTAGGGTACGGGTTAGGGTTAGGGTTAGGGTTAGGGTTAGGTTTAGGGTACGGGTTAGGGTTAGGGTTAGGGTTAGGGTACGAGTTAGGGTACGAGTTAGGGTTAGGGTACCGGTTAGAGTTAGGGTACGGGTTAGGGTTAGGGTTAGGGTACTGGTTAGGTTTAGGGTTAGGGGTTAGGGTTAGGGTTAGTGTTAGGGTACGGGTTAGGGTTACGGTACAGTTTAGGGTTAGGGTTAGGGCTAGGATTAGGTTTAGGGTTAGGGTTAGGGTTAGGGTACGTGTTAGGGTTAGGGTTAAGGTACGGGTTAGGGTTAGGGTTAGTGGTTAGTGTTAGGATTAGGGTTAGGTTTAGTGTTAGGGTACGGGTTACGGTTAGGGTACGGGTTAGGGTTAGGTTTAGTTTTAGGGTTAGGGTTAGCGTACGGGTTAGGGTTAGGGTTAGGATAAGGGTTAGGTTTAGGGTTAGGGTACGGATTAGGGTTAGGGTACGGGTTAGGTTTAGGTTTAGGGTTAGGGTTAGGGTTAGGAAAGGGTTAGGGTTAGGGTTATTGTTAGGGTACGGGTTAAGGTTAGGTTTAGGGTACGGGTTAGGGTTAGTGTTAGTGTTAGGGTTTGGGTTAGGGTACGGGTTAGGGTTAGGGTTAGGGTACGGGTTAGGGTTAGGGTTAGGGGTTAGGGTTAGGATTAGGGTACTGGTTAGGGTTAGGGTTAGGGTACGTGTTAGGGTTAGGGTTAGGGTTAGGGTACAGGTTAGGTTTAGGGTTAGGTTTAGGGTACGGGTTAGGGTTAGGGGTTAGGATTAGGGTAAGGGTTAGGGTTAGGGTAAGGTTTAGGTTTAGGGTACGGGTTAGGGTTAGGGTTAGGGTTAGGGTTAGTGTTAGTGTTAAAGTACGGGTTAGGGTTAGGGTTAGGGTTAGGGTTAGGGTTAGGGTTAGGTTTAGGGGTTAGGGTTTGGGTTAGGGTTAGGGTTAGGGTTAGGGTATGGGTTAGTGTACGAGTTAGGGGTAGGGTTAGGGTTAGGGTACGGGGTGGGTCAGGGTTAGGGTTAAGGTTAGAATTAGGGTTAGGGTAAGGGTTAGGGTTAGGTTTAGGGTAAGGGTTAGGGTACGGGTTAGGGTTAGGGTTAGGTTTTGGGTTAGGTTTAGGGTACGGGTTAGGGTTAGGGTTAGGGTTAGGGTTAGGGTACGGGTTAGGGTACGTGTTAGGGTTAGGGTACCGGTTAGTGTTAGGTTATGGGTTAGGGTTAGGGTTAGGGTACGGTTTAGGGTTAGGGATAGGGTTAGGGTTAGGGTTAGGGTTAGGGTACGGGTTAGGGTTAGGGTACGGGTTAGGTTTAGGGTACGGGTTAGGGTTAGGTTTAGGGTACGGGTTAGGTTTAGGGTACGGGTTAGGGTTAGGGTTAGGGTTAGGGTTAGGGTACGGGTTAGGGTTAGGGTTAGGGTTAAGGTTAGGGTACGGGTAAGGGTATGGGTTAGGGTTAGGGTACGGGTTAGGGTACGGGTTAGGGTTAGCGTTAGGGTTAGGTTTAGGAAAGTGTTAGGGTTAGGGTTAGGGTACGGTTTAGGGTTAGGTTTAGGGTTAGGGTTAGGGTTAGGGTACGGGTTTGGGTTAAGATGCGGGTCAGGGTTAGGGTACGTGTTAGGGTACGGGTTAGGTTATTGTAGGGTACGGGTTAGGGTTAGTGTTGGGTTAGGGTTAGGGTGAGGGTTAGGGTTAGGGTACGGTTTAGGGTTAGGGTACGGGTTAGGGTTAGGGTTAGGGTACTGGTTAGTGTTAGGGTTAGAGTACGGGTTAGGGTTATGGTTAAGGTTAGGGTACGGGTTAGGCTTAGGGTTAGGTTTAGTGTACGGGTTAGGGTTAGGGTTAGGGGTTAGGATTAGGGTAAGGTTTAGGGTTAGGGTTAGGGTACGGTTTAGGTTTAGGGTACGGGTTAGGGTTCGGGTTAGGGTTAGGGTTAGTGTTAGTGTTAAAGTACGGGTTAGGGTTAGGGTTAGGTTTAGGGTTAGGGTTAGGGGTTAGGGGTTAGTGTTAGGGTTAGGGTACAGGTTAGTGTACGAGTTAGGGTTAGTGTTAGGGTTAGGGTACGGGTTGGGGTAAGGGTTAGGGTTAGGGTTAGTTTTAGGGTACGGGTTAGGTTTAGGGTTAGGGTTAGGGTTAGGTTTAGGGTACGGGTTAGGGTACGTATTAGGGTTAGGGTACCGGTTAGGGTTAGGGTACGGGTTAGGGTTAGGGTTAGGGTATGGGTTAGGGTTAGGGTTAGGGGTTAGGGTTAGGGTTAGTGTTAGGGTACGGGTTATGGTTACGGTACAGGTTAGGGTTAGGGTTAGGGTTAGGATTAGGTTTAGGGTACGGGTTAGGGTTAGGGTACGGGTTAGGGTTAGGGTTAGGGTTTAGCGTTAGGATTAGGGTTAGTGTTAGGGTTAGGGTACGGGTTAGGGTTAGTGTACGGGTTAGGGTTAGGGTTAGTTTTAGGGTTAGGGTTAGCGTACGGGTTAGGGTTAGGTTTAGGGTTAGGTTTAGGGTTAGGGTACGGGTTAGGGTTAGGGTACGGTTTAGGGTTAGGGTTAGGTTTAGGGTTAGGGTTAGGGTTAGGAAAGGGTTAGGGTTAGGGTTAGGGTTAGGGTACGGTTTAAGGTTAGGGTTAGTGTACGTGTTAGGGTTAGGGTTAGGGTTAGTGTTAGGGTTAGGGTTAGGGTATGGGTTAGGGTTAGGGTTAGGGTACGGGTTAGGTTTAGTGTTAGGGGTTAGGGTTAGGATTAGGGTTAGGGTTAGGGTTAGGATACGGGTTAGGTTTAGGGTTAGGGTACTGGTTAGGGTTAGGTTTAGGGTTTGGGGTTAGGGGTTAGGGTTAGGGTTAGGGGTTAGGGTTAGGATTAGGGTTAGGGTTAGGGTTAGGATACGGGTTAGGGTTAGGGTTAGGGTTAGGGTACGGGTTAGGGTTAGGGTTAGGGTTAGGGTTTAGGGGTTAGGGTTATGGTTAGGCTTAGGGTTAGGGTACGGGTTAGGGTACGGGTTAGGGTTAGCGTACGGGTTAGTATTAGGGTTAGGGTTAGGGTTATGGTTAGGGTTAGGGTTAGGGTATGGGTTAGGGTACGGGTTAGGGTTAGGGTTAGGGGTTAGGGTTAGGGTTAGGGTTAGGGTACGTGTTAGGTTCAGGGTACGGGTTAGGGTTAGGGTTAGGGTTAGGGTTAGGGTTAGAGTTAGGGATAGCGTACGGGTTAGGGTTAGGGTTAGGGTTAGGGTACGGGTTAGGGTGAAGGTACGGGTTAGGGTTAGGGTAAGGGTTAGGGTTAGGGTTAGGAAAGGTTTAGGGTTAGTGTTAGGGTTAGGGTTAGGGTTGTTTAAGGTTAGGGTTAGGGTACGGGTTAGGGTAAGGGTTAGTGTTAGGGTTAGGATTAGGGTTAGGGTATGGGTTAGGGTTAGGTTTAGGCTAAGGGTTAGGGTACGGGGTAGGGTTAGGGTTAGGATTAGGGTTAGGTTTAGGGTACGGGTTAGGGTTAGGAATAGGGTTAGGGTTAGGGTTAGGGTACGGGTTAGGGTACGTGTTATGGTTAGGGTACCGGTTAGGGTTAGAGTACGGGTTAGGGTTAGGTTTAGGGTACGGGTGTAGTGTTAGGGTTAGGGTCAGGGGTTAGGGGTTAGGGTTAGGGTTAGGGTTAGGTTGAGGTTTAGGGTAAGGGTTAGGGTTAGGGTTAGGGTACGGGTTAGTGTTAGGGTTAGTGTTAGTGTTAGGGTACGGGTTAGTGTTAGGGTTAGGGTTAGGGTACAGGTTAGGGTTAGGGTACGGGTTAGGGTTAGGGTTAGGGTTAGGGTTATGGTACGGGTTAGGGTTAGGTTTAGGGTATGGGTTAGGGTACGGGTTAGGGTTAGGGTTAGGATTAGGTTTAGGTTTAGGGTTAGCGTACTGGTTAGAGTTAGGGTTAGGGTTAGGGTTAGGGTACGGGTTAGGGTTAGGGTACGGGTTAGGGTTAGGGTTAGGGTTAGGGTTAGAAAAGGGTTAGGGTTAGGCTTAGGGTTAGGGTTAGGTTTAGGGTACGGGTTAGGGTTAGGGTTAGGGTACGGGTTAGGGTTAGGGTTAGGGTTAGGGTTAGGTTTAGGGTACGGGTTAGGGTTAGGGTTAGGGTTAGGGGTTAGGGGTTATGGTTAGGTTTAGGGTTAGGGTGAGGGTTAGGGTACAGGTTAGGGTACGCGTTAGGGTTAGGGTACGGTTTAGTGTTAGGGTTAGGGTTAGGGTTAGGGTCCGGGTTAGGGTTAGGTTTAGGGTTAGGGTACGGGTTAGGGTTAGGGTACGGGTTAGGGTACGGGTTAGGTTGAGGTTTAGGTTTAGGGTTAGGTTTAGGAAAGGGTTAGGGTTAGGGTTAGGGTACGGGTTAGGGTTAGGGTTAGGGTTAGGGTACGGAGTATGGTTAGGGTACGGGGTTGGGTTAGGGCACGGGTTAAGGTATGGGTTAGGGTTAGGATTGGGTTAGGGTTAGGGTTAGGGTTAGGGTTAGGGTTAGGGTACGGGTCAGGGTTAGGTTTAGGGTACTGGTTAGGGTTAGGGTTAGGGTACGGGTTAGGGTTAGGTTTAGGGTGAGGGTACGGGTTAGGGTTAGGGTTAGGTTTAGGGTACGGGTTAGGGTTAGGGTTAGGGGTTAGGGTTAGGGTACGGGTACGGGTTAGGGTTAGGGTACGGGTTAGGGTTAGGGTTAGGGTTAGTGTTAAGGTTAAAGAACGGGTTAGGGTTAGTTTTAGGGTTAGGGTTAGGGTTACGGGTTAGGGTTAGGGTTATGGTACGGGTTAGGGTACGAGTTAGGGTTAGGTTTAGGTTTAGGGTACGGGTTAGGGTTAGGGATAGGGTTAGGGTTAGGGTACGGTTTAGGGTTAGGGTTAGGGTAAGGGTTAAGGAACGGGTTAGGGTTAGGGTTATGGTTAGGGTTATGTTTAGGGTAGGGATTTGGTTTAGGGTTTGGGTTAGGGTTAGGGATAGGGTACGGGTTAGTGTACGGGTTAGGGATAGGGTACGGGTTAGGGTATGGGTTAGGGTACGGGTTAGGGTTAGGGTTAGGTTTAGTGTTAGGGTATGGGTTAGGGTTAGGGTACGGGTTAGGGTTAGGGTACCGGTTAGGTTTAGCGTTAGGGTTAGGGTTAGTGTACGGGTTGGGGTTAGGGTTAGGGTTAGGGTTAGGGTTAGGGTTAGGGTACGGGTTAGGGGTAGGGTACGGGTTAGGGTTAGGGTTACGGTTAGGGTTAGGAAAGGGTTAGTGTTAGGGTTAGGGTTAGGGTTAGGGTACGGGTTAAGGTTAGGGTTAGGGTACGGGTACGGGTTAGGGTTAGGGTTAGGGTTAAGGTACGGGTTAGGGTTAGGGTTAGGGTTAGGGTTAGGTGTTAGGGGTTACGGTTAGGGTAAGGGTTAGGGTTAGGGTTAGGGTACGGGTTAGGGTACGGGTTAGGGTTAGGGGTAGGGGTAGGGTACGTGTTAGGGTTAGGGTACAGGTTAGGGTTAGAGTTAGGGTTAGGGTTAGGGTACGGGTTAGGGTTAGGGTTAGGTTTAGGGTTAGGGTTAGGTTTAGGAAAGGGTTAGAGTTAGGGTTAGGGTACGGGTTAGAGTAAGGGTTAGGGTTAGTTTTAGGGTACGGGTTAGGGTTAAGGTACGGGTTAGGGTTAGGGTTGGGTTAGGTTTAGGGTTATGGTACGGGTTAGGGTTAGCGTACGGGTTAGGGTACGGGTTACGGTTAGGGTTAGGTTTAGGGTTAGGGTACGGGTTAGGGTTAGGGTACGGGTTAGGGTTAGGGTTAGGGTACTGGTTATGGTTAGGTTTAGGGTACGGGTTAGTGTTAGGGTTAGGGTTAGGGTACGGGTTAGGGTTAGGGTTAGGTTTAGGGTACGGGTTAGGGTTAGGGTTAGGGGTTATGGTTAGGTTTAGGGTACGGGTTAGGGTTAGGTTTAGGGTTAGTGTTAGTGTTAAAGTACGGGTTAGGGTTAGGGTTAGGGTTAGGGTTAGGGGTTAGGGGTTAGGGTTAGGGTTAGATTTAGGGTTAGGGTACGGGTTAGGGTACGAGTAAGGGTTAGGGTTAGGGTTAGGGTATGGGTTAGAGTAAGGGTTAGGGTTAGGGTTAGGATTAGGGTTAGGGTACGCGTTAGGTTTAGTTTTAGGGTAAGGGTTAGGGTACGGGTTAGGGTTAGGGTAGGGTTAGGTTTGGGTACGGGTTAGGGTACGGGTTAGGGTTAGGGTTAGGGTTAGTTTTAGGGTACGTGTTAGGGTTAGGGTACCGGTTAGGGTTAGGGTACGGGTTAGGGTTAGGGTTAGGGTTAGTGTACGGGTTGGGGTTAGGGGTTAGGGTTAGGGTTAGGGTTAGGATTCGGGTTAGGGGTAGGGTACGGGTTAGCGTTAGGTTTAGGGTTAGGATTAGGTTTAGGGTACGGGTTAGGGTTAGGGTACGGATTAGGGTTAGGGTTAGGGTACGGGTTAGGGTTAGGGTTAGGGTTTAGGGTTAGGATTAGGGTAAGGGTTAGTGTTAGGGTACGGGTTAGGGTTAGGGTACGGGTTAGTGTTAGGGTTAGGGTTAGGGTTAGGGTTAGGGTTAGCGTACGGGTTAGTGTTAGGGTTAGGTTTAGGGTTAGGGTTAGGTTTAGTGTATGGGTTAGGGTTAGGGTTAGGGTTAGGGGTTAGGGGTTAGGGTTAGGTTTAGGGTTAGGGTGAGGGTTAGGGTACGGGTTAGGGTACGGGTTAGGGTTAGGGTACGGGTTAGTGTTCGGGTTAGGGTTATGGTTAGGGTACGGTTTAGGGTTAGGGTTAGGGTTAGGGTACAGGTTAGGGTTAGGGTACGGGTTAGGGTTAGGGTTAGGGTTAGGGTACGGGTTAGGGTTAGGGTTAGGTTACGGGTTAGGGTACGGGTTAGGGTTAGGGTTAGGTTTAGTTTTAGGGTTAGCGTACTGGTTAGGGTTAGGGTTAGGGTTAGGGTTAGTGTACGGGTTAGGGTTAGGGTTAGGGTTAGGAAAGGGTTAGGGTTAGGCTTAGGGTTAGGTTTAGGGTTATGGTACGGGATAGGGTTAGGGTTAGGGTACGGGTTAGGGTTAGGGTTAGGGTTAGGTTTAGGGTACGGGTTAGGGTTAGGGTTATGGTTAGTGGTTAGGGGTTAGGGTTAGGGTTAGGGTGAGGGTTAGGGTACAGGTTAGGGTCGGGTTAGGTTTAGGGTACGGTTTAGTGTTAGGGTTAGTGTTACGGTTAGAGTAGGGGTTAGGGTTAGGTTTAGGGTTAGGGTTAGGGTACGGGTTAGGGTTAGGGTACGGGTTATGGTTAGGGTGAGGGTACTGGTTAGGGTTAGGGTTAGGGTACGGGTTAGTGTTAGGGTTAGGGTTAGGGTACGGGTTAGCGTTAGGGTTAGGATTAGGGTACGGGTTAGGGTTAGGTTTAGGGTTTAGGGTTAGGTTTAGGGTACGGGTTAGGGTTAGGGTTAGTGTTAGTGTTAAAGTACGGGTTAGGTTTAGGGTTAGTGTTGGGGTTAGGGTTAGGGGTTAGGGGTTAGGGTTAAGGTTAGAGTTAGGGTTAGGGTACGGGTTAGGGTACGAGTTAGGGTTAGGGTTAGGGTTAGGGTACGGGTTAGGGTAAGTTTTAGGGTTAGGGTTAGGATTAGGGTTAGGGTACGGGTTAGGGTTAGGTTTAGGGTAAGGGTTAGGGTACGGGTTAGGGTTAGGGTTAGGGTTAGGGTTAGGGTACGGGTTAGGGTTAGGGTTAGGTTTAGGGTGGGTTAGGGTACGTGTTAGGGTTAGGGTACCGGTTAGGGTTCGGTTACGGGTTAGGGTTAGGGTTAGGGTACGGTTTAGGGTTAGGGTTAGGGGTTAGGTTTAGGGTTAGGGTTAGGGTACAGGTTAGGTTTAGGGTACAGGTTAGGTTTAGGGTTAGGGTTAGGATTAGGTTTAGGGTACGGGTTAGGGTTAGTGTACGGATTAGGGTTAGGGTTAGGGTACGGGTTAGGGTTAGGGTTAGGGATTAGGGATAAGATTAGGGTTAGGGTTAGTGTTAGGGTACGGGTTAGGGTTAGGTTACGGTTTGGTGTTAGGGTTAGGGTTAGGGTTAGGGTTAAGGTTAGCATACGGGTTAGTGTTCGGATTAGGTTTAGGGTTAGAGTTAGGGTTAGGGTACGGGTTAGGGTTAGGGTACGGGTTAGGGTTAGGGTAAGGGTTAGGGTTAGGAAAGGGTTAGGGTTAGGGTTAGGGTTAGGGTATGGGTTAAGGGTAGATTTGGGTACGGGTTAGGGTTAGGGTTAGGGTACGGGTTAGGGTTAGGGTTAGGGTTAGGGTGCAGGTTAGTGTACGTGTTAGGGTTAGGGTTAGGGTTAGGCTTAGGGTTAGGGTTAGGGTACGGGTTAGGGTTAGGGTACGGGTTAGGGTTAGGTTTAGAGTACGGGTTAGGGTTTTGGTTAGGGTTAGGGTTAGGGTTAGGTTACGGGTTAGGGTTAGGGTTAGGGTTAGTGTTAGGGTTAGCGTACGGGTTAGGGTTAGGATTAGGGTTATGGTTAGGTTTAGGGTACGGGTTAGGGTTAGGGTACGGGTTAGGGTAGGTGTTAGGGTTAGGGTTAGGGTTAGGAAAAGTTTAGTGTTAGGGTTAGGTTTAGGGTACGGGTTAGGGTACGGGTTAGGGTTAGGGTTACCGTTAGGGTTAGGGTTAGGTTTAGGGTACGGGTTAGGGTTAGGGTTAGGGTACGGGTTAGGGTTAGGGTTAGGGTTAGGGTACGGATTAGGGTACGGGTTAGGGTTAGGGTTAGTGTTAGCAAAGGGTTAGTGTTAGGGTTAGGGTTAGGGTTAGGGTACGGGTTAGGTTTAGGGTTAGAGTACGGGTTAGGGTTAGGGTTAGGGTTAGGGTTAGGGTTAGGGTTAGGGTACTGGTTAGGGTTAGGGTTAGGGTACGGGTTAGGGTTAGGGTTAGGTTCAGGGTACGGGTTAGGGTTAGGGTTAGGGTTAGGGTTAGGGTACAGCTTAGGGTTAGGGTTAGGTTTAAGGTTACGGTACGGGTTAGGGTACGGTTTAGGGTTAGGTTACGGGTTAGTTTTAGTGTTAGTGTTAGGGTATGGGTTAGGGTTAGGGTTAGGGTTAAGGTTAGGGTACGGGTTAGGGTACGGGTTAGGGTTAGGGTACGGGTTAGGGTACGGGTTAGGGTTAGGGTTAGGGTTAGGGTTAGGTTTAGGAAAGGGTTAGGAATAGGGTTAGGTTACGGGTTAGGGTTAGGGTTAGGGTTAGGGTACGGTTTTGGGTTAAGGTACGGGTTAGGGTTAGGGTACGTGTTAGGGTACGGGTTAGGGTTAGGGTTAGGGTACGTGTTTGGTTTAGGGTTGGGTTAGGTTTAGGGTACGGGTTAGGGTACGGGTTAGGGTACGGGTTAGGGTTAGGGTTAGGGTTAGGGTACGGTTTAGGGTTAGGGTACGGGTTAGGGTTAGGGTTAGGGTACTGGTTAGGGTTAGGGTTAGGGTACGGGTTAGGGTTAGGGTTAGGTTTAGGGTACGGTTTAGGGTTAGGGTTAGGTTTAGGGTACGGTTTAGGGTTAGGATTAGGGGTTAGGATTAGTGTAAGGGTTAGGGTTAGGGTTAGGGTAAGGTTTAGGTTTAGGGTACGGGTTAGGATTCGGGTTAGTGTTAGGGTTAGTGTTAGTGTTAAAGTACGGGTTAGGGTTAGAGTTAGGGTTAGGGTTAGGTTTAGGGGTTAGTGGTTAGGGTTAGGTTTAGGGTTAGGGTTAGGGTTAGGGTTAGGGTATGGGTTAGTGTACGAGTTAGGGTTAGGGTTAGGGTTAGGGTACGGGTTAGTGTAAGGTTTAGGGTTAGTGTTAGGATTAGGGTTAGGGTACGGGTTAGGGTTAGGTTTAGGGTAAGTGTTAGGGTACGGGTTAGGGTTAGGGTTAGGGTTAGGTTTAGGGTACGGGTTAGGGTACGGGTTAGGGTTAGGGTACGGGTTAGGGTACGAGTTAGGGTTAGGGTACCGGTTAGGGTTAGGGTACCGGATATGGTTAGGGTTAGGGTATGGGTTAGGTTTAGGGTTAGGGGTTAGGGTTAGGGTTAGTGTTAGTGTACGGGTTAGGTTTACGGTACAGTTTAGGGTTAGGGTTAGGGTTAGGATTAGGTTTAGGGTTAGGGTTAGGGTTAGGGTACGGGTTAGGGTTAGGGTTAGGGTACGGGTTAGGGTTAGGGTTAGTGGTTAGCGTTAGGATTAGGGTTAGGGTTAGGGTTAGGGTACGGGTTAGGGGTAGGGTACGGGTTAGGGTTAGGTTTACGGTTAGGGTTAGGAAAGGGTTAGTGTTAGGGTTAGGGTTAGGGTTAGGGTACGGGTTAAGGTTAGGGTTAGGGTACGGGTTAGGGTTAGGGTTAGGGTTAGGGTACGGGTTAGGTTTAGGGTTAGGGTTAGGGTTAGGGTTAGGGGTTAGGCGTTACGGTTAGGGTAAGGGTTAGGGTACGGGTTAGGGTACGGGTTAGGGTTAGGGGTAGGGGTAGTGTACGAGTTAGGGTTAGGGTACGGGTTAGGGTTAGGTTTAGGGTTAGGGTTAGGGTACGGGTTAGGGTACGGGTTAGGGTTAGGGTTAGGTTTAGGGTACGGGTTAGGGTTAGGGTTCGGGGTTATGTTTAGGTTTAGGGTACGGGTTAGGGTTAGGGTTGGGTTAGGGTTAGGGTACGGGTTAGGGTACGGGTTAGGGTACGGGTTAGGTTTAGGGTTAGGGTTAGGGTACGGTTTTGGGTTAAGGTACGGGTTTGGGTTAGGGTACGTGTTAGGGTACGGGTTAGGGTTAGGGTTAGGGTACGGGTTAGGTTTAGGTTTGGGTTAGGTTTACGGTACGGGTTAGGGTACGGTTTAGGGGTAGGGTTAGGTTTAGGGTACGGTTTAGGGTTAGGGTACGGGTTAGGGTTAGGGTTAGGGTACTGGTTAGTGTTAGGGTTAGGGTACGGGTTAGGTTTAGGGTTAGGGTTAGGGTACGGTTCAGGGTTAGGGTTAGGTTTAGGGTACGGTTTAGGGTTAGGGTTAGGGGTTAGCATTAGTGTAAGGGTTAGGGTTAGGGTAAGTTTTAGGTTTAGGGTACGGGTTAGGGTTCGGGTTAGGGTTAGGGTTAGTGTTAGTGTTAAAATACGGGTTAGGGTTAGGGTTAGTGGTTAGGGGTTAGGGTTAGGCTTAGTGTTAGGGTATGGGTTAGTGTACGAGTTAGGGTTAGGGTTAGGGTTAGGGTACGGGTTAGGGTAAGCGTTAGGTTTAGTGTTAGGATTAGGGTTAGGGTACGGGTTAGGGTTAGGTTTAGGGTAAGTGTTAGGTTACGGGTTAGGGTTAGGGTTAGGGTTAGGGTTAGGGTTAGGTTTAGGGTACGGGTTAGGGTTAGGGTTAGGGTTAGGGTACGAGTTAGGGTACGAGTTAGGGTTAGGGTACCGGTTAGAGTTAGGGTACGGGTTAGGGTTAGGGTTAGGGTACTGGTTAGGTGTAGGGTTAGGGGTTAGGGTTAGGGTTAGTGTTAGGGTACGGGTTAGGGTTACGGTACAGTTTAGGGTTAGGGTTAGGGCTAGGATTAGGTTTAGGGTTAGGGTTAGGGTTAGGGTACGGGTTAGGGTTAGGGTTAAGGTACGGGTTAGGGTTAGGGTTAGTGGTTAGTGTTAGGATTAGGGTTAGGGTTAGGGTTAGGGTACGGGTTACGGTTAGGGTACGGGTTAGGGTTAGGTTTAGTTTTAGGGTTAGGGTTAGCGTACGGGTTAGGGTTATGGTTAGGATAAGGGTTAGGTTTAGGGTTAGGGTACGGGTTAGGGTTAGGGTACGGGTTAGGGTTAGGGTTAGGTTTAGGGTTAGGGTTAGGGTTAGGAAAGGGTTAGGGTTAGGGTTATTGTTAGGGTACGGGTTAAGGTTAGGTTTAGGGTACGGGTTAGGGTTAGTGTTAGTGTTAGGGTTTGGGTTAGGGTACGGGTTAGGGTTAGGGTTAGGGTACGGGTTAGGGTTAGGGTTAGGGGTTAGGGTTAGGATTAGGGTACTGGTTAGGGTTAGGGTTAGGGTACGTGTTAGGGTTAGGGTTAGGTTTAGGGTACAGGTTAGGTTTAGGGTTAGGTTTAGGGTACGGGTTAGGGTTAGGGTTAGGGGTTAGGATTAGGGTAAGGGTTAGGGTTAGGGTAAGGTTTAGGTTTAGGGTACGGGTTAGGGTTAGGGTTAGGGTTAGGGTTAGTGTTAGTGTTAAAGTACGGGTTAGGGTTAGGGTTAGGGTTAGGGTTAGGGTTAGGTTTAGGGGTTAGTGTTAGGGTTAGGGTTAGGGTTAGGGTTAGGGTATGGGTTAGTGTACGAGTTAGGGGTAGGGTTAGGGTTAGGGGACGGGTTAGGGTCAGGGTTAGGGTTAGGGTTAGAATTAGGGTTAGGGTACGGGTTAGGGTTAGGTTTAGGGTAAGGGTTAGGGTACGGGTTAGGGTTAGGGTTAGGGTTTGGGTTAGGTTTAGGGTACGGGTTAGGGTTAGGGTTAGGGTTAGGGTTAGGGTACGGGTTAGGGTACGTGTTAGGGTTAGGGTACCGGTTAGTGTTAGGTTATGGGTTAGGGTTAGGGTTAGGGTACGGTTTAGGGTTAGGGTTAGGGTTAGGGTTAGGGTTAGGGTACGGGTTAGGGTTAGGGTACGGGTTAGGTTTAGGGTACGGGTTAGGGTTAGGTTTAGGGTTAGGGTTAGGTTTAGGGTACGGGTTAGGGTTAGGGTTAGGGTTAGGGTTAGGTTACGGGTTAGGGTTAGGGTTAGGGTTAAGGTTAGGGTACGGGTAAGGGTATGGGTTAGGGTTAGGGTACGGGTTAGGGTACGGGTTAGGGTTAGGGTTAGGGTTAGGGTACGGGTTTGGGTTAAGATGCGGGTCAGGGTTAGGGTACGTGTTAGGGTACGGGTTAGGTTTAGGGTAGGGTACGGGTTAGGGTTAGGGTTGGGTTAGGGTTAGGGTGAGGGTTAGGGTTAGGGTACGGTTTAGGGTTAGGGTACGGTTTAGGGTTCGGGTTAGGGTTAGGGTTAGTGTTAGTGTTAAAGTACGGGTTAGGGTTAGGGTTAGGTTTAGGGTTAGAGTTAGGGGTTAGGGGTTGGTGTTAGGGTTAGGGTACAGGTTAGTGTACGAGTTAGGGTTAGTGTTAGGGTTAGGGTACGGGTTGGGGTAAGGGTTAGGGTTAGGGTTAGTTTTAGGGTACGGGTTAGGTTTAGGGTTAGGGTTAGGTTTAGGTTTAGGGTACGGGTTAGGGTACGTATTAGGGTTAGGGTACCGGTTAGGGTTAGGGTACGGGTTAGGGTTAGGGTTAGGGTATGGGTTAGGGTTAGGGTTAGGGTACGGGTTATGGTTACGGTACAGGTTAGGGTTAGGGTTAGGGTTAGGATTAGGTTTAGGGTACGGGTTAGGGTTAGGTTACGGGTTAGGGTTAGGGTTAGGGTTTAGCGTTAGGATTAGGGTTAGGGTTAGGGTTAGGGTACGGGTTAGGGTTAGGGTAAGGGTTAGGGTTAGGGTTAGTTTTAGGGTTAGGGTTAGCGTACGGGTTAGGGTTAGGTTTAGGGTTAGGTTTAGGGTTAGGGTACGGGTTAGGGTTAGGGTACGGTTTAGGGTTAGGGTTAGGTTTAGGGTTAGGGTTAGGGTTAGGAAAGGGTTAGGGTTAGGGTTAGGGTTAGGGTACGGTTTAAGGTTAGGGTTAGTGTACGTGTTAGGGTTAGGGTTAGGGTTAGTGTTAGGGTTAGGGTTAGGGTACGGGTTAGGGTTAGGGTTAGGGTACGGGTTAGGTTTAGTGTTAGGGGTTAGGGTTAGGATTAGGGTTAGGGTTAGGGTTAGGATACGGGTTAGGTTTAGGGTTAGGGTACTGGTTAGGGTTAGGTTTAGGGTTTGGGGTTAGGGTTTAGGGTTAGGTTTAGGGATTAGGTTTAGGATTAGGGTTAGGGTTAGAGTTAGGATACGGGTTAGGGTTAGGGTTAGGGTTAGGGTACGGGTTAGGGTTAGGGTTAGGGTTAGGGTTTAGGGGTTAGGGTTAGGGTTAGGCTTAGGGTTAGGGTATGGGTTAGGGTACGGGTTAGGGTTAGCGTACGGGTTAGTATTAGGGTTAGGGTTAGGGTTAGGGTTAGGGTTAGGGTATGGGTTAGGGTACGGGTTAGGGGTAGGGTTAGGGGTTAGGGTTAGGGTTAGGGTTAGGGTACGTGTTACGTTCAGGGTACCGGTTAGGGTTAGGGTTAGGGTTAGGGTTAGAGTTAGGGATAGCGTACGGGTTAGGGTTAGGGTTAGGGTTAGGGTACGGGTTAGGGTGAGGGTACGGGTTAGGGTTAGGGTTAGGGTAAGGGTTAGGGTTAGGGTTAGGAAAGGTTTAGGGTTAGTGTTAGGGTTAGGGTTAGGGTTGGTTAAGGTTAGGGTTAGGGTACGGGTTAGGGTAAGGGTTAGTGTTAGGGTTAGGATTAGGGTTAGGGTATGGGTTAGGGTTAGGTTTAGGTAAGGGTTAGGGTACGGGGTAGGGTTAGGTTTAGGATTAGGGTTAGGTTTAGGGTACGGGTTAGGGTTAGGAATAGGGTTAGGGTTAGGGTTAGGGTACGGGTTAGGGTACGTGTTATGGTTAGGGTACCGGTTAGGGTTAGAGTACGGGTTAGGGTAAGGGTTAGGGTACGGGTTAGGGTTAGGGATAGTGTTAGGTTTAGGGTACGGGTTAGGGTTAGGGTTAGGGTACGGGTTAGGGTTAGGGTTAGGGTTAGGGTTAGGGTACGGGTTAGGGTTAGGGTACGAGTTAGGGTTAGGGTGAGGGTTAGGGTTAGGGTTAGCCTACGGGTAAGGGTTAGGGTTAGGGTTAGGGTTAGTGTTAGGGTACGGGTTAGGGTTAGGGTTAGGTTTAGGGTTAGGAAAGGGTTAGGGTTAGGATTAGGGTTAGGGTTAGGGTGCGGTTTAAGGTTAGGGTTAGGGTACGGGTTAGGGTTAGGTTTAGGGTACGGGTTAGGGTTAGGGTTAGGGATTAGGGTTAGTGTTAGGGTTAGTGTTAGGGTACGGGTTAGGGTACGGGTTAGGGTTAGGGTTAGGGTACGGGTTAGGGTTAGGGTTAGGGTACGGGTTAGGGTTAGGGTTAGGGTTAGGGTTAGGGTACGGGTTAGGGTTAGGATTAGGGTTAGGGTTAGGGTACGGGTTACGGTTAGGGTTAGGGTTAGGGTTAGGGTTAGGGTACGGGTTAGGTTTAGGGTTAGGGGTAGGGTTAGGGTTAGGGTACGGGTTAGGGTACGGGTTAGGGTTAGGGTTAGGGTTAGGTTTAGGATACGGGTGTAGTGTTAGGGTTAGGGTTAGGGGTTAGGGGTTAGGGTTAGGGTTAGGGTTAGGTTGAGGTTTAGGGTAAGGGTTAGGGTTAGGGTTATGGTTAGGGTACGGGTTAGTGTTAGGGTTAGTGTTAGGGTTAGGGTACGGGTTAGTGTTAGGGTTAGGGTTAGGGTACCGGTTAGGGTTAGGGTACGGGTTAGGGTTAGGGTTAGGGTTAGGGTTATGGTACGGGTTAGGGTTAGGTTTAGGGTATGGGTTAGGGTACGGGTTAGGGTTCGGGTTAGGATTAGGTTTAGGTTTAGGGTTAGCATACATGTTAGAGTTAGGTTTAGGGTTAGGGTTAGGGTACGGGTTAGGGTTAGGGTACGGGTTAGGGTTAGGGTTAGGGTTAGAAAAGGGTTAGGGTTAGGCTTAGGGTTAGGGTTAGGTTTAGGGTACGGGTTAGGGTTAGGGTTAGGGTACGGGTTAGGGTTAGGGTTAGGGTTAGGTTTAGGGTACGGTTTAGGGTTAGGGTTAGGGTTAGGGGTTAGGGGTTATGGTTAGGGTTAGGGTTAGGGTGAGGGTTAGGGTACGGGTTAGGGTACGCGTTAGGGTTAGGGTACGGTTTAGTGTTAGGGTTAGGGTTAGGGTTAGGGTCCGGGTTAGGGTTAGGGTTAGGGTTAGGGTACGGGTTAGGGTTAGGGTACGGGTTAGGGTACGGGTTAGGTTGAGGTTTAGGGTTAGGGTTAGGTTTAGGAAAGGGTTAGGGTTAGGGTACGGGTTAGGGTTAGGGTTAGGGTTAGGGTACGGAGTATGGTTAGGGTACGGGGTTGGGTTAGGGCACGGGTTAAGGTACGGGTTAGGGTTAGGATTGGGTTAGGGTTAGGGTTAGGGTTAGGGTTAGGGTTAGGGTACGGGTCAGGGTTAGGGTTAGGGTACTGGTTAGGGTTAGGGTTAGGGTACGGGTTAGGGTTAGGTTTAGGGTGAGGGTACGGGTTAGGGTTAGGGTTAGGTTTAGTGTACGGGTTAGGGTTAGGGTTAGGGGTTAGGGTTAGGGTACGGGTACGGGTTAGGGTTAGGGTACAGGTTAGGGTTAGGGTTAGGGTTAGTGTTAGGGTTAAAGAACGGGTTAGGGTTAGTTTTAGGGTTAGGGTTAGGGTTAGGGTTTAGGGGTTAGGCTTAGGGTTATGGTACGGGTTAGGGTACGAGTTAGGGTTAGGGTTAGGTTTAGGGTACGGGTTAGGTTTAGGGTTAGGGTTAGGGTTAGGGTACGGGTTAGGGTTAGGGTTAGGGTAAGGGTTAAGGAACGGGTTAGGGTTAGGGTTATGGTTAGGGTTAGGTTTAGGGTAGGGGTTAGGTTTAGGGTTAGGGTTAGGGTTAGGGTTAGGGTACGGGTTAGGGTACGGGTTAGGGTTAGGGTACGGGTTAGGGTACGGGTTAGGGTACGGGTTAGTATTAGGGTTAGGGTTAGGGTTAGGGTTAGGGTTAGGGTTTGGGTTCGTTTACGGGTTGGGGTTAGGGTTAGGGTTAGGCTTAGGGTTAGGGTACGGGTTAGGGGTAGGGTACGGGTTAGGGTTAGGGTTACGGTTAGGGTTAGGAAAGGGTTAGTGTTAGGGTTAGGGTTAGGGTTAGGGTACGGGTTAAGGTTAGGGTTAGGGTACGGGTTAGGGTTAGGGTTAGGGTTAGGGTACGGGTTAGGGTTAGGTTTAGGGTTAGGGTTAGGGTACGGGTTAGTGTTAGGGTACGGGTCAGGGTTAGGGTTAGGGTACTGGTTAGGTTTAGGGTTAGGGTACGGGTTAGGGTTAGGTTTAGGGTGAGGTTACGGGTTAGGGTTAGGGTTAGGTTTAGGGTACGGGTTAGGGTTAGGGTTAGGGGTTAGCGTTAGGGTACGGGTAGGTGTTAGGGTTAGGGTTAGGGTACGGGTTAGGGTTAGGGTTAGGGTTAGTGTTAGGGTTAAAGAACGGGTTAGGTTTAGTGTTAGGGTTAGGGTTAGGGTTAGGGGTTAGGGGTTAGGGTTAGGGTTATGGTACGGGTTAGGGTACGAGTTAGGGTTAGGTTTAGGTTTAGGGTACGGGTTAGGGTTAGGGTTAGGGTTAGGGTTAGGGAACGGGTTAGGGTTAGTGTTAGGGTAAGGGTTAAGGAACGGGTTAGTGTTAGGGTTATGGTTAGGGTTAGGTTTAGGGTAGGGGTTATGTTTAGGTTTAGGGTTAGGGTTAGGGTTAGGGTACGGGTTAGTGTACGGGTTAGGGTTAGGGTACGGGTTAGGGTACGGGTTAGGGTACGGGTTAGGGTACGGGTTAGGGTTAGTGTTAGGGTACGGGTTAGGGTTAGGGTACGGGTTAGGGTTAGGGAACGGTTTAGGGTTAGGGTTAGGGTTAGGGTTAGTGTACGGGTTGGGGTTAGGGTTAGGGTTAGGGTTAGGGTACGGGTTAGGGGTAGGGTACGGGTTAGGGTTAGGGTTATGGTTAGGGTTAGGAAAGGGTTAGTGTTAGGGTTAGGGTTAGGGTTAGGGTACGGGTTAAGGTTAGGGTTAGGGTACGGGTTAGGGTTAGGGTTAGGGTTAGGGTTAAGGTACGGGTTAGGGTTAGGGTTAGGGTTAGGTTTAGGGGTTAGGGGTTACGGTTAGGGTAAGGGTTAGGGTTAGGGTTAGGGTACAGGTTAGGGTACGGGTTAGGTTTAGGGGTAGGGGTAGGGTACGTGTTAGGGTTAGGGTACGGGTTAGGGTTAGAGTTAGGGTTAGGGTTAGGGTCCGGGTTAGGGTTAGGGTTAGGTTTAGGGTTAGGGTTAGGTTTAGGAAAGGGTTAGGGTTAGGGTTAGGGTACGGGTTAGAGTAAGGGTTAGGGTTAGTTTTAGGGTACGGGTTAGGGTTAAGGTACGGGTTAGGGTTAGGGTACGTGTTAGGGTACGGGTTAGGGTTAGGGTTGGGTTAGGTTTAGGGTTATGGTTCGGGTTAGGGTTAGCGTACGGGTTAGGGTACGGGATACGGTTAGGGTTAGGTTTAGGGTTAGGGTACGGGTTAGGGTTAGGGTACGGGTTAGGGTTAGGGTTAGGGTACTGGTTATGGTTAGGTTTAGGGTACGGGTTAGTGTTAGGGTTAGGGATAGGGTACGGGTTAGGGTTAGGGTTAGGTTTAGGGTACGGGTTAGGGTTAGGGTTAGGGGTTATGGTTAGGTTTAGGGTACGGGTTAGGGTTAGGTTTAGGGTTAGTGTTAGTGTTAAAGTACGGGTTAGGGTTAGGGTTAGGGTTAGGGTTAGGGGTTAGGGGTTAGTGTTAGGGTTAGATTTAGGGTTAGGGTACGGGTTAGGGTACGAGTAAGGGTTAGGGTTAGGGTTAGGGTATGGGTTAGGGTAAGGGTTAGGGTTAGGGTTAGGATTAGGGTGAGGGTACGGGTTAGGGTTAGGGTTAGGTTTAGGGTACGGGTTAGGGTTAGGGTTAGGGGTTAGGGTTAGGGTACGGTACGGGTTAGGGTTAGGGTACGGGTTAGGGTTAGGGTTAGTTTTAGGGTTAGGGTTAGCGTACGGGTTAGGGTTAGGTTTAGGGTTAGGTTTAGGATTAGGGTACGGGTTAGGGTTAGGGTACGGGTTAGGGTACGGGTTAGGGTTAGGGTTAGGGTTTGGGTACGGGTCAGGGTTAGGGTTAGGGTACTGGTTAGGATTAGGGTTAGGGTACGGGTTAGGGTTAGGTTTAGGGTGAGGGTACGGGTTAGGGTTAGGGTTAGGTTTAGGGTACGGGTTAGGGTTAGGGTTAGGGGTTAGGGTTAGGGTACGGGTACGGGTTAGGGTTAGGGTACGGGTTAGGGTTAGGGTTACGGTTAGTGTTAGGGTTAAAGAACGGGTTAGGGTTAGTTTTAGGGTTAGGGTTAGGGTTAGGGTTAGGGGTTAGGGGTTAGGCTTAGGGTTATGGTACGGGTTAGGGTACGAGTTAGGGTTAGGGTTAGGTTTAGGGTACGGGTTAGGTTTAGGGTTAGGGTTAGGGTTAGGGTACGGGTTAGGGTTAGGGTTAGGGTAAGGGTTAAGGAACGGGTTAGGGTTAGGGTTATGGTTAGGGTTAGGTTTAGGGTAGGGGTTAGGTTTAGGGTTAGGGTTAGGGTTAGGGTACGAGTTAGGGTACGGGTTAGGGTTAGGGTACGGGTTAGGGTACGGGTTAGGGTACGAGTTAGGGTTAGGGTTAGGGTTAGGTTTAGGGTACGGGTTAGGGTTAGGGTTAGGGTTAGGGGTTAGGGGTTATGGTTAGGGTTAGGTTTAGGGTGAGGGTTAGGGTACGGGTTAGGGTACGCGTTAGGGTTAGGGTGCGGTTTAGTGTTAGGGTTAGGGTTAGGGTTAGGGTCCGGGTTAGGGTTACGGTTAGGGTTAGGGTACGGGTTAGGGTTAGGGTACGGGTTAGGGTACGGGTTAGGTTGAGGTTTAGGGTTAGGGTTAGGTTTAGGAAAGGGTTAGGGTTAGGGTTAGGGTACGGGTTAGGGTTAGGGTTAGGGTTAGGGTACGGAGTATGGTTAGGGTACGGGGTTGGGTTAGGGCACGGGTTAAGGTACGGGTTAGGGTTAGGATTGGGTTAGGGTTAGGGTTAGGGTTAGGGTTAGGGTACGGGTCAGGGTTAGGGTTAGGGTACTGGTTAGGGTTAGGGTTAGGGTACGGGTTAGGGTTAGGTTTAGGGTGAGGGTACGGGTTAGGGTTAGGGTTAGGTTTAGGGTACGGGTTAGGGTTAGGGTTAGGGGTTATGGTTAGGGTACGGGTACGGGTTAGGGTTAGGGTACAGGTTAGGGTTAGGGTTAGGGTTAGTGTTAGGGTTAAAGAACGGGTTAGGGTTAGTTTTAGGGTTAGGGTTAGGGTTAGGGTTTAGGGGTTAGGCTTAGGGTTATGGTACGGGTTAGGGTACGAGTTAGGGTTAGGGTTAGGTTTAGGGTACGGGTTAGGTTTAGGGTTAGGGTTAGGGTTAGGGTACGGGTTAGGGTTAGGGTTAGGGTAAGGGTTAAGGAACGGGTTAGGGTTAGGGTTATGGTTAGGGTTAGGTTTAGGGTAGGGGTTAGGTTTAGGGTTAGGGTTAGGGTTAGGGTTAGGGTACGGGTTAGGGTACGGGTTAGGGTTAGGGTACGGGTTAGGGTACGGGTTAGGTTACGGGTTAGGGTTAGGGTTAGGGTTAGTGTTAGGGTACGGGTTAGGGTTAGGGTACGGGTTAGGGTTAGGGTACGGGTTAGGGTTAGGGTTAGGGTTTGGGTTCGTTTACGGGTTGGGGTTAGGGTTAGGGTTAGGCTTAGGGTTAGGGTACGGGTTAGGGTTAGGGTACGGGTTAGGGTTAGGGTTACGGTTAGGGTTAGGAAAGGGTTAGTGTTAGGTTTAGGGTTAGGGTTAGGGTACGGGTTAAGGTTAGGGTTAGGGTACGGGTTAGGGTTAGGGTTAGGGTTAGGGTACGGGTTAGGGTTAGGTTTAGGGTGAGGGTACGGGTTAGGGTTAGGGTTAGGTTTAGGGTACGGGTTAGGGTTAGGGTTAGGGGTTAGCGTTAGGGTACGGGTACGGGTTAGGGTTAGGGTTAGGGTACGGGTTAGGGTTAGGGTTAGGGTTAGTGTTAGGGTTAAAGAACGGGTTAGGTTTAGTGTTAGGGTTAGGGTTAGGGTTAGGGGTTAGGGGTTAGGGTTAGGGTTATGGTACGGGTTAGGGTACGAGTTAGGGTTAGGTTAGGTTTAGGGTACGGGTTAGGGTTAGGGTTAGGGTTAGGGTTAGGGTACGGGTTAGGGTTAGTGTTAGGGTAAGGGTTAAGGAACGGGTTAGGGTTAGGGTTATGGTTAGGGTTAGGTTTAGGGTAGGGGTTAGGTTTAGGTTTAGGGTTACGGTTACGGTTAGGAAAGGGTTAGTGTTAGGGTTAGGGTTAGGGTTAGGGTACGGGTTAAGGTTAGGGTTAGGGTACGGGTTAGGGTTAGGGTTAGGGTTAGGGTTAAGGTACGGGTTAGGTTTAGGGTTAGGGTTAGGGTTAGGGGTTAGGGGTTACGGTTAGGGTAAGGGTTAGGGTTAGGGTTAGGGTACGGGTTAGGGTACGGGTTAGGGTTAGGGGTAGGGGTAGGGTACGTGTTAGGGTTAGGGTACGGGTTAGGGTTAGAGTTAGGGTTAGGGTTAGGGTACGGGTTAGGGTTAGGGTTAGGTTTAGGGTTAGGGTTAGGTTTAGGAAAGGGTTAGGGTTAGGGTTAGGGTACGGGTTAGAGTAAGGGTTAGGGTTAGTTTTAGGGTACGGGTTAGGGTTAAGGTACGGGTTAGGGTTAGGGTACGTGTTAGGGTACGGGTTAGGGTTAGGGTTGGGTTAGGTTTAGGGTTATGGTACGGGTTAGGGTTAGCGTACGGGTTAGGGTACGGGATACGGTTAGGGTTAGGTTAAGGGTTAGGGTACGGGTTAGGGTTAGGGTACGGGTTAGGGTTAGGGTTAGGGTACTGGTTATGGTTAGGTTTAGGGTACGGGTTAGTGTTAGGGTTAGGGTTAGGGTACGGGTTAGGGTTAGGGTTAGGTTTAGGGTACGGGTTAGGGTTAGGGTTAGGGGTTATGGTTAGGTTTAGGGTACGGTTTAGGGTTAGGTTTAGGGTTAGTGTTAGTGTTAAAGTACGGGTTAGGGTTAGGGTTAGGGTTAGGGTTAGGGGTTAGGGGTTAGTGTTAGGGTTAGATTTAGGGTTAGGGTACGGGTTAGGGTACGAGTAAGGGTTAGGGTTAGGGTTAGGGTATGGGTTAGGGTAAGGGTTATGGTTAGGGTACGGGTTAGGGTTAGGGTTAGGGGTTAGGGTTAGGGTACGGGTACGGGTTAGGGTTAGGGTACGGGTTAGGGTTAGGGTTAGTTTTAGGGTTAGGGTTAGCGTACGGGTTAGGGTTAGGTTTAGGGTTAGGTTTAGGATTAGGGTACGGGTTAGGGTTAGTGTACGGGTTAGGGTACGGGTTAGGGTTAGGGTTAGGGTTTGGGTACGGGTCAGGGTTAGGGTTAGGGTACTGGTTAGGATTAGGGTTAGGGTAGGGGTTAGGGTTAGGTTTAGGGTGAGGGTACGGGTTAGGGTTAGGGTTAGGTTTAGGGTACGTGTTAGGGTTAGGGTTAGGGGTTAGGGTTAGGGTACGGGTACGGGTTAGGGTTAGGGTACGGGTTAGGGTTAGGGTTACGGTTAGTGTTAGGGTTAAAGAACGGGTTAGGGTTAGTTTTAGGGTTAGGGTTAGGGTTAGGGGTTAGGGGTTAGGCTTAGGGTTATGGTACGGGTTAGGGTACGATTTAGGGTTAGGGTTAGGTTTAGGGTACGGGTTAGGTTTAGGGTTAGGGTTAGGGTTAGGGTACGGGTTAGGGTTAGGGTTAGGGTAAGGGTTAAGGAACGGGTTAGGGTTAGGGTTATGGTTAGGGTTAGGTTTAGGGTAGGGGTTAGGTTTAGGGTTAGGGTTAGGTTTAGGGTACGATTTAGGGTACGGGTTAGGGTTAGGGTACGGGTTAGGGTACGGGTTAGGGTACGGGTTAGGGTTAGGGTTAGGGTAGTGTTAGGGTACGAGTTAGGGTTAGGGTACGGGTTAGGGTTAGGGTACGGGTTAGGGTTAGGGTTAGGGTTTGGGTTCGTTTACGGGTTGCGGTTAGGGTTAGGGTTAGGCTTAGGTTTAGGGTACGGGTTAGGGGTAGGTTACGGTTTAGGGTTAGGGTTACGGTTAGGGTTAGGAAAGGGTTAGTGTTAGGGTTAGGGTTAGGGTTAGGGTACGGGTTAAAGTTAGGGTTAGGGTACGGGTTAGGGTTAGGGTTAGGGTTAGGGTACGGGTTAGTGTTAGGGTACGGGTCAGGGTTAGGGTTAGGGTACTGGTTAGGGTTAGGTTTAGGGTAGGGGTTAGGGTTAGGTTTAGGGTGAGGGTACGGGTTAGGGGTTAGGGTTAGGTTTAGGGTACGGGTTAGGGTTAGGGTTAGGGTTAGGGTACGGGTTAGGGTTAGGGTTAGGGTTAGTGTTAGGGTTAAAGAACGGGTTAGGGTTAGTGTTAGGGTTAGGGTTAGGGGTTAGGGGTTAGGGTTAGGGTTATGGTACGGTTTAGGGTACGAGTAGGGTTAGGTTTAGGTTTAGGGTACGGGTTAGGGTTAGGGTTTGGGTTAGGGTTAGGGTACGGGTTAGGGTTAGGGTTAGGGTAAGGGTTAAGGAACGGGTTAGGGTTAGGGTTATGTTTAGGTTTAGGTTTAGGGTAGAGGTTAGGTTTAGGGTTAGGTTTAGGGTTAGGGTACGGGTTAGTGTACGGGTTAGGGTTAGGGTACGTGTTAGGGTATGGGTTAGGGTACAGGTTAGGGTTAGGGTTAGGGTTAGTGTTAGGGTACGGGTTAGGGTTAGGGTACGGGTTAGGGTTAGGGTACGGGTTAGGGTTAGGGTTAGGGTTAGGGTTAGTGTACGGGTTGGGGTTAGGGTTAGGGTTAGGGTTAGGGTTAGGGTACGGGGTAGGGGTAGGGTACGGGTTAGGGTTAGGGTTACGGTTAGGGTTAGGAAAGGGTTAGTGTTAGGGTTAGGGTTAGGGTTAGGGTACGGGTTAAGGTTAGGGTTAGGGTACGGGTTAGGGTTAGGGTTAGGGTTAGGGTTAAGGTATGGGTTAGGGTTAGGGTTAGGGTTAGGGTTAGGTGTTAGGGGTTACGGTTAGGGTAAGGGTTAGTGTTAGGGTTAGGGTACGGGTTAGGGTTAGGGGTAGGGGTAGGGTACGTGTTAGGGTAGGGTACGGGTTAGGGTTAGAGTTAGGGTTAGGGTTAGGGTACGGGTTAGGGTTAGGGTTAGGTTTAGGGTTAGGGTTAGGTTTAGGAAAGGGTTAGGGTTAGGGTTAGGGTACGGGTTAGAGTAAGGGTTAGGGTTAGTTTTAGGGTACGGGTTAGGGTTAAGGTACGGGTTAGGGTTAGGGTACGTGTTAGGGTACGGGTTAGGGTTAGGGTTGGGTTAGGTTTAGGGTTATGGTACGGGTTAGGGTTAGCGTACGGGTTAGGGTACGGGTTACGGTTAGGGTTAGGTTTAGGGTTAGGGTACGGGTTAGGGTTAGGGTACGGGTTAGGGTTAGGGTTAGGTTACTGGTTATGGTTAGGTTTAGGGTACGGGTTAGTGTTAGGGTTAGGGTTAGGGTACGGGTTAGGGTTAGGGTTAGGTTTAGGGTACGGGTTAGGGTTAGGGTTAGGGGTTATGGTTAGGTTTAGGGTACTGGTTAAGGTTAGGTTTAGGGTTAGTGTTAGTGTTAAAGTACGGGTTAGGGTTAGGGTTCGGGTTAGGGTTAGGGGTTAGGGGTTAGGGTTAGGGTTAGATTTAGGGTTAGGGTACGGGTTAGGGTACGAGTAAGTGTTAGGGTTAGGGTTAGGGTATGGGTTAGGGTAAGGGTTAGGGTTAGGGTTAGGATTAGGGTTAGGGTACGGGTTAGGGTTAGGTTTAGGGTAAGGGTTAGGGTACGGATTAGGGTTAGGATAGGGTTAGGTTTGGGTACGGGTTAGGGTACGGGTTAGGGTTAGGGTTAGGGTTAGTGTTAGGGTACGTGTTAGGGTTAGGGTACCGGTTAGGGTTAGGGTACGGGTTAGGGTTAGGGTTAGGGTTAGTGTACGGGTTGGGGTTAGGGGTTAGGGTTAGGGTTAGGGTTAGGGTATGGGTTAGGGGTAGGGTACGGGTTAGGGTTAGGGTTAGGGTTAGGATTAGGTTTAGGGTACGGGTTAGGGTTAGGGTACGGATTAGGGTTAGGGTTAGGGTACGGGTTAGGGTTAGGGTTAGGGTTTAGGGTTAGGATTAGGGTTAGGGTTAGTGTTAGGGTACGGGTTAGGTTTAGGGTACAGGTTAGTGTTAGGGTTAGGGTTAGGGTTAGGGTTAGGGTTAGCGTACGGGTTAGTGTTATGGTTAGGTTTAGGGTTAGGGTTAGGTTTAGGGTATGGGATAGGGTTAGGGTTAGGGTTAGGGGTTAGGGGTTAGGGTTAGGGTTAGGGTTAGGGTGAGGGTTAGGGTACGGGTTAGGGTACGGGTTAGGGTTAGGGTACGGGTTAGTGTTCGGGTTAGGGTTATGGTTAGGTTACGGTTTAGGGTTAGGTTTAGGGTTAGGGTACAGGTTAGGGTTAGGGTACGGGTTAGGGTTAGGGTTAGGGTTAGGGTACGGGTTAGGGTTAGGGTTAGGTTACGGGTTAGGGTACGGGTTAGGGTTAGGGTTAGGTTTAGGTTTAGGGTTAGCGTACTGGTTAGGGTTAGGGTTAGGGTTAGGGTTAGGGTACGGGTTAGGGTTAGGGTTAGGGTTAGGAAAGGGTTAGGGTTAGGCTTAGGGTTTGGTTTAGGGTTATGGTACGGGTTAGGGTTAGGGTTAGGGTACGGGTTAGGGTTAGGGTTAGGGTTAGGTTTAGGGTACGGGTTAGGGTTAGGGTTATGGTTAGTGGTTAGGGGTTAGGGTTAGGGTTAGGGTGAGGGTTAGGGTACGGGTTAGGGTCGGGTTAGGTTTAGGGTACGGTTTAGTGTTAGGGTTAGTGTTACGGTTAGGGTAAGGGTTAGGGTTTGGTTTAGGGTTAGGGTTAGGGTACGGGTTAGGGTTAGGGTACGGGTTATGGTTAGGGTTAGGGTACTGGTTAGGGTTAGGGTTAGGGTACGGGTTAGTGTTAGTGTTAGGGTTAGGGTACGGGTTAGGGTTAGGGTTAGGTTTAGGGTACGGGTTAGGGTTAGGGTTAGGGTTAGGGTTAGAAAAGGGTTAGGGTTAGGCTTAGGGTTAGGGTTAGGTTTAGGGTACGGGTTAGGGTTAGGGTTAGGGTTAGGGTACGGGTTAGGGTACGCGTTAGGGTTAGGGTACGGTTTAGTGTTAGGGTTAGGGTTAGGGTTAGGGTCCGGGTTAGGTTTAGGGTTAGGGTTAGGGTACGGGTTAGGGTTAGGGTACGGGTTAGGGTACGGGTTAGGTTGAGGTTTAGGGTTAGGGTTAGGTTTAGGAAAGGGTTAGGGTTAGGGTTAGGGTACGGTTTAGGGTTAGGGTTAGGGTTAGGGTACGGTGTATGGTTAGTGTACGGGGTTGGGTTAGGGCACGGGTTAAGGTACGGGTTAGGGTTAGGATTGGGTTAGGGTTAGGGTTAGGGTTAGGGTTTGGGTACGGGTCAGGGTTAGGGTTAGGGTACTGGTTAGGGTTAGGGTTAGGGTACGGGTTAGGGTTAGGTTTAGGGTGAGGGTACGGGTTAGGGTTAGGTTTAGGGTACGGGTTAGGGTTAGGGTTAGGGGTTAGGGTTAGGGTACGGGTACGGGTTAGGGTTAGGGTACGGGTTAGGGTACGGGTTAGGTTGAGGTTTAGGGTTAGGGTTAGGTTTAGGAAAGGGTTAGGGTTAGGGTTAGGGTACGGGTTAGGGTTAGGGTTAGGGTTAGGGTACGGTGTATGGTTAGTGTACGGGGTTGGGTTAGGGCACGGGTTAAGGTACGGGTTAGGGTTAGGATTGGGTTAGGGTTAGGGTTAGGGTTAGGGTTTGGGTACGGGTCAGGGTTAGGGTTAGGGTACTGGTTAGGGTTAGGGTTAGGGTACGGGTTAGGGTTAGGTTTAGGGTGAGGGTACGGGTTAGGGTTAGGTTTAGGGTACGGGTTAGGGTTAGGGTTAGGGGTTAGGGTTAGGGTACGGGTACGGGTTAGGGTTAGGGTACGGGTTAGGGTTAGGGTTACGGTTAGTGTTAGGGTTAAAGAACGGGTTAGGGTTAGTTTTAGGGTTAGGGTTAGGGTTAGGGGTTAGGGGTTAGGCTTAGGGTTATGGTACGGGTTAGGGTACGAGTTAGGGTTAGGGTTAGGTTTAGGGTACGGGTTAGGTTTAGGGTTAGGGTTAGGGTTAGGGTACGGGTTAGGGTTAGGGTTAGGGTAAGGGTTAAGGAACGGGTTAGGGTTAGGGTTATGGTTAGGGTTAGGTTTAGGGTAGGGGTTAGGTTTAGGGTTAGGGTTAGTGTTAGGGTACGAGTAGGGTACGGGTTAGGGTTAGGGTACGGGTTAGGGTACGGGTTAGGGTACGGGTTAGGGTTAGGGTTAGGGTTAGTGTTAGGGTACGGGTTAGGGTTAGGGTACGGGTTAGGGTTAGGGTACGGGTTAGGGTTAGGGTTAGGGTTTGGGTTCGTTTACGTGTTGCGGTTAGGTTTAGGGTTAGGCTTAGGGTTAGGGTACGGGTTAGGGGTAGGGTACGGGTTAGGGTTAGGTTACGGTTAGGGTTAGGAAAGGGTTAGTGTTAGGGTTAGGGTTAGGGTACGGGTTAAGGTTAGGGTTAGGGTACGTGTTAGGGTTAGGGTTAGGGTACGGGTTAGGGTTAGGTTTAGGGTTAGGGGTAGGGTACGGGTTAGTGTTAGGGTACGGGTCAGGGTTAGGGTTAGGGTACTGGTTAGTGTTAGGGTTAGGGTAGGGGTTAGGGTTAGGTTTAGGGTGAGGGTACTGGTTAGGGTTAGGGTTAGTTTTAGGGTACGGGTTAGGGTTAGGGTTAGGGGTTAGGGTTAGTGTACGGGTACGGGTTAGGGTTAGGGTTAGGGTACGGGTTAGGGTTAGGGTTAGGGTTAGTGTTAGGGTTAAAGAACGGGTTAGGGTTAGTGTTAGGGTTAGGGTTAGGGTTAGGGGTTAGGGGTTAGGGTTAGGGTTATGGTACGGGTTAGGGTACGAGTTAGGGTTAGGTTTAGGTTTAGGGTACGGGTTAGGGTTAGGGTTAGGGTTAGGGTTAGGGTTAGGGTACGGGTTAGGTTTAGGGTTAGGGTAAGGGTTAAGGAACGGGTTAGGGTTAGGGTTATGGTTAGGGTTAGGTTTAGGGTAGGGGTTAGGTTTAGGGTTAGGTTTAGGGTTAGGGTACGGGTTAGTGTACGGGTTAGGTTTAGGGCACGGGTTAGGGTATGGGTTAGGGTACGGGTTAGGTTTAGGGTTAGGGTTAGTGTTAGGGTACGGGTTAGGGTTAGGGTACGGGTTAGGGTTAGGGTACGGGTTAGGGTTAGGGTTAGGGTTAGGGTTAGTGTACGGGTTGGGGTTAGGGTTAGGTTTAGGGTTAGGGTTAGGGTACGGGGTAGGGGTAGGGTACGGGTTAGGGTTAGGGTTACGGTTAGGGTTAGGAAAGGGTTAGTGTTAGGGTTAGGGTTAGGGTTAGGGTACGGGTTAAGGTTAGGGTTAGGGTACGGGTTAGGGTTAGGGTTAGGGTTAGGGTTAAGGTACGGGTTAGGGTTAGGGTTAGGGTTAGGGGTTAGGGGTTACGGTTAGGGTAAGGGTTAGGGTTAGGGTTAGGGTACGGGTTAGGGTACGGGTTAGGGTTAGGGGTAGGGGTAGGGTACGTGTTAGGGTAGGGTACGGGTTAGGGTTAGAGTTAGGGTTAGGGTTAGGGTACGGGTTAGGGTTAGGGTTAGGTTTAGGGTTAGGGTTAGGTTTAGGAAAGGGTTAGGGTTAGGGTTAGGGTACGGGTTAGCGTAAGGGTTAGGGTTAGTTTTAGGGTACGGGTTAGGGTTAAGGTACGGGTTAGGGTTAGGATACGTGTTAGGGTACGGTTTAGGGTTAGGGTTGGGTTAGGTTTAGGGTTATGGTTCGGGTTAGGGTTAGCGTACGGGTTAGGGTACGGGTTACGGTTAGGGTTAGGTTTAGGGTTAGGGTACGGGTTAGGGTTAGGGTACGGGTTAGGGTTAGGTTTAGGGTACTGGTTATGGTTAGGTTTAGGGTACGGGTTAGTGTTAGGTTTAGGGTTAGGGTACGGGTTAGGGTTAGGGTTAGGTTTAGGGTACGGGTTAGGGTTAGGGTTAGGTGTTATGGTTAGGTTTAGGGTACGGGTTAGGGTTAGGTTTAGGGTTAGTGTTAGTGTTAAAGTACGGGTTAGGGTTAGGGTTAGGGTTAGGGGTTAGGGGTTAGGGTTAGGGTTAGATTTAGGGTTAGGGTACGGGTTAGGGTACGAGTTAGGGTTAGGGTTAGGGTTAGGGTATGGGTTAGGGTAAGGGTTAGGGTTAGGGTTAGGATTAGGGCTAGGGTACGGGTTAGGGTTAGGTTTAGGGTAAGGGTTAGGGTACGGGTTAGGGTTAGGGTAGGGTTAGGTTTGGGTACGGGTTAGGGTACGGGTTAGGGTTAGGGTTAGGGTTAGTGTTAGGGTACGTGTTAGGGTTAGGGTACCGGTTAGGGTTAGGGTACGGGTTAGGGTTAGGGTTAGGGTTAGTGTACGGGTTGGGGTTAGGGGTTAGGGTTAGGGTTAGGGTTAGGGTACGGGTTAGGGTTAGGGTACGGGTTAGGGTTAGGGTTAGGATTAGGTTTAGGGTACGGGTTAGGGTTAGGGTACGGATTAGGGTTAGGGTTAGGGTACGGGTTAGGGTTAGGGTTAGGGTTTAGGGTTAGGATTAGGGTTAGGGTTAGTGTTAGGGTACGGGTTAGGGTTAGGGTACGGGTTAGGGTTAGGTTACGGTTTGGTGTTAGGGTTAGGGTTAGGGTTAGGGTTAGGGTTAGCATACGGGTTAGTGTTAGGGTTAGGTTTAGGGTTAGGGTTAGGTTTAGGGTGAGGGTTAGGGTACGGGTTAGGGTACGGGTTAGGGTTAGGGTACGGGTTAGTGTTCGGGTTAGGGTTATGGTTAGGGTACGGTTTAGGGTTAGGTTTAGGGTTAGGGTACAGGTTAGGTTTAGGGTACGGGTTAGGGTTAGGGTTAGGGCTAGGGTACGGGTTAGGGTTAGGGTTAGGGGTTAGGTTTAGGGTTAGTGTTAGGGTACAGGTTAGGTTTAGGGTACAGGTTAGGTTTAGGGTTAGGGTTAAGATTAGGTTTAGGGTACGGGTTAGGGTTAGTGTACGGATTAGGGTTAGGGTTAGGGTACGGGTTAGGGTTAGGGTTAGGGTTTAGGGATAAGATTAGGGTTAGGGTTAGTGTTAGGGTACGGGTTAGGGTTAGGTTACGGTTTGGTGTTAGGGTTAGGGTTAGGGTTAGGGTTAGGGTTAGCATACGGGTTAGTGTTAGGGTTAGGTTTAGGGTTAGAGTTAGGGTTAGGGTACGGGTTAGGGTTAGGGTACGGGTTAGGGTTAGGGTTAGGGTTAGGGTTAGGAAAGGGTTAGGGTTAGGGTTATTGTTAGGGTATGGGTTAAGGGTAGATTTGGGTACGGGTTAGGGTTAGGGTTAGGGTACGGGTTAGGGTTAGGGTTAGGGTTAGGGTGCAGGTTAGTGTACGTGTTAGGGTTAGGGTTAGGGTTAGGGTTAGGGTTAGGGTACGGGTTAGGGTTAGGGTTAGTGTTAGGGTTGGGTTTAGGGTACAGGTTAGGGTTAGGGTTAGGGTTAGGCTTAGGGTTAGGGTTAGGGTACGGGTTAGGGTTAGGGTACGGGTTAGGGTTTGGTTTAGGGTACGGGTTAGGGTTTTGGTTAGGGTTAGGGTTAGGGTTAGGGTTAGGTTACGGGTTAGGGGTAGGGTTAGGGTTAGTGTTAGGGTTAGCGTACGGGTTAGGGTTAGGATTAGGGTTAGGGTTAGGTTTAGGGTACGGGTTAGGGTTAGGGTACGGGTTAGGGTTAGTGTTAGGGTTAGGGTTAGGGTTAGGAAAGGTTTAGGGTTAGGGTTAGGTTTAGGGTACGGGTTAGGGTACGGGTTAGGGTTAGGGTTACCGTTAGGGTTAGGGTTAGGGTTAGGGTACGGGTTAGGGTTAGGGTTAGGGTACGGGTTAGGGTTAGGGTTAGGGTTAGGGTACGGGTTAGGGTACGGGTTAGGGTTAGGGTTAGTGTTAGCAAAGGGTTAGTGTTAGGGTTAGGGTTAGGGTTAGGGTACGGGTTAGGGTTAGGATAGGGTTAGGTTTGGGTACGGGTTAAGGTACGGGTTAGGGTTAGGGTTAGGGTTAGTGTTAGGGTACGTGTTAGGGTTAGGGTACCGGTTAGGGTTAGGGTACGGGTTAGGGTTAGGGTTAGGGTTAGTGTACGGTTTGGGGTTAGGGGTTAGGGTTAGGGTTAGGGTTAGGGTATGGGTTAGGGGTAGGGTACGGGTTAGGGTTAGGGTTAGGATTAGGTTTAGGGTACGGGTTAGGGTTAGGGTACGGATTAGGGTTAGGGTTAGGGTACGGGTTAGGGTTAGGGTTAGGGTTTAGGGTTAGGATTAGGGTTAGGGTTAGTGTTAGGGTACGGGTTAGGGTTAGGGTACGGGTTAGTGTTAGGGTTAGGGTTAGGGTTAGGGTTAGGGTTAGCGTACGGGTTAGTGTTATGGTTAGGTTTAGGGTTAGGGTTAGGTTTAGGGTATGGGATAGGGTTAGGGTTAGGGTTAGGGGTTAGGGGTTAGGGTTAGGGTTAGGGTTAGGGTGAGGGTTAGGGTACGGGTTAGGGTACGGGTTAGGGTTAGGGTACGGGTTAGTGTTCGGGTTAGGGTTATGGTTAGGGTACGGTTTAGGGTTAGGTTTAGGGTTAGGGTACAGGTTAGGGTTAGGGTACGGGTTAGGGTTAGGGTTAGGGTTAGGGTACGGGTTAGGGTTAGGGTTAGGTTACGGGTTAGGGTACGGTTTAGGGTTAGGGTTAGGTTTAGGTTTAGGGTTAGCGTACTGGTTAGGGTTAGGGTTAGGGTTAGGGTACGGGTTAGGGTTAGGGTTAGGGTTAGGAAAGGGTTAGGGTTAGGCTTAGGGTTAGGTTTAGGGTTATGGTACGGGTTAGGGTTAGGGTTAGGGTACGGGTTAGGGTTAGGGTTAGGGTTAGGTTTAGGGTACGGGTTAGGGTTAGGGTTAGGGTGAGCGTTAGGGTACGGGTTAGGGTCGGGTTAGGTTTAGGGTACGGTTTAGTGTTAGGGTTAGTGTTACGGTTAGGGTAAGGGTTAGGGTTTGGTTTAGGGTTAGGGTTAGGGTACGGGTTAGGGTTAGGGTACGGGTTATGGTTAGGGTTAGGGTACTGGTTAGGGTTAGGGTTAGGGTACGGGTTAGTGTTAGGGTTAGGGTTAGGGTACGGGTTAGGGTTAGGGTTAGGATTAGGGTACGGGTTAGGGTTAGGTTTAGGGTTTAGGGTTAGGTTTAGGGTACGGGTTAGGGTTAGGGTTAGGGTTAGGGTTAGAAAAGGGTTAGGGTTAGGCTTAGGGTTAGGGTTAGGTTTAGGGTACGGGTTAGGGTTAGGGTTAGGGTACGGGTTAGGGTTAGGGTTAGGGTTAGAGTTAGGGTTAGGTTTAGGGTACGTTTAGGGTTAGGGTTAGGGTTAGGGGTTAGGGGTTATGGTTAGGGTTAGGGTTAGGGTGAGGGTTAGGGTACGGGTTAGGGTACGCGTTAGGGTTAGGGTACGGTTTAGTGTTAGGGTTAGGGTTAGGGTTAGGGTCCGGGTTAGGGTTAGGGTTAGGGTTAGGGTACGGGTTAGGGTTAGGGTACGGGTTAGGATACGGGTTAGGTTGAGGTTTAGGGTTAGGGTTAGGTTTAGGAAAGGGTTAGGGTTAGGGTTAGGGTACGGGTTAGGGTTAGGGTTAGGGTTAGGGTACGGTGTATCGTTAGTGTACGGGGTTGGGTTAGGGCACGGGTTAAGGTACGGGTTAGGGTTAGGATTGGGTTAGGGTTAGGGTTAGGGTTAGGTTTTGGGTACGGGTCAGGGTTAGGGTTAGGGTACTGGTTAGGGTTAGGGTTAGGGTACGGGTTAGGGTTAGGTTTAGGGTGAGGGTACGGGTTAGGGTTAGGGTTAGGTTTTGGGTACGGGTTAGGGTTAGGGTTAGGGGTTAGGGTTAGGGTACGGGTACGGCTTAGGGTTAGGGTACGGGTTAGGGTTAGGGTTACGGTTAGTGTTAGGGTTAAAGAACGGGTTAGGGTTAGTTTTAGGGTTAGGGTTAGGGTTAGGGGTTAGGGGTTAGGCTTAGGGTTATGGTACGGGTTAGGGTACGAGTTAGGGTTAGGGTTAGGTTTAGGGTAGGGGTTAGGTTTAGGGTTAGGGTTAGGGTTAGGGTACGGGTAGGGTTAGGGTTAGGGTAAGGGTTAAGGAACGGGTTAGGGTTAGGGTTATGGTTAGGGTTAGGTTTAGGGTAGGGGTTAGGTTTAGGGTTAGGGTTAGTGTTAGGGTACGAGTAGGGTACGGGTTAGGGTTAGGGTACGGGTTAGGGTACGGGTTAGGGTACGGGTTAGGGTTAGGGTTAGGGTTAGTGTTAGGGTACGGGTTAGGGTTAGGGTACGGGTTAGGGTTAGGGTACGGGTTAGGGTTAGGGTTAGGGTTTGGGTTCGTTTACGGGTTGCGGTTAGGTTTAGGGTTAGGCTTAGGGTTAGGGTACGGGTTAGGGGTAGGGTACGGGTTAGGGTTAGGTTACGGTTAGGGTTAGGAAAGGGTTAGTGTTAGGGTTAGGGTTAGGGTACGGGTTAAGGTTAGGGTTAGGGTACGGGTTAGGGTTAGGGTTAGGGTACGGGTTAGGGTTAGGTTTAGGGTTAGGGTTAGGGTACGGGTTAGTGTTAGGGTACGGGTCAGGGTTAGGGTTAGGGTACTGCTTAGTGTTAGGGTTAGGGTAGGGGTTAGGGTTAGGTTTAGGATGAGGGTACTGGTTAGGGTTAGGGTTAGGTTTAGGGTACGGGTTAGGGTTAGGGTTAGGGGTTAGGGTTAGTGTACGGGTACGGGTTAGGGTTAGGGTTAGGGTACGGGTTAGGGTTAGGGTTAGGGTTAGTGTTAGGGTTAAAGAACGGGTTAGGGTTAGTGTTAGGGTTAGGGTTAGGTTTAGGGGTTAGGGGTTAGGGTTAGGGTTATGGTACGGGTTAGGGTACGAGTTAGGGTTAGGTTTAGGTTTAGGGTACGGGTTAGGGTTAGGGTTAGGGTTAGGGTTAGGGTACGGGTTAGGGTTAGGGTACGGGTTAGGGTTAGGGTACGGGTTAGGGTTAGGGTTAGGGTTAGGGTACGGGTTAGGGTATGGGTTAGGGTACGGGTTAGGTTTAGTGTTAGGGTTAGTGTTAGGGTACGGGTTAGGGTTAGGGTACGGGTTAGGGTTAGGGTACGGGTTAGGGTTAGGGTTAGGGTTAGGGTTAGTGTACGGGTTGGGGTTAGGGTTAGGTTTAGGGTTAGGGTTAGGGTACGGGGTAGGGGTAGGGTACGGGTTAGGGTTAGGGTTACGGTTAGGGTTAGGAAAGGGTTAGTGTTAGGGTTAGGGTTAGGGTTAGGGTACGGGTTAAGGTTAGGGTTAGGGTACGGGTTAGGGTTAGGGTTAGGGTTAGGGTTAAGGTACGGGTTAGGGTTAGGGTTAGGGTTAGGGGTTAGGGGTTACGGTTAGGGTAAGGGTTAGGGTTAGGGTTAGGGTACGGGTTAGGGTACGGGTTAGTGTTAGGGGTAGGGGTAGGGTACGTGTTAGGGTAGGGTACGGGTTAGGGTTAGAGTTAGGGTTAGGGTTAGGGTACGGGTTAGGGTTAGGGTTAGGTTTAGGGTTAGGGTTAGGTTTAGGAAAGGGTTAGGAATAGGGTTAGGTTACGGGTTAGGGTTAGGGTTAGGGTTAGGGTACGGTTTTGGGTTAAGGTACGAGTTAGGTTTAGGGTACGTGTTAGGGTACGGGTTAGGGTTAGGGTTAGGGTACGGGTTTGGTTTAGGGTTGGGTTAGGTTTAGGGTACGGGTTAGGGTACGGGTTAGGGTTAGGGTTAGGGTTAGGGTTAGGGTACGGTTTAGGGTTAGGGTACGGGTTAGGTTTAGGGTTAGGGTACTGGTTAGGGTTAGGGTTAGGGTACGGGTTAGGGTTAGGGTTAGGTTTAGGGTACGGTTTAGGGTTAGGGTTAGGTTTAGGGTATGGTTTAGGGTTAGGATTAGGGGTTAGGATTAGTGTAAGGGTTAGGGTTAGGGTTAGGGTAAGGTTTAGGTTTAGGGTACGGTTTAGGATTCGGGTTAGGGTTAGGGTTAGTGTTAGTGTTAAATTACGGGTTAGGGTTAGAGTTAGGGTTAGGGTTAGGTTTAGGGGTTAGGGGTTAGGGATAGGGTTAGGGTTAGGGTTAGGGTTAGGGTTAGGGTATGGGTTAGTGTACGAGTTAGGGTTAGGGTTAGGGTTAGGGTACGGGTTAGTGTAAGGTTTAGGGTTAGTGTTAGGATTAGGGTTAGGGTACGGGTTAGGGTTAGGTTTAGGGTAAGTGTTAGGGTACGGGTTAGGGTTAGGGTTAGGGTTAGGGTTAGGTTTAGGGTACGGGTTAGGGTTAGGGTTAGGGTACGGGTTAGGGTACGAGTTAGGGTTAGGGTACCGGTTAGGGTTAGGGTACCGGATATGGTTAGGGTTAGGGTATGGGTTAGGTTTAGGGTTAGTGGTTAGGGTTAGGGTTAGTGTTAGGGTACGGGTTAGGGTTACGGTACAGTTTAGGGTTAGGGTTAGGTTTAGGATTAGGTTTAGGGTTAGGGTTAGGGTTAGGGTACGGGTTAGGGTTAGGGTTAGGGTACGGGTTAGGGTTAGGGTTAGTGGTTAGCGTTAGGATTAGGGTTAGGGTTAGGGTTAGGGTACGGGTTAGGGTTAGGGTACGGGTTAGGGTTAGGGTTAGGTTTAGGGTTAGGGTTAGCGTACGGGTTAGGGTTAGGGTTAGGATTAGGGTTAGGTTTAGGGTTAGGGTACGGGTTAGGTTTAGGGTACGGGTTAGGGTTAGGGTTAGGTTTAGGGTTAGGGTTAGGGTTAGGGTTAGGGTTAGGAAAGGGTTAGGGTTAGGGTTAGGGTTAGGGTACGGGTTAAGTTTAGGGTTAGGGTACGGGTTAGGGTTAGTGTTAGTGTTAGGGTTTGGGTTAGGGTACGGGTTAGGGTTAGGGATAGGGTACGGGTTAGGGTTAGGGTTAGGTTTTAGGGTTAGGATTAGTGTTAGGGTTAGGGTTATGATACGGGTTAAGGTTAGGGTTAGGGTTAGGGTACTGGTTAGGGTTAGGGTTAGGGTACGGGTTAGGGTTAGGGTTAGGGTTAGGGTACAGGTTAGGTTTAGTGTTAGGTTTAGGGTATGGGTTAGGTTTAGGGTTAGGGGTTAGGATTAGGGTAAGGGTTAGGGTTAGGGTTAGGGTAAGGTTTAGGTTTAGGGTATGGGTTAGGGTTAGGGTTAGGGTTAGGGTAAGTGCTAGTGTTAAAGTACGGGTTAGGGTTAGGGTTAGGGTTAGGTTTAGGTTTAGGGGTTAGGGTTAGGTTTAGGGTTAGGGTACGGGTTAATGTACGAGTTAGGGTTAGGGTTAGTGTTAGGGTACGGGTTAGGGTAAGGGTTAGGGTTAGGGTTAGGATTAGGGTTAGGGTACGCGTTAGGGTTAGGTTTAGGGTAAGGGTTAGGGTACGGGTTAGGGTAGGGTTAGGGTTAGGGTTAGGTTTAGGGTACGGGTTAGCATTAGGGTTAGGGTTAGGGTTAGGTTTAGGGTACGGGTTAGGGTACGTGTTAGGGTTAGGGTACCGGTTAGTGTTAGGGTACGGGTTAGGGTTAGGGTTAGGGTTAGGATTAGTTTTAGGGTACGGGTTAGGGTTAGGGTTAGGGTACGGGTTAGGTTTAGGGTACGGGTTAGGGTTAGGTTTAGGGTTAGGGTTAGGTTTAGGGTACTGGTTAGGGTTAGGGTTAGGGTTAGGTTAGGGTACGGGTTAGGGTTAGGGTTAGGGTTAAGGTTAGGGTACTGGTTAGGGTTAGGGTTAGGGTACGGGTTAGGGTTAGGGTTAGGTTTAGGGTACGGTTTAGGGTTAGGGTTAGGTTTAGGGTATGGTTTAGGGTTAGGATTAGGGGTTAGGATTAGTGTAAGGGTTAGGGTTAGGGTTAGGGTAAGGTTTAGGTTTAGGGTACGGTTTAGGATTCGGGTTAGGGTTAGGGTTAGTGTTAGTGTTAAATTACGGGTTAGGGTTAGAGTTAGGGTTAGGGTTAGGTTTAGGGGTTAGGGGTTAGGGATAGGGTTAGGGTTAGGGTTAGGGTTAGGGTTAGGGTATGGGTTAGTGTACGAGTTAGGGTTAGGGTTAGGGTTAGGGTACGGGTTAGTGTAAGGTTTAGGGTTAGTGTTAGGATTAGGGTTAGGGTACGGGTTAGGGTTAGGTTTAGGGTAAGTGTTAGGGTACGGGTTAGGGTTAGGGTTAGGGTTAGGGTTAGGTTTAGGGTACGGGTTAGGGTTAGGGTTAGGGTACGGGTTAGGGTACGAGTTAGGGTTAGGGTACCGGTTAGGGTTAGGGTACCGGATATGGTTAGGGTTAGGGTATGGGTTAGGTTTAGGGTTAGTGGTTAGGGTTAGGGTTAGTGTTAGGGTACGGGTTAGGGTTACGGTACAGTTTAGGGTTAGGGTTAGGTTTAGGATTAGGTTTAGGGTTAGGGTTAGGGTTAGGGTACGGGTTAGGGTTAGGGTTAGGGTACGGGTTAGGGTTAGGGTTAGTGGTTAGCGTTAGGATTAGGGTTAGGGTTAGGGTTAGGGTACGGGTTAGGGTTAGGGTACGGGTTAGGGTTAGGGTTAGGTTTAGGGTTAGGGTTAGCGTACGGGTTAGGGTTAGGGTTAGGATTAGGGTTAGGTTTAGGGTTAGGGTACGGGTTAGGTTTAGGGTACGGGTTAGGGTTAGGGTTAGGTTTAGGGTTAGGGTTAGGGTTAGGGTTAGGGTTAGGAAAGGGTTAGGGTTAGGGTTAGGGTTAGGGTACGGGTTAAGTTTAGGGTTAGGGTACAGGTTAGGGTTAGTGTTAGTGTTAGGGTTTGTGTTAGGGTACGGGTTAGGGTTAGGGATAGGGTACGGGTTAGGGTTAGGGTTAGGTTTTAGGGTTAGGATTAGTGTTAGGGTTAGGGTTATGATACGGGTTAAGGTTAGGGTTAGGGTTAGGGTACTGGTTAGGGTTAGGGTTAGGGTACGGGTTAGGGTTAGGGTTAGGGTTAGGGTACAGGTTAGGTTTAGTGTTAGGTTTAGGGTACGGGTTAGGTTTAGGGTTAGGGGTTAGGATTAGGGTAAGGGTTAGGGTTAGGGTTAGGGTAAGGTTTAGGTTTAGGGTATGGGTTAGGGTTAGGGTTAGGGTTAGGGTAAGTGCTAGTGTTAAAGTACGGGTTAGGGTTAGGGTTAGGGTTAGGTTTAGGTTTAGGGGTTAGGGTTAGGTTTAGGGTTAGGGTACGGGTTAATGTACGAGTTAGGGTTAGGGTTAGTGTTAGGGTACGGGTTAGGGTAAGGGTTAGGGTTAGGGTTAGGATTAGGGTTAGGGTACGCGTTAGGGTTAGGTTTAGGGTAAGGGTTAGGGTACGGGTTAGGGTAGGGTTAGGGTTAGGGTTAGGTTTAGGGTACGGGTTAGCATTAGGGTTAGGGTTAGGGTTAGGTTTAGGGTACGGGTTAGGGTACGTGTTAGGGTTAGGGTACCGGTTAGTGTTAGGGTACGGGTTAGGGTTAGGGTTAGGGTTAGGATTAGTTTTAGGGTACGGGTTAGGGTTAGGGTTAGGGTACGGGTTAGGTTTAGGGTACGGGTTAGGGTTAGGTTTAGGGTTAGGGTTAGGTTTAGGGTACTGGTTAGGGTTAGGGTTAGGGTTAGGTTAGGGTACGGGTTAGGGTTAGGGTTAGGGTTAAGGTTAGGGTACGGGTTAGGGTACGGGTTAGGGTTAGGGTACGGGTTAGGTTTAGGGTTAGGGTTAGGGTTAGGGTTAGGTTTAGGAAAGTGTTAGGGTTAGGGTTAGGGTACGGGTTAGGGTTAGGGTTAGGGTTAGGGTTAGGGTTAGGGTACGGGTTTGGGTTAAGGTACGGGCTAGGGTTAGGGTACGTGTTAGGGTACGGTTTAGGGTTAGGGTAGGGTAGGGGTTAGGGTTAGGGTTAGGTTTAGGAAAGTGTTAGGGTTAGGGTTAGGGTACGGGTTAGGGTTAGGGTTAGGTTTAGGGTACGGGTTAGGGTTAGGGTTAGGGGTTAGGATTAGGGTAAGTGTTAGTGTTAGGGTTAGGGTAAGTTTTAGGTTTAGGGTACGGGTTAGGGTTCGGGTTAGGGTTAGGGTTAGTGTTAGTGCTAAAGTACGGGTTAGGGTTAGGGTTAGGGTTAGGGTTAGGGTTAGGGGTTAGGGGTTAGGGTTAGGGTTAGGGTTAGGGTACGGGTTAGTGTACGAGTTAGGGTTAGGGTTAGGGATAGGGTACGGGTTAGGGTAAGGGTTAGGGTTATGGTTAGGTTTAGGGAACTGGTTAGGGTTAGGGTTAGGGTTAGGGTTAGGTTTAGGGTACGGGTTAGGGTACGTGTTAGGGTTAGGGTACCGTTTAGGGTTAGGGTAGGGGTTAGGGTTAGGGTTAGGGTACGGGTTAGGGTTACGGTACAGGTTAGGGTTAGGGTTAGGGTTAGGATTAGGTTTAGGGTACGGGTTAGGGTTACGGTACGGGTTAGGGTTAGGGTTAGGGTACGGGTTATGGTTAGGGTTAGGGGTTAGCGTTAGGATTAGGGTTAGGGTTAGGGTTAGGGTACGGGTTAGGGTTAGGGTACGGGTTAGTGTTAGGGTTAGGGTTAGGGTTAGGGTTAGTGTTAGGGTTAGGGTTAGGGTTAGTGTTAGGGTTAGCATACGGGTTAGAGTTAGGGTTAGGTTTAAGGTTAGAGTTAGGGTTAGGGTACGGGTTAGAGTTAGGGTACGGGTTAGGGTTAGGGTTAGGGTTAAGGTTAGGAAAGGGTTAGGGTTAGGGTTAGGGTTAGGGTTAGGGTTAGTGTACGGGTTAGGGTTAGGGTTAGGGTACGGGTTAGGGTTAGGGTTAGAGTTAGGTTTAGGGTACGGGTTAGTGTTTTGGTTAGGGTTAGGATTAGGGTTAGGGGATAGGGGTTAGGGTTAGGGTTAGGGTTAGGGTACAGGTTAGTGTACGGGTTAGGGTTAGGGTTAGGGTTAGGGTTAGGAAAGGGTTAGGGTTAGGGTTAGGGTTAGTGTTAGGGTACGGGTTAGGGTTAGGGTACGGGTTAGTGTTAGGTTTAGGGTTAGGGTTAGGGTTAGGGTTAGGGTACGGGTTAGGGTTAGGGTTAGGGGTTAGGGTTAAGATTAGGGTTAGTGTTAGTGTTAGGGTACGGGTTAGGGTTAGGGTAGGGGTTAGTGTTAGGGTTAGGGTTAGGGTTAGGGTTAGCATACGGGTTAGTGTTAGGGTTAGGTTTAGAGTTAGAGTTAGGGTTAGGGTACGGGTTAGGGTTAGGGTACAGTTTAGGGTTAGGGTTAGGGTTAGGAAAGGGTTAGGGTTAGGGAACGGGTTAGGGTACGGGTTAAGGGTAGGGTTAGTGTACGGGTTAGGGTACCGGTTAGTGTTAGGGTTAGGGTTAGGGTACGGGTTAGGGTTAGGGTTAGGGTACGGGTTAGGGTACGGGTTTGGGTTAGGGTTAGGGTACAGGTTAGTGTACGGGTTAGGGTTAGGGTTAGGTTTAGTGTTAGGGTTAGGGTACGGGTTAGGGTTAGGGTTAGTGTTAGGGTTAGGTTTAGGGTACGGGTTAGGGTTAGGGTTAGGGTTAGGCTTAGGGTTAGGGTTAGGTTACGGGTTAGGGTTAGGGTACGGGTTAGGGTTAGGTTTAGGGTACGGGTTAGGGTTAGGGTTAGGGTTAGGGTTAGGTTACGGGTTAGGGTTAAGGTTAGGGTTAGTGTTAGGGTTAGCGTACGGGTTAGGGTTAGGATTAGGGTTAGGGTTAGGTTTAGGGTACGGGTTTGGGTTAGGGTACGGGTTAGGGTTAGTGTTAGGGTTAGGGTTAGGGTTAGGGTTAGGGTACGGGTTAGGGTACGTGTTAGGGTTAGGGTACCGGTTAGTGTTAGGGTACGGGTTAGGGTTAGGGTTAGGGTTAGGATTAGTTTTAGGGTACGGGTTAGGGTTAGGGTTAGGGTACGGGTTAGGTTTAGGGTACGGGTTAGGGTTAGGTTTAGGGTTAGGGTTAGGGTTAGGGTTAGGGTTAGGGTATGGGTTAGTGTACGAGTTAGGGTTAGGGTTAGGGTTAGGGTACGGGTTAGTGTAAGGTTTAGGGTTAGTGTTAGGATTAGGGTTAGGGTACGGGTTAGGGTTAGGTTTAGGGTAAGTGTTAGGGTACGGGTTAGGGTTAGGGTTAGGGTTAGGGTTAGGGTTAGGTTTAGGGTACGGGTTAGGGTTCGGGTTAGGGTACGGGTTAGGGTACGAGTTAGGGTTAGTGTACCGGTTAGGGTTAGGGTACCGGATATGGTTAGGGTTAGGGTATGGGTTAGGTTTAGGGTTAGGGGTTAGGGTTAGGGTTAGTGTTAGGGTACGGGTTAGGGTTACGGTACAGTTTAGGGTTAGGGTTAGGGTTAGGATTAGGTTTAGGGTTAGGGTTAGGGTTAGGGTACGGGTTAGGGTTAGGGTTAGGGTACGTGTTAGGGTTAGGGTTAGTGGTTAGCGTTAGGATTAGGGTTAGGGTTAGGGTTAGGGTACGGGTTAGGGTTAGGGTACGGGTTAGGGTTAGGGTTAGGTTTAGGGTTAGGGTTAGCGTACGGGTTAGGGTTAGGGTTAGGATTAGGGTTAGGTTTAGGGTTAGGGTACGGGTTAGGGTTAGGGTACGGGTTAGGGTTAGGGTTAGGGTTAGGTTTAGGGTTAGGGTTAGGGTTAGGGTTAGGAAAGGGTTAGGGTTAGGGTTAGGGTTAGGGTACGGGTTAAGTTTAGGGTTAGGGTACGGGTTAGGGTTAGTGTTAGTGTTAGGGTTTGGGTTAGGGTACGGGTTAGGGTTAGGGATAGGGTACGGGTTAGGGTTAGGGTTAGGTTTTAGGATTAGGATTAGAGTTAGGGTTAGGGTTATGATACGGGTTAAGGTTAGGGTTAGGGTTAGGGTACTGGTTAGGGTTAGGGTTAGGGTACGGGTTAGGGTTAGGGTTAGGGTTAGGGTACAGGTTAGGTTTAGTGTTAGGCTTAGGGTACGGGTTAGGTTTAGTGTTAGGGGTTAGGATTAGGGAAAGGGTTAGGGTTAGGGTTAGGGTAAGGTTTAGGTTTAGGGTATGGGTTAGGGTTAGGGTTAGGGTTAGGGTAAGTGCTAGTGTTAAAGTACGGGTTAGGGTTAGGGTTAGGGTTAGGTTTAGGTTTAGGGGTTAGGGTTAGGTTTAGGGTTAGGGTACGGGTTAGTGTACGAGTTAGGGTTAGGGTTAGTGTTAGGGTACGGGTTAGGGTAAGGGTTAGGGTTAGGGTTAGGATTAGGGTTAGGGTACGCGTTAGGGTTAGGTTTAGGGTAAGGGTTAGGGTACGGGTTAGGGTAGGGTTAGGGTTAGGGTTAGGTTTAGGGTACGGGTTAGCATTAGGGTTAGGGTTAGGGTTAGGGTTAGGGTACAGGTTAGGGTACGTGTTAGGGTTAGGGTACCGGTTAGTGTTAGGGTACGGGTTAGGGTTAGGGTTAGGGTTAGGATTAGTTTTAGGGTACGGGTTAGGGTTAGGATTAGGGTACGGGTTAGGTTTAGGGTACGGGTTAGGGTTAGGTTTAGGGTTAGGGTTAGGTTTAGGGTACGGGTTAGGGTTAGGGTTAGGGTTAGGGTTAGGGTACGGGTTAGGGTTAGGGTTAGGGTTAAGGTTAGGGTACGGGTTAGGGTACGGGTTAGGGTTAGGATACGGGTTAGGTTTAGGGTTAGGGTTAGGGTTAGGGTTAGGTTTAGGAAAGTGTTAGGGTTAGGGTTAGGGTACGGGTTAGGGTTAGGGTTAGGGTTAGGGTTAGGGTTAGGGTACGGGTTTGGGTTAAGGTACGGGTTAGGGTTAGGGTACGTGTTAGGGTACGGTTTAGGGTTAGGGTAGGGTACGGTTTAGGGTTAGGGTTGGGTTAGGGTTAGGGTTAGGGTTAGGGTTAGGGTACGGTTTAGGGTTAGGGTACGGGTTAGGGTAAGGGTTAGGGTACTGGTTAGGGTTAGGGTTAGGGTACGGGTTAGGGTACGGGTTAGGGTTAGGGTACGGGTTAGGGTTAGGGTTAGGTTTAGGGTACGGGTTAGGGTTAGGGTTAGGGGTTAGGATTAGGGTAAGTGTTAGTGTTAGGGTTAGGGTAAGTTTTAGGTTTAGGGTACGGGTTAGGGTTCGGGTTAGGGTTAGGGTTAGTGTTAGTGCTAAAGTATGGGTTAGGGTTAGGGTTAGGGTTAGGGTTAGGGTTAGGGGTTAGGGGTTAGGGTTAGGGTTAGGGTTAGGGTACGGGTTAGTGTACGAGTTAGGGTTAGGCTTAGGGTTAGGGTACGGGTTAGGGTAAGGGTTAGGGTTATGGTTAGGTTTAGGGTACTGGTTAGGGTTAGGGTTAGGGTTAGGGTTAGGTTTAGGGTACGGGTTAGGGTACGTGTTAGGGTTAGGGTACCGTTTAGGGTTAGGGTAGGGGTTAGGGTTAGGGTTAGGGTACGGGTTAGGGTTAGGGTTAGGGGTTACGGTTAGGGTCAGTGTTAGGATACGGGTTAGGGTTACGGTACAGGTTAGGGTTAGGGTTAGGGTTAGGATTAGGTTTAGGGTTCGGGTTAGGGTTACGGTACGGGTTAGGGTTAGGGTACGGGTTATGGTTAGGGTTAGGTGTTAGCGTTAGGATTAGGGTTAGGGTTAGGGTTAGGGTACGGGTTAGGGTTAGGGTACGGGTTAGTGTTAGGGTTAGGGTTAGTGTTAGGGTCAGTGTTAGGGTTAGGGTTAGGGTTAGTGTTAGGGTTAGCATACGGGTTAGTGTTAGGGTTAGGTTTAAGGTTAGAGTTAGGGTTAGGGTACGGGTTAAAGTTAGGGTACGGGTTAGGGTTAGGGTTAGGGTTAAGGTTAGGAAAGGGTTAGGGTTAGGGTTAGGGTTAGGGTACGGGTTAAGGGTAGGGTTAGGGTACGGGTTAGGGTTAGGGTTAGTGTTAGGGTTAGGGTTAGGGTACGGGTTAGGGTTAGGGTTAGGGTACGGGTTAGGGTACGGTTTAGGGTTAGGGTACGGGTTAGGGTTAGGTTTAGGGTTAGGGTACAGTTTAGTGTACGGGTTAGGGTTAGGGTTAGGGTTAGGGTTAGGGTTAGGGTACGGGTTAGGGTTAGGGTTAGTCTTAGGGTTAGGTTTAGGGTATGGGTTAGGGCTAGGGTACGGGTTAGGGTTAGGTTTAGGGTTAGGTTTAGGGTTAGGGTTAGTGTTAGGGTTAGCAAACGGGTTAGGGTTAGGATTAGGGTTATGGTTAGGTTTAGGGTACGGGTTAGGGTTAGGGTATGGGTTAGGGTTAGTGTTAGGGTTAGGGTTAGGGTTAGGAAAGGGTTAGGGTTAGGGTTAGGTTTAGGGTACGGGTTAGGGTACAGGTTAGGGTTAGGGTTACCGTTAGGTTTAGGGTTAGGGTTAGGGTACGGGTTAGGGTTAGGGTTAGGGTACGGGTTAGGGTTAGGGTTAGGGTTTAGGGTTAAGATTAGGGTTAGTGTTAGTGTTAGGGTACGGGTTAGGGTTAGGGTACGGGTTAGTGTTAGGGTTAGGGTTAGGGTTAGTGTTAGGGTTAGCATACGGGTTAGTGTTAGGGTTAGGTTTAGGGTTAGAGTTAGGGTTAGGGTACGGGTTAGGGTTAGGGTTAGGGTTAGGGTTAGGAAAGGGTTAGGGTTAGGGTTAGGGTACGGGTTAGGGTTAGGGTACGGGTTAGGGTTAGGTTTAGGGTTAGGGTACAGGTTAGTGTACGGGTTAGGGTTAGGGTTAGGGTTAGGGTACGGGTTAGGGTTAGGGTTAGTCTTAGGATTAGGTTTAGGGTACGGGTTAGGGTTAGGGTTAGGCTTAGGGTTAGGGTACGGGTTAGGGCTAGGGTACGGGTTAGGGTTAGGTTTAGGGTTAGGGTTAGGGTTAGGGTTAGGTTACGGGTTAGGTTTAGGGTTAGGGTTAGTGTTAGGGTTAGCGTACGGGTTAGGGTTAGGATTAGGGTTAGGGTTAGGTTTAGGGTACAGGTTAGGTTTAGGGTATGGGTTAGGGTTAGTGTTAGGGTTAGGGTTAGGGTTAGGAAAGGGTTAGGGTTAGGGTTAGGTTTAGGGTACGGGTTAGGGTACAGGTTAGGGTTAGGGTTACCGTTAGGTTTAGGGTTAGGGTTAGGGTACGGGTTAGGGTTAGGGTTAGGGTACGGGTTAGGGTTAGGGTTAGGGTTAGGGTACGGGTTAGTGTACGGGTTAGGGTACGGGTTAGGGTTAGCAAAGGTTTAGTGTTAGGGTTAGGGTTAGGGTTAGGGTACGGGTTAGGTTTAGGGTTAGGGTTACGGTTAGGGTAGGGGTTAGGGTTAGGGTTAGGGTTTGGGTAAGGTTTAGGGTACAGTTAGGGTTAGGGTTAGGGTTAGGGGTTAGAGGTTAGGGTTTGGGTTAGGGTTAGTGTTAGGGTACGGGTTAGGGTTAGGGTTAGGTTTAGGGTACGGGTTAGTGATAGGGTTAGGGTTAGGGTTAGGGTACAGGTTAGGGTTAGGGTTAGGGTTAAGGTTAGGTTACGGGTTAGGGTACGGGTTAGGGTTAGGGTACGGGTTAGTGTTAGGGTTAGGGTTAGGGTTAGGGTACGGGTTAGGGTTAGGGTTAAGGTTAGGGTACGGGTTAGGGTACGGGTTAGTGTTAGGGTACGGGTTAGGTTTAGGGTTAGGGTTAGGGTTAGGGTTAGGTTTAGGAAAGTGTTAGGGTTAGGGTTAGGATACGGGTTAGGGTTAGGGTTAGGGTTAGGGTTAGGGTACGGGTTTGGGTTAAGGTACGGGTTAGGGTTAGGGTACGTGTTAGGGTACGGGTTAGGGTTAGGGTAGGGTACGGGTTAGGGTAAGGGTTGGGTTAGGGTTAGGGTTAGGGTTAGGGTTAGGGTACGTTTTAGGGTTAGGGTACGGGTTAGGGTTAGGGTTAGGGTACTGGTTAGGGTTAGGGTTAGGGTACGGGTTAGGGTTAGGGTTAGGGTTAGGGTACGGGTTAGGGTTAGGTTTAGGGTTAGGGTACGGGATAGGGTTAGGGTTAGGGGTTAGGATTAGGGTAAGTGTTAGTGTTAGGGTTAGGGTAAGGTTTAGGTTTAGGGTACGGGTTAGGGTTCGGGTTAGGGTTAGGGTTAGTGTTAGTGTTAAAGTACGGGTTAGGGTTAGGGTTAGGGTTAGGGTTAGGGTTAGGGGTTAGGGGTTAGGGTTAGGGTTAGGGTTAGGGTACGGGTTAGTGTACGAGTTAGGGTTAGGGTTAGGGTTAGGGTACGGGTTAGGGTAAGGGTTAGGGTTAGGGTTAGGTTTAGGGTACTGGTTAGGGTTAGGGTTAGGGTTAGGGTTAGTGTACGGGTAGGGTACGTGTTAGGGTTAGGGTACCGGTTAGGGTTAGTGTAGGGGTTAGGGTTAGCGTTAGTGTACGGGTTAGGGTTAGGGTTAGGGGTTACGGTTAGGGTTAGTGTTAGGGTACGGGTTAGGGTTATGGTACAGGTTAGGGTAAGGTTTAGGGTTAGGATTAGGTTTAGGGTACGGGTTAGGGTTAAGGTACGGGTTAGGGTTAGGGTTAGGTTACGGGTTAGGTTTAGGGTTAGGAGTTAGCGTTAGGATTAGGGTTAGGGTTAGGGTTAGGGTACGGGTTAGGGTTAGGGTACGGGTTAGGGTTAGGGTTAGTTTTAGGGTTAGGGTTAGCGTACGGGTTAGGGTTAGGTATAGGGTTAGGTTTAGGATTAGGGTACGGGTTAGGGTTAGGGTACGGGTTAGGGTTAGGGTTAGGTTTAGGGTTAGGGTTAGGGTTAGGAAAGGGTTAGGGTTAGGGTTAGGGTTAGTGTTAGGGTACGGGTTAGGGTTAGGGTACGGGTTAGTGTTAGGTTTAGGGTTAGGGTTAGGGTTAGGGTTAGGGTACGGGTTAGGGTTAGGGTTAGGGGTTAGGGTTAAGATTAGGGTTAGTGTTAGTGTTAGGGTACGGGTTAGGGTTAGGGTAGGGGTTAGTGTTAGGGTTAGGGTTAGGGTTAGTGTTAGGGTTAGCATACGGGTTAGTGTTAGGGTTAGGTTTAGAGTTAGAGTTAGGGTTAGGGTACGGGTTAGGGTTAGGGTACATGTTAGGGTTAGGGTTAGGGTTAGGGTTAGGAAAGGGTTAGGGTTAGGGAACGGGTTAGGGTACGGCTTAAGGGTAGGGTTAGGGTACGGGTTAGGGTACGGGTTAGTGTTAGGGTTAGGGTTAGGGTACGGGTTAGTGTTAGGGTTAGGGTACGGGTTAGGGTACGGGTTTGGGTTAGGGTTAGGGTACAGGTTAGTGTACGGGTTAGGGTTAGGGTTAGGTTTAGTGTTAGGGTTAGGGTACGGGTTAGGGTTAGGGTTAGTGTTAGGGTTAGGTTTAGGGTATGGGTTAGGGTTAGGGTTAGGGTTAGGCTTAGGGTTAGGGTTAGGGTACGGGTTAGGGTTAGGGTACGGGTTAGGGTTAGGTTTAGGGTACGGGTTAGGGTAAGGGTTAGGGTTAGGGTTAGGTTACGGGTTAGGGTTAGGGTTAGGGTTAGTGTTAGGGTTAGCGTACGGGTTAGGGTTAGGATTAGGGTTAGGGTTAGGTTTAGGATACGGGTTCGGGTTAGGGTACGGGTTAGGGTTAGTGTTAGGTTTAGGGTTAGGGTTAGGGTTAGGGTACGGGTTAGGGTACGTGTTAGGGTTAGGGTACCGGTTAGTGTTAGGGTACGGGTTAGTGTTAGGGTTAGGGTTAGGATTAGTTTTAGGGTACGGGTTAGGGTTAGGGTTAGGGTTAGGGTTAGGTTTAGGGTACGGGTTAGGGTTAGGTTTAGGGTTAGGGTTAGGTTTAGGGTACGGGTTAGGGTTAGGGTTAGGGTTAGGGTACGGGTTAGGGTTAGGGTTAGGGTTAAGGTTAGGGTACGGGTTAGGGTACGGGTTAGGGTTAGGGTACGGGTTAGGTTTAGGGTTAGGGTTAGGGTTAGGGTTAGGTTTAGCAAAGTGTTAGGGTTAGGGTTAGGGTACGGGTTAGGGTTAGGGTTGGGTTAGGGTTAGGGTTAGGGTTAGGGTTAGGGTTAGGGTACGGTTTAGGGTTAGGGTACGGGTTAGGGTTAGGGTTAGGGTACTGGTTAGGGTTAGGGTTAGGGTACAGGTTAGGGTTAGGGTTAGGGTACGGGTTAGGGTTAGGGTTAGGTTTAGGGTACGGGTTAGGGTTAGGGTTAGGGGTTAGGATTAAGGTAAGTGTTAGTGTTAGGGTTAGGGTAAGGTTTAGGTTTAGGGTACGGGTTAGGGTTCGGGTTAGGGTTAGGGTTAGTGTTAGTGCTAAAGTACGGGTTAGGGTTAGGGTTAGGGTTAGGGTACGGGTTAGGGGTTAGGGGTTAGGGTTAGGGTTAGGGTTAGGGTACGGGTTAGTGTACGAGCTAGGGTTAGGGTTAGGGTTAGGGTACGGGTTAGGGTAAGGGTTAGGGTTAGGGTTAGTTTTAGGGTACTGTTTAGGGTTAGGTTTAGGGTTAGGGTTAGGTTTCGGGTACGGGTTAGGGTACGTGTTAGGGTTAGGGAACCATTTAGGGTTAGGGTAGGGGTTAGGGTTAGGGTTAGGGTACGGGTTAGGGTTAGGGTTAGGGGTTACGGTTAGGGTTTGTGTTAGGGTACGGGTTAGGGTTACGGTACAGGTTAGGGTTAGGGTTAGGGTTAGGATTAGGTTTAGGGTACGGGTTAGGGTTACGGTACGGGTTAGGGTTAGGGTTAGGGTACGGGTTATGGTTAGGGTTAGGGGTTAGCGTTAGGATTAGGGTTAGGGTTAGGGCTAGGGTACGGGTTAGGGTTAGGGTACGGGTTAGTGTTAGGGTTAGGGTTAGGGTTAGGGTTAGGGTTAGGGTACGGGTTAGGGTTAGGGTTAGGGGTTAGGGTTAAGATTAGGGTTAGTGTTAGTGTTAGGGTACGGGTTAGGGTTAGGGTACGGGTTAGTGTTAGGGTTAGGGTTAGGGTTATGTTAGGGTTAGCATACGGGTTAGTGTTAGGGTTAGGTTTAGGGTTAGAGTTAGGGTCAGGGTACGGGTTAGGGTTAGTGTTAGGGTTAGGGTTAGGAAAGGGTTAGGGTTAGGGTTAGGGTTAGGGTACGGGTTAAGGGTAGGGTTAGGGTACGGGTTAGGGTTAGGGTTAGTGTTAGGGTTAGGGTTAGGGTGCGGGTTAGGGTTAGGGTTAGCGTACGGGTTAGTGTACGGGTTAGGGTTAGGGTTAGGGTTAGGGTACGGGTTAGGGTTAGGGTTAGTCTTAGGGTTAGGTTTAGGGTACGGGTTAGGGTTAGGGTTAGGCTTAGGGTTAGGGTACGGGTTAGGGCTAGGGTACGGGTTAGGGTTAGGTTTAGGGTTAGGGTTAGGGTTAGGGTTAGGTTACGGGTTAGGTTTAGGGTTAGGGTTAGTGTTAGGGTTAGCGTACGGGTTAGGGTTAGGATTAGGGTTAGGGTTAGGTTTAGGGTACGGGTTAGGGTTAGGGTATGGGTTAGGGTTAGTGTTAGGGTTAGGGTTAGGGTTAGGAAAGGGTTAGGGTTAGGGTTAGGTTTAGGGTACGGGTTAGGGTACAGGTTAGGGTTAGGGTTACCGTTAGGTTTAGGGTACGGGTTAGGGTACGGGTTAGGGTTAGGGTTAGGGTACGGGTTAGGGTTAGGGTTAGGGTTAGGGTACGGGTTAGTGTACGGGTTAGGGTACGGGTTAGGGTTAGCAAAGGGTTAGTGTTAGGGTTAGGGTTAGGGTTAGGGTACGGGTTAGGTTTAGGGTTAGGGTTAGGGTTAGGGTACGGGTTAGGGTTAGGGTTAGGGTTTGGGTAAGGTTTAGGGTACAGGTTAGGGTTAGGGTTAGGGTTAGGGTTAGAGGTTAGGGTTAGGGTTAGGGTTAGTGTTAGGGCACGGGTTAGGGTTAGGGTTAGGTTTAGGGTACGGGTTAGTGATAGGGTTAGGGTTAGGGTTAGGGTACAGGTTAGGGTTAGGGTTAGGGTTAAGGTTAGGTTACGGGTTAGGGTACGGGTTAGGGTTAGGGTACGGGTTAGTGTTAGGGTTAGGGTTAGGGTACGGGTTAGGGTTAGGGGTAAGGTTAGGGTACGGGTTAGGGTACGGGTTAGGGTCAGGGTATGGGTTAGGGTACGGGTTAGGGTTAGGTTTAGGGTTAGGGTTAGGTTTAGGAAAGGGTTAGGAATAGGGTTAGGGTTAGGGTTAGGGTTAGATTTAGGGTACGGTTTTGTGTTAAGGTACGGGTTAGGGTTAGGGTACGTGTTAGTGTACGGTTTAGGGTTAGGGTTAGGGTACGGGTTAGGTTTAGGGTTGGGTTAGGTTTAGGGTACGGGTTAGGGTACGGGTTAGGGTACGGGTTAGGGTTAGGGTTAGGGTTAGGGTACGGTTTAGGGTTAGGGTACGGGTTAGGGTTAGGGATAGGGTACTGGTTAGGGTTAGGGTTAGGGTACCGGTTAGGGTTAGGGTTAGGGTTGGGGTACGGTTTAGGGTTAGGGTTAGGTTTAGGATACGGTTTAGGGTTAGGGTTAGGGGTTAGGATTAGTGTAAGGGTTAGGGTTAGGGTTAGGGTAAGGTTTAGGTTTAGGGTACGGGTTAGGGTTCGGGTTAGGGTTAGGGTTAGTGTTAGTGTTAAAGTACGGGTTAGGGTTAGGGTAAGGGTTAGGGTTAGGGTTAGGGGTTAGGTGTTAGGGTTAGGGTTACGGTTAGGGTTAGGGTATGGGATAGTGTACGAGTTAGGGTTAGGGTTAGGGTTAGGGTACGGGTTAGTGTAAGGGTTAGGGTTAGTGTTAGGATTAGGGTTAGGGTTCGGTTTAGGGTTAGGTTTAGGGTAAGTGTTAGGGTACGGGTTAGGGTTAGGGTTAGGGTTAGGTTTAGGGTACGGGTTAGGGTTATGGTTAGGGTTAGGGTACGGGTTAGGGTACGAGCTAGGGTTAGGGTACCGGTTAGGGTTAGTGTACGGGATAGGGTTAGGGTTAGGGTATGGGTTAGGTTTAGGGTTAGGGGTTAGGGTTAGGGTTAGTGTTAGGGTACGGGTTAGGGTTACGGTACAGTTTAGGGTTAGGGTTAGGGTTAGGATTAGGTTTAGGTTTAGGGTTAGGGTTAGGGTACGGGTTAGGGTTAGGTTTAGGGTACGGGTTAGGGTTAGGGTTAGTGGTTAGCGTTAGGATTAGGGTTAGGGTTAGGGTTAGGGTACGGGTTAGGGTTAGGGTACGGGTTAGGGTTAGGGTTAGGATTAGGGTACAGGTTAGGTTTAGTGTTAGGTTTAGGGTACGGGTTAGGGTTAGGTTTAGGGGTTAGGATTAGGGTAAGGGTTAGGGTTAGGGTTAGGGTAAGGTTTAGGTTTAGGGTACGGGTTAGGGTTAGGGTTAGGGTTAGTGTTATTGTTAAAGTACGGGTTAGGGTTAGGGTTAGGGTTAGGTTTAGGTTTAGGGGTTAGGGTTAGGGTTAGGGTTAGGGTACGGGTTAGTGTACGAGTTAGGGTTAGGTTTAGGGTTAGGGTACGGGTTAGGGTAAGTGTTAGGGTTAGGGTTAGGATTAGGGTTAGGGTATGGGTTAGGGTTAGGTTTAGGGTAAGGGTTAGGGAACGGGTTAGGGTAGGGTTAGGTTTAGGGTTAGGTTTAGGGTACGGGTTAGCGTTAGGGTTAGGGTTAGGGTTAGGGTTATGGTACGGTTTAGGGTACGTGTTAGGGTTAGGGTACCGGTTAGTGTTAGGGTACGGGTTAGGGTTAGGGTTAGGGTACGGGTTAGGGTTAGGGTTAGGGTTAGGATTAGGTTTAGGGTACGGGTTACGGTTAGGGTTAGGGTACGGGTTAGGTTTAGGGTACGGGTTAGGGTTAGGTTTAGGGTTAGGGTTAGGTTTAGGGTACGGGTTAGGGTTAGGGTTAGGGTTAGGGTTAGGGTACGGGTTAGGGTTAGGGTTAGGGTTAAGGTTAGGGTACGGGTTAGGGTACGGGTTAGTGTTAGGGTACGGGTTAGGTTTAGGGTTAGGGTTAGGGTTAGGGTTAGGTTTAGGAAAGTGTTAGGGTTAGGGTTAGGGTACGGGTTAGGATTAGGGTTAGGGTTAGGGTTAGGGTACGGGTTTGGGTTAAGGTACAGGTTAGGGTTAGGGTACGTGTTAGGGTACGGGTTAGGGTTAGGGTAGGGTACGGGTTAGGGTTAGGGTTGGGTTAGAGTTAGGGTTAGGGTTAGGGTTAGGGTACGTTTTAGGGTTAGGGTACGGGTTAGGGTTAGGGTTAGGGTACTGGTTAGGGTTAGGGTTAGGGTACGGGTTAGGGTTAGGGTTAGGTTTAGGGTACGGGTTAGGGTTAGGTTTAGGGTTAGGGTACGGGTTAGGGTTAGGGTTAGGGGTTAGGATTAGGGTAAGTGTTAGTGTTAGGGTTAGGGTAAGGTTTAGGTTTAGGGTACGGGTTAGGGTTCGGGTTAGGGTTAGGGTTAGTGTTAGTGTTAAAGTACCGGTTAGGGTTAGGGTTAGGGTTAGGGTTAGGTTTAGGGGTTAGGGGTTAGGGTTAGGGTTAGGGTTAGGGTACGGGTTAGTGTACGAGTTAGGGTTAGGGTTAGGGTTAGGGTACGGGTTAGGGTAAGGGTTAGGGTTAGGGTTAGGTTTAGAGTAATGGTTAGGGTTAGGGTTAGGGTTAGGGTTAGGGTACGGGTTAGGGTACGTGTTAGGGTTAGGGTACCGGTTAGGGTTAGGGTAGGGGTTAGGGTTAGCGTTAGGGTACGGGTTAGGGTTAGGGTTAGGGGTTACGGTTAGGGTTAGTGTCAGGGTACGGGTTAGGGTTACGGTACAGGTTAGGGTAAGGTTTAGGGTTAGGATTAGGTTTAGGGTACGGGTTAGGGTTAAGGTACGGGTTAGGGTTAGGGTTAGGGTACGGGTTAGGGTTAGGGTTAGGGGTTAGCGTTAGGATTAGGGTTAGGGTTAGGGTTAGGGTACGGGTTAGGGTTAGGGTACGGGTTAGGGTTAGGGTTAGTTTTAGGGTTAGGGTTAGCGTACGGGTTAGGGTTAGGTTTAGGGTTAGGTTTAGGATTAGGGTACGGGTTAGGGTTAGGGTACGGGTTAGGGTTAGGGTTAGGTTTAGGGTTAGGGTTAGTGTTAGGAAAGGGTTAGGGTTAGGGTTAGGGTTAGTGTTAGGGTACGGGTTAGGGTTAGGGTACGGGTTAGTGTTAGGTTTAGGGTTAGGGTTAGGGTTAGGGTTAGGGTTAGGGTACGGGTTAGGGTTAGGGTTAGGGGTTAGGGTTAAGATTAGGGTTAGTGTTAGTGTTAGGGTACGGGTTAGGGTTAGGGTAGGGGTTAGTGTTAGGGTTAGGGTTAGGGTTAGGGTTAGGGTTAGGGTTAGCATACGGGTTAGTGTTAGGGTTAGGTTTAGAGTTAGAGTTAGGGTTAGGGTACGGGTTAGGGTTAGGGTACAGGTTAGGGTTAGGGTTAGGGTTAGTGTTAGGAAAGGGTTAGGGTTAGGGAACGGGTTAGGGTACGGGTTAAGGGTAGGGTTAGGGTACGGGTTAGGGTACGGGTTAGTGTTAGGGTTAGGGTTAGGGTACGGGTTAGGGTTAGGGTTAGGGTACGGGTTAGGGTACGGGTTTGGGTTAGGGTTAGGGTACAGGTTAGTGTACGGGTTAGGGTTAGGGTTAGGTTTAGTGTTAGGGTTAGGGTACGGGTTAGGGTTAGGGTTAGTGTTAGGGTTAGGTTTAGGGTACGGGTTAGGGTTAGGGTTAGGCTTAGGGTTAGGGTTAGGGTACGGGTTAGGGTTAGGGTACGGTTTAGGGTTAGGTTTAGGGTACGGGTTAGGGTTAGGGTTAGGGTTAGGGTTAGGTTACGTGTTAGGGTTAGGGTTAGGGTTAGTGTTAGGGTTAGCGTACGGGTTAGGGTTAGGATTAGGATTAGGGTTAGGTTTAGGGTACGGGTTCGGGTTAGGGTACGGGTTAGGGTTAGTGTTAGGGTTAGGGTTAGGGGTAGGGTTAGGGTACGGGTTAGGGTACGTGTTAGGGTTAGGGTACCGGTTAGTGTTAGGGTACGGGTTAGGGTTAGGGTTAGGGTTAGGATTAGTTTTAGGGTACGGGTTAGGGTTAGGGTTAGGGTACGGGTTAGGTTTAGGGTACGGGTTAGGGTTAGGTTTAGGGTTAGGGTTAGGTTTAGGGGTACGGGTTAGGGTTAGGGTTAGGGTTAGGGTACGGGTTAGGGTTAGGGTTAGGGTTAAGGTTAGGGTACGGGTTAGGGTACGGGTTAGGGTTAGGGTACGGGTTAGGTTTAGGTTTAGGGTTAGGGTTAGGGTTAGGTTTAGGAAAGTGTTAGGGTTAGGGTTAGGGTACGGGTTAGGGTTAGGGTTAGGGTTAGGGTACGGGTTTGGGTTAAGGTACGGGTTAGGGTTAGGGTACGTGTTAGGGTACGGTTTAGGGTTAGGGTAGGGTACGGGTTAGGGTTAGGGTTGGGTTAGGGTTAGGCTTAGGGTTAGGGTTAGGGTTAGGGTACGGTTTAGGGTTAGGGTACGGGTTAGGGTTAGGGTACTGGTTAGGGTTAGGGTTAGGGTACGGGTTAGGGTTAGGGTTAGGGTTAGGGTACGGGTTAGGGTTAGGGTTAGGTTTAGGGTACGGGTTAGTGTTAGGGTTAGGGGTTAGGATTAGGGTAAGTGTTAGTGTTAGGGTTAGGGTAAGTTTTAGGTTTAGGGTACGGGTTAGGGTTCGGGTTAGGGTTAGGGTTAGTGTTAGTGCTAAAGTACGGGTTAGGGTTAGGGTTAGGGTTAGGGTACGGGTTAGGGTAAGGGTTAAGGTTAGGGTTAGGATTAGGGTACTGGTTAGGGTTAGGGTTAGGGTTAGGGTTAGGTTTCGGGTACGGGTTAGGGTACGTGTTAGGGTTAGGGTACCGTTTAGGGTTAGCGTAGGGGTTAGGGTTAGGGTTAGGGTACGGGTTAGGGTTAGGGTTAGGGTTAGGGGTTAGGGGTTAGGGTTAGGTTTAGGGTTAGTGTTAGGGTACGGGTTAGGGTTAGGTTCAGGGTACGGGTTAGTGATAGGGTTAGCGTTAGGGTTAGGGTACAGCTTAGGGTTAGGGTTAGGGTGAAGGTTAGGATACGGGTTAGGGTACGGGTTAGGGTTAGGTTATGGGTTAGTGTTAGGGTTAGGGTTAGGGTATGGGTTAGGGTTAGGGTTAGGGTTAAGGTTAGGGTACGGGTTAGGGTACGGGTTAGGGTTAGGGTACGGGTTAGGGTACGGGTTAGAGTTAGGGTTAGGGTTAGGGTTAGGTTTAGGGTTGGGTTAGGTTTAGGGTACGGGTTAGGGTACGGGTTAGGGTTAGGGTTAGGGTTAGGGTTAGGGTTAGGGTACGGTTTAGGGTTAGGGTACGGGTTAGGTTTAGGGTTAGGGTACTGGTTAGGGTTAGGGTTAGGGTACGGGTTAGGGTTAGGGTGAGGTTTAGGGTACGGTTTAGGGTTAGGGTTAGGTTTAGGGTATGGTTTAGGGTTAGGATTAGGGGTTAGGATTAGTGTAAGGGTTAGGGTTAGGGTTAGGGTAAGGTTTAGGTTTAGGGTACGGTTTAGGATTCGGGTTAGGGTTAGGGTTAGTGTTAGTGTTAAATTACGGGTTAGGGTTAGAGTTAGGGTTACGGTTAGGTTTAGGGGTTAGGGGTTAGGGTTAGGGTTAGGGTTAGGGTTAGGGTTAGGGTTAGGGTATGGGTTAGTGTACGAGTTAGGGTTAGGGTTAGGGTTAGGGTACGGGTTAGTGTAAGGTTTAGGGTTAGTGTTAGGATTAGGGTTAGGGTACGGGTTAGGGTTAGGTTTAGGGTAAGTGTTAGGGTACGGGTTAGGGTTAGGGTTAGGGTTAGGGTTAGGTTTAGGGTACGGGTTAGGGTTAGGGTTAGGGTACGGGTTAGGGTACGAGTTAGGGTTAGGGTACCGGTTAGGGTTAGGGTACCGGATATGGTTAGGGTTAGGGTATGGGTTAGGTTTAGGGTTAGGGGTTAGGTTTAGGGTTAGTGTTAGGGTACGGGTTAGGGTTACGGTACAGTTTAGGGTTAGGTTTAGGGTTAGGATTAGGTTTAGGGTTAGGGTTAGGGTTAGGGTACGGGTTAGGGTTAGGGTTAGGGTACGGGTTAGGGTTAGGTTTAGTGGTTAGCGTTAGGATTAGGGTTAGGGTTAGGGTTAGGGTACGGGTTAGGGTTAGGGTACGGGTTAGGGTTAGTGTTAGGTTTAGGGTTAGGGTTAGCGTACGGGTTAGGGTTAGGATTAGGATTAGGGTTAGGTTTAGGGTTAGGGTACGGGTTAGGGTTAGGGTACGGGTTAGGTTTAGGGTTAGGTTTAGGGTTAGGGTTAGGGTTAGGGTTAGGAAAGGGTTAGGGTTAGGGTTAGGGTTAGGGTACGGGTTAAGTTTAGGGTTAGGGTACGGGTTAGGGTTAGTGTTAGTGTTAGGGTTTGGGTTAGGGTACGGGTTAGGGTTAGGGATAGGGTACGGGTTAGGGTTAGGGTTAGGTTTTAGGGTTAGGATTAGTGTTAGGGTTAGGGTTATGATACGGGTTAAGGGTAGGGTTAGGGTTAGGGTACTGGTTAGGGTTAGGGTTAGGGTACGGGTTAGGGTTAGGGTTAGGGTTAGGGTACAGGTTAGGTTTAGTGTTAGGTTTAGGGTACGGGTTAGGTTTAGGGTTAGGGGTTAGGATTAGGGTAAGGGTTAGGGTTAGGGTTAGGGTAAGGTTTAGGTTTAGGGTATGGGTTAGGGTTAGGGTTAGGGTTAGGGTAAGTGCTAGTGTTAAAGTATGGGTTAGGGTTAGGGTTAGGGTTAGGTTTAGGTTTAGGGGTTAGGGTTAGGTTTAGGGTTAGGGTACGGGTTAGTGTACGAGTTAGGGTTAGGGTTAGTGTTAGGGTACGGGTTAGGGTAAGGGTTAGGGTTAGGGTTAGGATTAGGGTTAGGGTACGCGTTAGGGTTAGGTTTAGGGTAAGGGTTAGGGTACGGGTTAGGGTAGGGTTAGGGTTAGGGTTAGGTTTAGGGTACGGGTTAGCATTAGGGTTAGGGTTAGGGTTAGGATTAGGGTTAGGGTACGTGTTAGGGTTAGGGTACCGGTTAGTGTTAGGGTACGGGTTAGGGTTAGGGTTAGGGTTAGGATTAGTTTTAGGGTACGGGTTAGGGTTAGGATTAGGGTACGGGTTAGGGTTAGGGTTAGGGTTAGGGTTAGGGTACGGGTTAGGGTTAGGGTACGGGTTAGGGTTAGGGTACGGGTTAGGGTTAGGGTTAGGGTTAAGGTTAGGGTACGGGTTAGGGTACGGGTTAGGGTTAGGGTACGGGTTAGGTTTAGGGTTAGGGTTAGGGTTAGGGTTAGGTTTAGGAAAGTGTTAGGGTTAGGGTTAGGGTACGGGTTAGGGTTAGGGTTAGGGTTAGGGTTAGGGTACGGGTTTGGGTTAAGGTACGGGTTAGGGTTAGGGTACGTGTTAGGGTACGGTTTAGGGTTAGGGTAGGGTACGGGTTAGGGTTAGGGTTGGGTTAGGGTTAGGGTTAGGGTTAGGGTTAGGGTATGGTTTAGGGTTAGGGTACGGGTTAGGGTAAGGGTTAGGGTACTGGTTAGGGTTAGGGGTTAGGGGTTAGGGTTAGGTTTAGGGTTAGTGTTAGGGTACGGGTTAGGGTTAGGTTCAGGGTACGGGTTAGTGATAGGGTTAGCGTTAGGGTTAGGGTACAGCTTAGGGTTAGGGTTAGGGTGAAGGTTAGGGTACGGGTTAGGGTACGGGTTAGGGTTAGGTTATGGGTTAGTGTTAGGGTTAGGGTTAGGGTATGGGTTAGGGTTAGGGTTAGGGTTAAGGTTAGGGTACGGGTTAGGGTACGGGTTAGGGTTAGGGTACGGGTTAGGGTACGGGTTAGAGTTAGGGTTAGGGTTAGGGTTAGGTTTAGGGTTGGGTTAGGTTTAGGGTACGGGTTAGGGTACGGGTTAGGGTTAGGGTTAGGGTTAGGGTTAGGGTTAGGGTACGGTTTAGGGTTAGGGTACGGGTTAGGTTTAGGGTTAGGGTACTGGTTAGGGTTAGGGTTAGGGTACGGGTTAGGGTTAGGTGAGTTTAGGGTACGGTTTAGGGTTAGGGTTAGGTTTAGGGTATGGTTTAGGGTTAGGATTAGGGGTTAGGATTAGTGTAAGGGTTAGGGTTAGGGTTAGGGTAAGGTTTAGGTTTAGGGTACGGTTTAGGATTCGGGTTAGGGTTAGGGTTAGTGTTAGTGTTAAATTACGGGTTAGGGTTAGATTTAGGGTTACGGTTAGGTTTAGGGGTTAGGGGTTAGGGTTAGGGTTAGGGTTAGGGTTAGGGTTAGGGTTAGGGTATGGGTTAGTGTACGAGTTAGGGTTAGGGTTAGGGTTAGGGTTAGGGTACGGGTTAGTGTAAGGTTTAGGGTTAGTGTTAGGATTAGGGTTAGGGTACGGGTTAGGGTTAGGTTTAGGGTAAGTGTTAGGGTACGGGTTAGGGTTAGGGTTAGGGTTAGGGTTAGGTTTAGGGTACGGGTTAGGGTTAGGGTTAGGGTACGGGTTAGGGTACGAGTTAGGGTTAGGGTACCGGTTAGGGTTAGGGTACCGGATATGGTTAGGGTTAGGGTATGGGTTAGGTTTAGGGTTAGGGGTTAGGTTTAGGGTTAGTGTTAGGGTACGGGTTAGGGTTACGGTACAGTTTAGGGTTAGGTTTAGGGTTAGGATTAGGTTTAGGGTTAGGGTTAGGGTTAGGGTACGGGTTAGGGTTAGGGTTAGGGTACGGGTTAGGGTTAGGTTTAGTGGTTAGCGTTAGGATTAGGGTTAGGGTTAGGGTTAGGGTACGGGTTAGGGTTAGGGTACGGGTTAGGGTTAGTGTTAGGTTTAGGGTTAGGGTTAGCGTACGGGTTAGGGTTAGGGTTAGGATTAGGGTTAGGTTTAGGGTTAGGGTACGGGTTAGGGTTAGGGTACGGGTTAGGTTTAGGGTTAGGTTTAGGGTTAGGGTTAGGGTTAGGGTTAGGAAAGGGTTAGGGTTAGGGTTAGGGTTAGGGTACGGGTTAAGTTTAGGGTTAGGGTACGGGTTAGGGTTAGTGTTAGTGTTAGGGTTTGGGTTAGGGTACGGGTTAGGGTTAGGGATAGGGTACGGGTTAGGGTTAGGGTTAGGTTTTAGGGTTAGGATTAGTGTTAGGGTTAGGGTTATGATACGGGTTAAGGTTAGGGTTAGGGTTAGGGTACTGGTTAGGGTTAGGGTTAGGGTACGGGTTAGGGTTAGGGTTAGGGTTAGGGTACAGGTTAGGTTTAGTGTTAGGTTTAGGGTACGGGTTAGGTTTAGGGTTAGGGGTTAGGATTAGGGTAAGGGTTAGGGTTAGGGTTAGGGTAAGGTTTAGGTTTAGGGTATGGGTTAGGGTTAGGGTTAGGGTTAGGGTAAGTGCTAGTGTTAAAGTATGGGTTAGGGTTAGGGTTAGGGTTAGGTTTAGGTTTAGGGGTTAGGGTTAGGTTTAGGGTTAGGGTACGGGTTAGTGTACGAGTTAGGGTTAGGGTTAGTGTTAGGGTACGGGTTAGGGTAAGGGTTAGGGTTAGGGTTAGGATTAGGGTTAGGGTACGCGTTAAGGTTAGGTTTAGGGTAAGGGTTAGGGTACGGGTTAGGGTAGGGTTAGGGTTAGGGTTAGGTTTAGGGTACGGGTTAGCATTAGGGTTAGGGTTAGGGTTAGGATTAGGGTTAGGGTACGTGTTAGGGTTAGGGTACCGGTTAGTGTTAGGGTACGGGTTAGGGTTAGGGTTAGGGTTAGGATTAGTTTTAGGGTACGGGTTAGGGTTAGGATTAGGGTACGGGTTAGGGTTAGGGTTAGGGTTAGGGTTAGGGTACGGGTTAGGGTTAGGGTACGGGTTAGGGTTAGGGTACGGGTTAGGGTTAGGTTTAGGGTTAAGGTTAGGGTACGGGTTAGGGTACGGGTTAGGGTTAGGGTACGGGTTAGGTTTAGGGTTAGGGTTAGGGTTAGGGTTAGGTTTAGGAAAGTGTTAGGGTTAGGGTTAGGGTACGGGTTAGGGTTAGGGTTAGGGTTAGGGTTAGGGTACGGGTTTGGGTTAAGGTACGGGTTAGGGTTAGGGTACGTGTTAGGGTACGGTTTAGGGTTAGGGTAGGGTACGGGTTAGGGTTAGGGTTGGGTTAGGGTTAGGGTTAGGGTTAGGGTTAGGGTATGGTTTAGGGTTAGGGTACGGGTTAGGGTAAGGGTTAGGGTACTGGTTAGGGTTAGGGTTAGGGTACGGGTTAGGGTTAGGGTTAGGGTTAGGGTACGGGTTAGGGTTAGGGTTAGGTTTAGGGTACGGGTTAGGGTTAGGGTTAGGGGTTAGGATTAGGGTAAGTGTTAGTGTTAGGGTTAGGGTAAGTTTTAGGTTTAGGGTACGGGTTAGGGTTCGGGTTAGGGTTAGGGTTAGTGTTAGTGCTAAAGTACGGGTTAGGGTTAGGGTTAGGTTAGGGTTAGGGTTAGGGGTTGGGTTAGGGTTAGGGTTAGGGTACGGGTTAGTGTACGAGTTAGGGTTAGGGTTAGGGTTAGGGTACGGGTTAGGGTAAGGGTTAGGGTTATGGTTAGGTTTAGGGTACTGGTTAGGGTTAGGGTTAGGGTTAGGGTTAGGTTTAGGGTACGGGTTAGGGTACGTGTTAGGGTTAGGGTACCGTTTAGTGTTAGGGTAGGGGTTAGGGTTAGGGTTAGGGTACGGGTTAGGGTTAGGGTTAGGGGTTACGGTTAGGGTTAGTGTTAGGGTACGGGTTAGGGTTACGGTACAGGTTAGGGTTAGGGTTAGGGTTAGGATTAGGTTTAGGGTACCGTTAGGGTTACGGTACGGGTTAGGGTTAGGGTTAGGGTACGGGTTATGGTTAGGGTTAGCGGTTAGCGTTAGGATTAGGGTTAGGGTTAGGGTTAGGGTACGGGTTAGGGTTAGGGTACGGGTTAGTGTTAGGGTTAGGGTTAGGGTTAGGGTTAGTGTTAGGGTTAGGGTTAGGGTTAGTGTTAGGGTTAGCATACGGGTTAGTGTTAGGGTTAGGTTTAAGGTTAGAGTTAGGGTTAGGGTACGGGTTAGAGTTAGGGTACGGGTTAGGGTTAGGGTTAGGGTTAAGGTTAGGAAAGGGTTAGGGTTAGGGTTAGGGTACGGGTTAAGGGTAGGGTTAGGGTACGGGTTAGGGTTAGGGTTAGTGTTAGGGTTAGGGTTAGGGTACGGGTTAGGGTTAGGGTTAGGGTACGGGTTAGGGTATGGGTTAGGGTTAGGGTACGGGTTAGGGTTAGGTTTAGGGTTAGGGTACAGGTTAGTGTACGGGTTAGGGTTAGGGTTAGGGTTAGGGTTAGGGTACGGGTTAGGGTTAGGGTTAGTCTTAGGGTTAGGTTTAGGGTACGGGTTAGGGTTAGGGTTAGGGTTAGGCTTAGGGTTAGGGTACGGGTTAGGGCTAGGGTACGGGTTAGGGTTAGGTTTAGGGTTAGGGTTAGGGTTAGGGTTAGGTTACGGGTTAGGTTTAGGGTTAGGGTTAGTGTTAGGGTTAGCGTACGGGTTAGGGTTAGGATTAGGGTTAGGGTTAGGTTTAGGGTACGGGTTAGGGTTAGGGTATGGGTTAGGGTTAGTGTTAGGTTTAGGGTTAGGGTTAGGAAAGGGTTAGGGTTAGGGTTAGGTTTAGGGTACGGGTTAGGGTACAGGTTAGGTTTAGGGTTACCGTTAGGTTTAGGGTTAGGGTTAGGGTAGGGGTTAGGGTTAGGGTTAGGGTACGGGTTAGGGTTAGGGTTAGGGGTTAGGGTTAAGATTAGGGTTAGTGTTAGTGTTAGGGTACGGGTTAGGGTTAGGGTACGGGTTAGTGTTAGGGTTAGGGTTAGGGTTAGTGTTAGGGTTAGCATACGGGTTAGTGTTAGGGTTAGGTTTAGGGTTAGAGTTAGGGTTAGGGTACGGGTTAGGGTTAGGGTTAGGGTTAGGGTTAAGGTTAGGAAAGGTTTAGGGTTAGGGTTAGGGTTAGGGTACGGGTTAAGGGTAGGGTTAGGGTACGGGTTAGGGTTAGGGTTAGTGTTAGGATTAGGGTTAGGGTACGGGTTAGGGTTAGGGTTAGGGTACGGGTTAGGGTACGGGTTAGGTTTAGGGTACGGGTTAGGGTTAGGTTTAGGGTTAGGGTACAGGTTAGTGTACGGGTTAGGGTTAGGGTTAGGGTTAGGGTACGGGTTAGGGTTAGGGTTAGTCTTAGGGTTAGGTTTAGGGTACGGGTTATTGTTAGGGTTAGGGTTAGGCTTAGGGTTAGGGTAGGGGTTAGGGCTAGGGTACGGGTTAGGGTTAGGTTTAGGGTTAGGGTTAGGGTTAGGTTACGGGTTAGGTTTAGGGTTAGGGTTAGCGTTAGGGTTAGCGTACGGGTTAGGGTTAGGATTAGGGTTAGGGTTAGGTTTAGGGTACGGGTTAGGGTTAGGGTATGGGTTTGGGTTAGTGTTAGGGTTAGGGTTAGGGTTAGGAAAGGGTTAGGGTTAGGGTTAGGTTTAGGGTACGGGTTAGGGTACAGGTTAGGGTTAGGGTTACCGTTAGGTTTAGGGTTAGGGTTAGGGTACGGGTTAGGGTACGGGTTAGGGTACGGGTTAGGGTTAGGGTTAGGGTTAGGGTACGGGTTAGTGTACGGGTTAGGGTACGGGTTAGGGTTAGCAAAGGTTTAGTGTTAGGGTTAGGGTTAGGGTTAGGGTACGGGTTAGGTTTAGGGTTAGGGTTACGGTTAGGGTACGGGTTAGGGTTAGGGTTAGGGTTCGGGTAAGGTTTAGGGTACAGGTTAGGGTTAGGGTTAGGGTTAGGGGTTAGAGGTTAGGGTTAGGGTTAGGGTTAGTGTTAGGGTACGGGTTAGGGTTAGGGTTAGGTTTAGGGTACGGGTTAGTGATAGGGTTAGGGTTAGGGTTAGGGTACAGGTTAGGGTTAGGGTTAGGGTTAAGGTTAGGTTACGGGTTAGGGTACGGGTTAGGGTTAGGGTACGGGTTAGTGTTAGGGTTAGGGTTAGGGTTAGGGTACGGGTTAGGGTTAGGGTTAAGGTTAGGGTACGGGTTAGGGTACGGGTTAGGGTCAGGGTATGGGTTAGGGTACGGGTTAGGGTTAGGGTTAGGGTTAGGGTTAGGTTTAGGAAAGGGTTAGGAATAGGGTTAGGGTTAGGGTTAGGGTTAGATTTAGGGTACGGTTTTGGGTTAAGGTACGGGTTAGGGTTAGGGTACGTGTTAGTGTACGGTTTAGGGTTAGGGTTAGGGTACGGGTTAGGTTTAGTGTTGGGTTAGGTTTAGGGTACGGGTTAGGGTACGGGTTAGGGTACGCCTTAGGGTTAGGGTTAGGGTTAGGGTACGGTTTAGGGTTAGGGTACGGGTTAGGGTTAGGGTTAGGGTACTGGTTAGGGTTAGGGTTAGGGTACCGTTTAGGGTTAGGGTTAGGGTTGGGGTACGGTTTAGGGTTAGGGTTAGGTTTAGGGTACGGTTTAGGGTTAGGGTTAGGGGTTAGGATTAGTGTAAGGGTTAGGGTTAGGGTTAGGGTAAGGTTTAGGTTTAGGGTACGGTTTAGGGTTCGGGTTATGGTTAGGGTTAGTGTTAGTGTTAAAGTACGGGTTAGGGTTAGGGTAAGGGTTAGGGTTAGGGTTAGGGGTTAGGTGTTAGGGTTAGGGTTACGGTTAGGGTTAGGGTATGGGTTAGTGTACGAGTTAGGGTTAGGGTTAGGGTTAGGGTACGGGTTAGTGTAAGGGTTAGGGTTAGTGTTAGGATTAGGTTTAGGGTTCGGTTTAGGGTTAGGTTTAGGGTAAGTGTTAGGGTACGGGTTAGGGTTAGGGTTAGAGTTAGGGTTAGGTTTAGGGTACGGGTTAGGGTTAGGGTTAGGGTTAGGGTACGGGTTAGGGTACGAGTTAGGGTTAGGGTACCGGTTAGGGTTAGTGTACGGGATAGGGTTAGGGTTAGGTTATGGGTTAGGTTTAGGGTTAGGGGTTAGGGTTAGGGTTAGTGTTAGGGTACGGGTTAGGGTTACGGTACAGTTTAGGGTTAGGGTTAGGGTTAGGATTAGGTTTAGGGTTAGGGTTAGGGTTAGGGTACGGGTTAGGGTTAGGGTTAGGGTACGGGTTAGGGTTAGGGTTAGTGGTTAGCGTTAGGATTAGGGTTAGGGTTAGGGTTAGGGTACGGGTTAGGTTTAGGGTACGGTTTAGGGTTAGAGTTAGGGTTAGGGTACAGGTTAGGTTTAGTGTTAGGTTTAGGGTACGGGTTAGGGTTAGGGTTAGGGGTTAGGATTAGGGTAAGGGTTAGGGTTAGGGTTAGGGTAAGGTTTAGGTTTAGGGTACGGGTGAGGGTTAGGGTTAGGGTTAGTGTTATTGTTAAAGTACGGGTTAGGGTTAGGGTTAGGGTTAGGTTTAGGTTTAGGGGTTAGGGTTAGGGTTAGGGTTAGGGTACGGGTTAGTGTACGAGTTAGGGTTAGGGTTAGGGTTAGGGTACGGGTTAGGGTAAGTGTTAGGGTTAGGGTTAGGATTAGGGTTAGGGTACGGGTTAGGGTTAGGTTTAGGGTAAGGGTTAGGGAACGGGTTAGGTTAGGGTTAGGTTTAGGGTTAGGTTTAGGGTACGGGTTAGCGTTAGGGTTAGGGTTAGGGTTAGGGTTATGGTACGGGTTAGGGTACGTGTTAGGGTTAGGGTACTGGTTAGTGTTAGGGTACGGGTTAGGGTTAGGTTTAGGGTACGGGTTAGGGTTAGGGTTAGGGTTAGGATTAGGTTTAGGGTACGGGTTACGGTTAGGGTTAGGGTACGGGTTAGGTTTAGGGTACGGGTTAGGGTTAGGTTTAGGGTTAGGGTTAGGTTTAGGGTACGGGTTAGGGTTAGGGTTAGGGTTAGGGTTAGGGTACGGGTTAGGGTTAGGGTTAGGGTTAAGGTTAGGGTACGGGTTAGGGTACGGGTTAGTGTTAGGGTACGGGTTAGGTTTAGGGTTAGGGTTAGGGTTAGGGTTAGGTTTAGGAAAGTGTTAGGGTTAGGGTTAGGGTACGGGTTAGGGTTAGGGTTAGGGTTAGGGTTAGGATTAGGGTTAGGGTACGGGTTAGGGTTAGGTTTAGGGTAAGGGTTAGGGAACGGGTTAGGGTAGGGTTAGGTTTAGGGTTAGGTTTAGGGTACGGGTTAGCGTTAGGGTTAGGGTTAGGGTTAGGGTTATGGTACGGGTTAGGGTACGTGTTAGGGTTAGGGTACCGGTTAGTGTTAGGGTACGGGTTAGGGTTAGGTTTAGGGTACGGGTTAGGGTTAGGGTTAGGGTTAGGATTAGGTTTAGGGTACGGGTTACGGTTAGGGTTAGGGTACGGGTTAGGTTTAGGGTACGGGTTAGGGTTAGGTTTAGGGTTAGGGTTAGGTTTAGGGTACGGGTTAGGGTTAGGGTTAGGGTTAGGGTTAGGGTACGGGTTAGGGTTAGGGTTAGGGTTAAGGTTAGGGTACGGGTTAGGGTACGGGTTAGTGTTAGGGTACGGGTTAGGGTTAGGGTTAGGGTTAGGGTTAGGGTACGGGTTTGGGTTAAGGTACGGGTTAGGGTTAGGGTACGTGTTAGGGTACGGGTTAGGGTTAGGGTAGGGTACGGGTTAGGGTTAGGGTTGGGTTAGGGTTAGGGTTAGGGTTAGGGTTAGGGTACGTTTTAGGGTTAGGGTACGGGTTAGGGTTAGGGTTAGGGTACTGGTTAGGGTTAGGGTTAGGGTACGGGTTAGGGTTAGGGTTAGAGTTAGGGTACGGGTTAGGGTTAGGTTTAGGGTTAGGGTACGGGTTAGGGTTAGGGTTAGGGGTTAGGATTAGTTTAAGTGTTAGTGTTAGGGTTAGGGTAAGGTTTAGGTTTAGGGTACGGGTTAGGGTTCGGGTTAGGGTTAGGGTTAGTGTTAGTGTTAAAGTACGGGTTAGGGTTAGGGTTAGGGTTAGGGTTAGGGTTAGGGTTAGGGGTTAGGGGTTAGGGTTAGGGTTAGGGTTAGGGTACGGGTTAGTGTACGAGTTAGGGTTAGGGTTAGGGTTAGGGTACGGGTTAGGGTAAGGGTTAGGGTTAGGGTTAGGTTTAGGGTACTGGTTAGGGTTAGGGTTAGGGTTAGGGTACGGGTTAGGGTACGTGTTAGGGTTAGGGTACCGGTTAGGGTTAGGGTAGGGGTTAGGGTTAGCGTTAGGGTACGGGTTAGGGTTAGGGTTAGGGGTTACGGTTAGGGTTAGTGTTAGGGTACGGGTTAGGGTTACGGTACAGGTTAGGGTAAGGTTTAGGGTTAGGATAAAGTTTAGGGTACGGGTTAGGGTTAAGGTACGGGTTAGGGTTAGGGTTAGGGTACAGGTTAGGGTTAGGGTTAGGGGTTAGCGTTAGGATTAGGGTTAGGGTTAGGGTTAGGGTACGGGTTAGGGTTAGGGTACGGGTTAGGGTTAGGGTTAGTTTTAGGGTTAGGGTTAGCGTACGGGTTAGGGTTAGGTTTAGGGTTAGGTTTAGGATTAGGGTACGGGTTAGGGTTAGGGTACGGGTTAGGTTTAGGGTTAGGTTTAGGGTTAGGGTTAGGGTTAGGAAAGGGTTAGGGTTAGGGTTAGGGTTAGTGTTAGGGTACGGGTTAGGGTTAGGGTACGGGTTAGTGTTAGGTTTAGGGTTAGGGTTAGGGTTAGGGTTAGGGTACGGGTTAGGGTTAGGGTTAGGGGTTAGGGTTAAGATTAGGGTTAGTGTTAGTGTTAGGGTACGGGTTAGGGTTAGGGTAGGGGTTAGTGTTAGGGTTAGGGTTAGGGTTAGGGTTAGGGTTAGTGTTAGCATACGGGTTAGTGTTAGGGTTAGGTTTAGAGTTAGAGTTAGGGTTAGGGTACGGGTTAGGGTTAGGGTACAGGTTAGGGTTAGGTTTAGGGTTAGGGTTAGGAAAGGGTTAGGGTTACGGAACGGGTTAGGGTACGGGTTAAGGGTAAGGTTAGGGTACGGGTTAGGGTACGGGTTAGTGTTAGGGTTAGGGTTAGGGTACGGGTTAGGGTACGGGTTAGGGTACGGGTTAGGGTACGGGTTTGGGTAAGGGTTAGGGTACAGGTTACTGTACGTGTTAGGGTTAGGGTTAGGTTTAGTGTTAGGGTTAGGGTACGGGTTAGGGTTAGGGTTAGTGTTAGGGTTAGGTTTAGGGTACGGGTTAGGGTTAGGGTTAGGGTTAGGCTTCGGGTTAGGGTTAGGGTACGGGTTAGGGTTAGGGTACGGGTTAGGGTTAGGTTTAGGGTACGGGTTAGGGTTAGGGTTAGGGTTAGGGTTAGGGTTAGGTTACGGGTTAGGGTTAGGGTTAGGGTTAGTGTTAGGGTTAGCGTACGGGTTAGGGTTAGGATTAGGGTTAGGGTTAGGTTTAGGGTACGGGTTCGGGTTAGGGTACGGGTTAGGGTTAGTGTTAGGGTTAGGGTTAGGTTTAGGGTTAGGGTACGGGTTAGGGTACGTGTTAGGGTTAGGGTACCGGTTAGTGTTAGGGTACGGGTTAGTGTTAGGGTTAGGGTTAGGATTAGTTTTAGGGTACGGGTTAGGGTTAGGGTTAGGGTACGGGTTAGGTTTAGGGTACGGGTTAGGGTTAGGTTTAGGGTTAGGGTTAGGTTTAGGGTACGGGTTAGGGTTAGGGTTAGGGTTAGGGTACGGGTTAGGGTTAGGGTTAGGGTGAAGTTTAGGGTACGGGTTAGGGTACGGGTTAGGGTTAGGGTACGGGTTAGGTTTAGGGTTAGGGGTAGGGTTAGGGTTAGGTTTAGGAAAGTGTTAGGGTTAGGGTTAGGGTACGGTTTAGTGTTAGGGTTAGGTTTAGGGTTAGGGTACGGGTTTGGGTTAAGGTACGGGTTAGGGTTAGGGTACGTGTTAGGGTACGGTTTAGGGTTAGGGTAGGGTACGGGTGAGGGTTAGGGTTGGGTTAGGGTTAGGGTTAGGGTTAGGGTTAGGGTTAGGGTACGGTTTAGGGTTAGGGTACGGGTTAGGTTTAGGGTTAGGGTACTGGTTAGGGTTAGGGTTAGGGTACGGGTTAGGGTTAGGGTTAGGGTTAGGGTACGGGTTAGGGTTAGGGTTAGGTTTAGGGTACGGGTTAGGGTTAGGGTTAGGGGTTAGGATTAGGGTAAGTGTTAGTGTTAGGGTTAGGGTAAGGTTTAGGTTTAGGGTACGGGTTAGGGTTCGGTTTAGGGTTAGGGTTAGTGTTAGTGCTAAAGTACGGGTTAGGGTTAGTGTTAGGGTTAGGGTACGGGTTAGGGGTTAGGGGTTAGGGTTAGGGTTAGGGTTAGGGTACGGGTTAGTGTACGAGTTAGGGTTAGGGTTAGGGTTAGGGTACGGGTTAGGGTAAGGGTTAGGGTTAGGGTTAGTTTTAGGGTACTGGTTAGGGTTAGGGTTAGGGTTAGGGTTAGGTTTCGGGTACGGGTTAGGGTACGTGTTAGGGTTAGGGAACCATTTAGGGTTAGGGTAGGGGTTAGGGTTAGGGTTAGGGTACGGGTTAGGGTTAGGGTTAGGGGTTACGGTTAGGGTTTGTGTTAGGGTACGGGTTAGGGTTACGGTACAGGTTAGGGTTAGGGTTAGGGTTAGGATTAGGTTTAGGGTACGGGTTAGGGTTACGGTACGGGTTAGGGTTAGGGTTAGGGTACGGGTTATGGTTAGGGTTAGGGGTTAGCGTTAGGATTAGGGTTAGGGTTAGGGTTAGGGTACGGGTTAGGGTTAGGGTACGGGTTAGTGTTAGGGTTAGGGTTAGGGTTAGGGTTAGGGTACGGGTTAGGGTTAGGGTTAGGGGTTAGGGTTAAGATTAGGGTTAGTGTTAGTGTTAGGGTACGGGTTAGGGTTAGGGTATGGGTTAGTGTTAGGGTTAGGGTTAGGGTTAGTGTTAGGGTTAGCATACGGGTTAGTGTTAGGGTTAGGTTTAGGGTTAGAGTTAGGGTCAGGGTATGGGTTATGGTTATGGTTAGGGTTAGGGTTAGGAAAGGGTTAGGGTTAGGGTTAGGGTTAGGGTACGGGTTAAGGGTAGGGTTAGGGTTAGTGTTAGGGTTAGGGTTAGGATTAGGGTTAGGGTTAGGTTTAGGGTACGGGTTAGGGTTAGGGTATGGGTTAGGGTTAGTGTTAGGGTTAGGGTTAGGGTTAGGAAAGGGTTAGGGTTAGGGTTAGGTTTAGGGTTAGGGTTAGGGTTAGGGTACGGGTTAGGGTTAGGGTTAGGGTTTGGGTAAGGTTTAGGGTACAGGTTAGGGTTAGGGTTAGGGTTAGGGGTTAGAAGTTAGGGTTAGGGTTAGGGTTAGTGTTAGGGCACGGGTTAGGGTTAGGGTTAGGTTTAGGGTACGGGTTAGTGATAGGGATAGGGTTAGGGTTAGGGTACAGGTTAGGGTTAGGGTTAGGGTTAAGGTTAGGTTACGGGTTAGGGTACGGGTTAGGGTTAGGGTACGGGTTAGTGTTAGGGTTAGGGTTAGGGTTAGGGTACGGGTTAGGGTTAGGGTTAAGGTTAGGGTACGGGTTAGGGTACGGGTTAGGGTCAGGGTATGGGTTAGGGTACGGGTTAGGGTTAGGGTTAGGGTTAGGGTTAGGTTTAGGAAAGGGTTAGGAATAGGGTTAGGGTTAGGGTTAGGTTTAGATTTAGGGTACGGTTTTGGGTTAAGGTACGGGTTAGGGTTAGGGTACGTGTTAGTGTACGGTTTAGGGTTAGGGTTAGGGTACGGGTTAGGTTTAGGGTTGGGTTAGGTTTAGGGTACGGGTTAGGGTACGGGTTAGGGTACGGGTTAGGGTTAGGGTTAGGGTTAGGGTACGGTTTAGGTTTAGGGTACGGGTTAGGGTTAGGGTTAGGGTACTGGTTATGGTTAGGGTTAGGGTACCGGTTAGGGTTAGGGTTAGGGTTGGGGTACGGTTTAGGGTTAGGGTTAGGTTTAGGGTACGGTTTAGGGTTAGGGTTAGGGGTTAGGATTAGTGTAAGGGTTAGGGTTAGGGTTAGGGTAAGGTTTAGGTTTAGGGTACGGGTTAGGGTTCGGGTTAGGGTTAGGGTTAGTGTTAGTGTTAAAGTACGGGTTAGGGTTAGGGTAAGGGTTAGGGTTAGGGTTAGGGGTTAGGTGTTAGTGTTAGGGTTACGGTTAGGGTTAGGGTATGGGTTAGTGTACGAGTTAGGGTTAGGGTTAGGGTTAGGGTACGGGTTAGTGTAAGGGTTAGGGTTAGTGTTAGGATTAGGGTTAGGGTTCCGTTTAGGGTTAGGTTTAGGGTAAGTGTTAGGGTACGGGTTAGGGTTAGGGTTAGGGTTAGGGTTAGGGTACGGGTTAGGGTTAGGGTTAGGGTTAGGGTACGGGTTAGGGTACGAGTTAGGGTTAGGGTACCGGTTAGGGTTAGTGTACGGGATAGGGTTAGGGTTAGGGTATGGGTTAGGTTTAGGGTTAGGGGTTAGGGTTAGGGTTAGTGTTAGGGTACGGGTTAGGGTTACGGTACAGTTTAGGGTTAGGGTTAGGGTTAGGATTAGGTTTAGGGTTAGGGTTAGGGTACGGGTTAGGGTTAGGGTTAGGGTACGGGTTAGGGTTAGGGTTAGTGGTTAGCGTTAGGATTAGGGTTAGGTTTAGGGTTAGGGTACGGGTTAGGGTTAGGGTACGGGTTAGGGTTAGGGTTAGGGTTAGGGTACAGGTTAGGTTTAGTGTTAGGTTTAGGGTACGGGTTAGGGTTAGGGTTAGGGGTTAGGATTAGGGTAAGGGTTAGGGTTAGGGTTAGGGTAAGGTTTAGGTTTAGGGTACGGGTTAGGGTTAGGGTTAGGGTTAGTGTTATTGTTAAAGTACGGGTTAGGGTTAGGGTTAGGGTTAGGGTTAGGTTTAGGTTTAGGGGTTAGGGTTAGGGTTAGGGTTAGGGTACGGGTTAGTGTACGAGTTAGGGTGAGGGTTAGGGTTAGGGTACGGGTTAGGGTAAGTGTTAGGGTTAGGGTTAGGATTAGGGTTAGGGTACGGGTTAGGGTTAGTTTTAGGGTAAGGGTTAGGGAACGGGTTAGGGTAGGGTTAGGTTTAGGGTACGGGTTAGCGTTAGGGTTAGGGTTAGGGTTAGGGTTATGGTACGGGTTAGGGTACGTGTTAGGTTTAGGGTACCGGTTAGTGTTAGGGTACGGGTTAGGGTTAGGGTTAGGGTACGGGTTAGGGTTAGGGTTAGGGTTAGGGTTAGGATTAGGTTTAGGGTACGGGTTACGGTTAGGGTTAGGTTACGGGTTAGGTTTAGGGTACGGGTTAGGGTTAGGTTTAGGGTTAGGGTTAGGTTTAGGGTACGGGTTAGGGTTAGGGTTAGGGTTAGGGTACGGGTTAGGGTTAGGGTTAGGGTTAAGGTTAGGGTACGGGTTAGGGTACGGGTTAGTGTTAGGGTACGGGTTAGGTTTAGGGTTAGGGTTAGGGTTAGGGTTAGGTTTAGGAAAGTGTTAGGGTTAGGGTTAGGGTACGGGTTAGGGTTAGGGTTAGGGTTAGGGTACGGGTTTGGGTTAAGGTACGGGTTAGGGTTAGGGTACGTGTTAGGGTACGGGTTAGGGTTAGGGTAGGGTACGGGTTAGGGTTAGGGTTGGGTTAGGGTTAGGGTTAGGGTTAGGGTTAGGGTACGTTTTAGGGTTAGTGTACGGGTTAGGGTTAGGGTTAGGGTACTGGTTAGGGTTAGGTTTAGGGTACGGGTTAGGGTTAGGGTTAGGGTTAGGGTACGGGTTAGGGTTAGGTTTAGGGTTAGGGTACGGGTTAGGGTTAGGGTTAGGGGTTAGGATTAGGGTAAGTGTTAGTGTTAGGGTTAGGGTAAGGTTTAGGTTTAGGGTACGGGTTAGGGTTCGGGTTAGGGTTAGGGATAGTGTTAGTGTTAAAGTACGGGTTAGGGTTAGGGTTAGGGTTAGGGTTAGGGGTTAGGGGTTAGGGTTAGGGTTAGGGTACGGGTTAGTGTACGAGTTAGGGTTAGGGTTAGGGTTAGGGTACGGGTTAGGGTAAGGGTTAGGGTTAGGGTTAGGTTTAGGGTACTGGTTAGGGTTAGGGTTAGGGTTAGGGTACGGGTTAGGGTACGTGTTAGGGTTAGGGTACCGGTTAGGGTTAGGGTAGGGGTTAGGGTTAGCGTTAGGGTACGGGTTAGGTTTAGGGTTAGGGGTTACGGTTAGGGTTAGTGTTAGGGTACGGGTTAGGGTTACGGTACAGGTTAGGGTAAGGTTTAGGGTTAGGATTAGGTTTAGGGTACGGGTTAGGGTTAAGGTACGGGTTAGGGTTAGGGTTAGGGTACGGGTTAGGGTTAGGGTTAGGGGTTAGCGTTAGGATTAGGGTTAGGGTTAGGGTTAGGGTACGGGTTAGGGTTAGGGTATGGGTTAGGGTTAGGGTTAGTTTTAGGGTTAGGGTTAGCGTACGGGTTAGGGTTAGGTTTAGGGTTAGGTTTAGGATTAGGTTACGGGTTAGGGTTAGGGTACGGGTTAGGGTTAGGGTTAGGTTTAGGGTTAGGGTTAGGGTTAGGAAAGGGTTAGGGTTAGGGTTAGGGTTAGTGTTAGGGTACGGGTTAGGGTTAGGGTACGGGTTAGTGTTAGGTTTAGGGTTAGGGTTAGGGTTAGGGTACGGGTTAGGGTTAGGTTTAGGGGTTAGGGTTAAGATTAGGGTTAGTGTTAGTTTTAGGGTAAGGGTTAGGGTTAGGGTAGGGGTTAGTGTTAGGGTTAGGGTTAGGGTTAGGGTTAGGGTTAGGGTTAGCATACGGGTTAGTGTTAGGGTTAGGTTTAGAGTTAGAGTTAGGGTTAGGGTACGGGTTAGGGTTAGGGTACAGGTTAGGGTTAGGGTTAGGGTTAGGGTTAGGAAAGGGTTAGGGTTAGGGAACGGGTTAGGGTACGGGTTAAGGGTAGGGTTAGGGTACGGGTTAGGGTACGGGTTAGTGTTAGGGTTAGGGTTAGGGTACGGGTTAGGGTTAGGGTTAGGGTACGGGTTAGTGTACGGGTTAGGGTTAGGGTTAGGTTTGGTGTTAGGGTTAGGGTACGGGTTAGGGTTAGGGTTAGTGTTAGGGTTAGGTTTAGGGTACGGTTTAGGGTTAGGGTTAGGGTTAGGCTTAGGGTTAGGTTTAGGGTACGGGTTAGGGTTAGGGTACGGGTTAGGGTTAGGTTTAGGGTACGGGTTAGGGTTAGGGTTAGGGTTAGGGTTAGGTTACGGGTTAGGGTTAGGGTTAGGGTTAGTGTTAGGGTTAGGTTTAGGGTACGGTTTAGGGTTAGGGTTAGGGTTAGGCTTAGGGTTAGGTTTAGGGTACGGGTTAGGGTTAGGGTACGGGTTAGGGTTAGGTTTAGGGTACGGGTTAGGGTTAGGGTTAGGGTTAGGGTTAGGTTACGGGTTAGGGTTAGGGTTAGGGTTAGGGTTAGTGTTAGGGTTAGCGTACGGGTTAGGGTTAGGATTAGGGTTAGGGTTAGGTTTAGGGTACGGGTTCGGGTTAGGGTACGGGTTAGGGTTAGTGTTAGGGTTAGGGTTAGGGTTAGGGTTAGGGTACGGGTTAGGGTACGTGTTAGAGTTAGGGTACCGGTTAGTGTTAGGGTACGGGTTAGGGTTAGGGTTAGGGTTAGGATTAGTTTTAGGGTACGGGTTAGGGTTAGGGTTAGGGTACGGGTTAGGTTTAGGGTACGGGTTAGGGTTAGGTTTAGGGTTAGGGTAGGTTTAGGGTACGGGTTAGGGTTAGGGTTAGGGTTAGGGTACGGGTTAGGGTTAGGGTTAGGGTTAAGGTTAGGGTACGGGTTAGGGTACGGGTTAGGGTTAGGGTACGGGTTAGGTTTAGGGTTAGGGTTAGGGTTAGGGTTAGGTTTCGGAAAGTGTAGGGTTAGGGTTAGGGTACGGGTTAGGGTTAGGGTTAGGGTTAGGGTTAGGTTTAGGGTACGGGTTTGGGTTAAGGTACGGGTTAGGGTTAGGGTACGTGTTAGGGTACGGTTTAGGGTTAGGGTAGGGTACGGGTTAGGGTTAGGGTTGGGTTAGGGTTAGGGTTAGGGTTAGGGTTAGGGTTAGGGTTAGGGTACGGTTTAGGGTTAGGGTACGGGTTAGGGTTAGGGTTAGGGTACTGGTTAGGGTTAGGGTTAGGGTACGGGTTAGGGTTAGGGTTAGGGTTAGGGTACGGGTTAGGGTTAGGGTTAGGTTTAGGGTACGGGTTAGGGTTAGGGTTAGGGGTTAGGATTAGGGTAAGTGTTAGTGTTAGGGTTAGGGTAAGTTTTAGGTTTAGGGTACGGGTTAGGGTTCGGGTTAGGGTTAGGGTTAGTGTTAGTGCTAACGTACGGGTTAGGGTTAGGGTTAGGGTTAGGGTACGGGTTAGGGTAAGGGTTAAGTTTAGGGTTAGGTTTAGGGTACTGGTTAGGGTTAGGGTTAGGGTTAGGGTTAGGTTTCGGGTACGGGTTAGGGTACGTGTTAGGGTTAGGGTACCGTTTAGGGTTACCGTAGGGGTTAGGGTTAGGGTTAGGGTACGGGTTAGGGTTAGGGTTAGGGTTAGGGGTTAGGGGTTAGGGTTAGGTTTAGGGTTAGTGTTAGGGTACGGGTTAGGGTTAGGGTTAGGTTCAGGGTACGGGTTAGTGATAGGGTTAGGGTTAGGGTTAGGGTACAGCTTAGGGTTAGGGTTAGGGTTAAGGTTAGGGTACGGGTTAGGGTACGGGTTAGGGTTAGGTTACGGGTTAGTGTTAGGGTTAGGGTTAGGGTATGGGTTAGGGTTAGGGTTAGGGTTAAGGTTAGGGTACGGGTTAGGCTACGGGTTAGGGTTAGGGTACGGGTTAGGGTACGGGTTAGAGTTAGGGTTAGGGTTAGGGTTAGGTTTAGGAAAGGGTTAGGAATAGGGTTAGGTTACGGGTTAGGGTTAGGGTTAGGGTTAGGGTACGGTTTTGGGTTAAGGTACGAGTTAGGTTTAGGGTACGTGTTAGGGTACGGGTTAGGGTTAGGGTTAGGGTACGGGTTTGGTTTAGGGTTGGGTTAGGTTTAGGGTACGGGTTAGGGTACGGGTTAGGGTTAGGGTTAGGGTTAGGGTTAGGGTACGGTTTAGGGTTAGGGTACGGGTTAGGTTTAGGGTTAGGGTACTGGTGTAGGGTTAGGGTTAGGGTACGGGTTAGGGTTAGGGTTAGGTTTAGGGTACGGTTTAGGGTTAGGGTTAGGTTTAGGGTATGGTTTAGGGTTAGGATTAGGGGTTAGGATTAGTGTAAGGTTTAGGGTTAGGGTAAGGTTTAGGTTTAGGGTACGGTTTAGGATTCGGGTTAGGGTTAGGGTTAGTGTTAGTGTTAAATTACGGGTTAGGGTTAGAGTTAGGTTTAGGGTTAGGTTTAGGGGTTAGGGGTTAGGGTTAGGGTTAGGGTTAGGGTTAGGGTATGGGTTAGTGTACGAGTTAGGGTTAGGGTTAGGGTTAGGGTACGGGTTAGTGTAAGGTTTAGGGTTAGTGTTAGGATTAGGGTTAGGGTACGGGTTAGGGTTAGGTTTAGGGTAAGTGTTAGGGTACGGGTTAGGGTTACGGTTAGGGTTAGGGTTAGGTTTAGGGTACGGGTTAGGGTTAGGGTTAGGGTACGGGTTAGGGTACGAGTTAGGGTTAGGGTACCGGTTAGGGTTAGGGTTAGGATATGGTTAGGGTTAGGGTATGGGTTAGGTTTAGGGTTAGGGGTTAGGGTTAGGGTTAGGGTTAGGGTACGGGTTAGGGTTAGGGTTAGGGGTTACGGTTAGGGTTAGTGTTAGGGTACGGGTTAGGGTTACGGTACAGGTTAGGGTTAGGGTTAGGGTTAGGATTAGGTTTAGGGTACGGGTTAGGGTTACGGTACGGGTTAGGGTTAGGGTTAGGGTACGGGTTATGGTTAGGGTTAGGGGTTAGCGTTAGGATTTGGGTTAGGGTTAGGGTAGGGTACGGGTTAGGGTTAGGGTACGGGTTAGTGTTAGGGTTAGGGTTAGGGTTAGGGTTAGTGTTAGGGTTAGGGTTAGTGTTAGGGTTAGCATACGGGTTAGTGTTAGGGTTAGGTTTAAGGTTAGAGTTAGGGTTAGGGTACGGGTTAGAGTTAGGGTACGGGTTAGGGTTAGGGTTAGGGTTAAGGTTAGGAAAAGGTTAGGGTTAGGGTTAGGGTTAGGGTACGGGTTAAGGGTAGGGTTAGGGTACGGGTTAGGTTTAGGGTTAGTGTTAGGGTTAGGGTTAGGGTACGGGTTAGGGTTAGGGTTAGGGTACGGGTTAGGGTACGGGTTAGGGTTAGGGTACGGGTTAGGGTTAGGTTTAGGGTTAGGGTACAGGTTAGTGTACGGGTTAGGGTTAGGGTTAGGGTTAGGGTTAGGGTACGGGTTAGGGTTAGGGTTAGTCTTAGGGTTAGGTTTAGGGTACGGGTTAGGGTTAGGGTTAGGGTTAGGCTTAGGGTTAGGGTACGGGTTAGGGCTAGGGTACGGGTTAGGGTTAGGTTTAGTGTTAGGGTTAGGGTTAGGGTTAGGTTACGGGTTAGGTTTAGGGTTAGGGTTAGTGTTAGGGTTAGCGTACGGGTTAGGGTTAGGATTAGGGTTAGGGTTAGGTTTAGGGTACGGGTTAGGGTTAGGGTATGGGTTAGGGTTAGTGTTAGGGTTAGGGTTAGGTTAGGAAAGGGTTAGGGTTAGGGTTAGGTTTAGGGTACGGGTTAGGGTACAGGTTAGGGTTAGGGTGACCGTTAGGTTTAGGGTTAGGGTTAGGGTACGGGTTAGGGTTAGGGTTAGGGTACGGGTTAGGGTTAGGGTTAGGGGTTAGGGTTAAGATTAGGGTTAGTGTTAGTGTTAGGGTACAGGTTAGGGTTAGGGTACGGGTTAGTGTTAGGGTTAGGGTTAGGGTTAGTGTTAGGGTTAGCATACGGGTTAGTGTTAGGGTTAGGTTTAGGGTTAGAGTTAGGGTTAGGGTACGGGTTAGGGTTAGGGTTAGGGTTAGGGTTAGGAAAGGGTTAGGGTTAGGGTTAGGGTTAGGGTACGGGTTAAGGGTAGGGTTAGGGTACGGGTTAGGGTTAGGGTTAGTGTTCGGGTTAGGGTTTGGGTACGGGTTAGGGTTAGGGTTAGGGTACGGGTTAGGGTACGGGTTAGGGTTAGGGTACGGGTTAGGGTTAGGTTTAGGGTTAGGGTACAGGTTTGTGTACGGGTTAGGTTTAGGGTTAGGGTTAGGGTACGGGTTAGGGTTAGGGTTAGTCTTAGGTTTAGGTTTAGGGTACGGGTTAGGGTTAGGATTAGGGTTTGGCTTAGGGTTAGGGTACGGGTTAGGGCTAGGGTACGGGTTAGGGTTAGGTTTAGGGTTAGGGTTAGGGTTAGGGTTAGGTTACGGGTTAGGTTTAGGGTTAGGGTTAGTGTTAGTGTTAGCGTACGGGTTAGGGTTAGGATTAGGGTTAGGGTTAGGTTTAGGGTACGGGTTAGGGTTAGGGTATGGGTTGGGGTTAGTGTTAGGGTTAGGGTTAGGGTTAGGAAAGGGTTAGGGTTAGGGTTAGGTTTAGGGTACGGCTTAGGGTACAGGTTAGGGTTAGGGTTACCGTTAGGTTTAGGGTTAGGGTTAGGGTACGGGTTAGGGTTAGGGTTAGGGTACGGGTTAGGGTTAGGGTTAGGGTTAGGGTACGGGTTAGTGTACGGGTTAGGGTACGGGTTAGGGTTAGCAAAGGTTTAGTGTTAGGGTTAGGGTTAGGTTTAGGGTAAGGGTTAGGTTTAGGGTTAGGGTTACGGTTAGGGTACGGGTTAGGGTTAGGGTTTGGGTAAGGTTTAGGGTACAGGTTAGGGTTAGGGTTAGGGTTAGGGGTTAGAGGTTAGGGTTAGGGTGTGGGTTAGTGTTAGGGTACGGGTTAGGGTTAGGGTTAGGTTTAGGGTACGGGTTAGTGATAGGGTTAGTGTTAGGGTTAGGGTACAGGTTAGGGTTAGGGTTAGGGTTAAGGTTAGGTTACGGGTTAGGGTTAGGGTACGGGTTAGTGTTAGGGTTAGGGTTAGGGTTAGGGTACGGGTTAGGGTTAGGGTTAAGGTTAGGGTACGGGTTAGGGTACGGGTTAGGGTCAGGGTATGGGTTAGGGTACGGGTTAGGGTTAGGGTTAGGTTTAGGGTTAGGTTTAGGAAAGGGTTAGGAATAGGGTTAGGGTTAGGGTTAGGGTTAGATTTAGAGTACGGTTTTGGTTAAGGTACGGGTTAGGGTTAGGGTACGTGTTAGTGTACGGTTTAGTGTTAGGGTTAGGGTACGGGTTAGGTTTAGGGTTGGGTTAGGTTTAGGGTACGGGTTAGGGTACGGGTTAGTGTACGGGTTAGGGTTAGGGTTAGGGTTAGGGTACGGTTTAGGGTTAGGGTACGGGTTAGGGTTAGGGTTAGGGTACTGGTTAGGGTTAGGGTTAGGGTACCGGTTAGGGTTAGGGTTAGGTTTGGGGTACGGTTTAGGGTTAGGGTTAGGTTTAGTGTACGGTTTAGGGTTAGGGTTAGGGGTTAGGATTAGTGTAAGGGTTAGGGTTAGGGTTAGGGTAAGGTTTAGGTTTAGGGTACGGGTTAGGGTTCGGGTTATGGTTAGAGTTAGTGTTAGTGTTAAAGTACGGGTTAGGGTTAGGGTAAGGGTTAGGGTTAGGGTTAGGGGTTAGGTGTTAGGGTTAGGGTTACGGTTAGGGTTAGGGTATGGGTTAGTGTACGAGTTAGGGTTAGGGTTAGGGTTAGGGTACGGGTTAGTGAAAGGGTTAGGGTTAGTGTTAGGATTAGGGTTAGGGTTCGGTTTAGGGTTAGGTTTAGGGTAAGTGTTAGGGTACGGGTTAGGGTTAGGGTTAGGGTTAGGGTTAGGTTTAGGGTACGGGTTAGGGTTAGGGTTAGGGTTAGGGTACGGGTTAGGATTACGGTACAGTTTAGGGTTAGGGTTAGGGTTAGGATTAGGTTTAGGGTTAGGGTTAGGGTTAGGGTACGGGTTAGGGTTAGGGTTAGTGGTTAGCGTTAGGATTAGGGTTAGGGTTAGGGTTAGGGTACGGGTTAGGGTTAGGGTACGGGTTAGGGTTAGGTTTAGGGTTAGGGTACAGGTTAGGTTTAGTGTTAGGTTTAGGGTACGGGTTAGGGTTAGGGTTAGGGGTTAGGATTAGGGTAAGGGTTAGGGTTAGGGTTAGGGTAAGGTTTAGGTTTAGGGTACGGGTTAGGGTTAGGGTTAGGGTTAGTGTTATTGTTAAAGTACGGGTTAGGGTTAGGGTTAGGTTTAGGTTTAGGTTTAGGGGTTAATGTTAGGGTTAGGGTTAGGGTACGGGTTAGTGTACGAGTTAGGGTTAGGGTTAGGGTTAGGGTACGGGTTAGGGTAAGTGTTAGGGTTAGGGTTAGGGTTAGGATTAGGGTTAGGGTACGGGTTAGGGTTAGGTTTAGGGTAAGGGTTAGGGAACGGGTTAGGGTAGGGTTAGGTTTAGGGTTATGTTTAGGGTACGGGTTAGCGTTAGGGTTAGGGTTAGGGTTAGGGTTATGGTACGGGTTAGGGTACGTGTTAGGGTTAGGGTACTGGTTAGTGTTAGGGTACGGGTTAGGGTTAGGGTTAGGGTACGGGTTAGGTTTAGGGTTGGGTTAGGTTTAGGGTACGGGTTAGGGTACGGGTTAGTGTACGGGTTAGGGTTAGGGTTAGGGTTAGGATACGGTTTAGGGTTAGGGTACGGGTTAGGGTTAGGGTTAGGGTACTGGTTAGGGTTAGGGTTAGGGTACCGGTTAGGGTTAGGGTTAGGGTTGGGGTACGGTTTAGGGTTAGGGTTAGGTTTAGGGTACGGTTTAGGGTTAGGGTTAGGGGTTAGGATTAGTGTAAGGGTTAGGGTTAGGGTTAGGGTAAGGTTTAGGTTTAGGGTACGGGTTAGGGTTCGGGTTATGGTTAGAGTTAGTGTTAGTGTTAAAGTACGGGTTAGGGTTAGGGTAAGGGTTAGGGTTAGGGTTAGGGGTTAGGTGTTAGGGTTAGGGTTACGGTTAGGGTTAGGGTATGGGTTAGTGTACGAGTTAGGGTTAGGGTTAGGGTTAGGGTACGGGTTAGTGTAAGGGTTAGGGTTAGTGTTAGGATTAGGGTTAGGGTTCGGTTTAGGGTTAGGTTTAGGGTAAGTGTTAGGGTACGGGTTAGGGTTAGGTTTAGGGTTAGGGTTAGGTTTAGGGTACGGGTTAGTGTTAGGGTTAGGGTTAGGGTACGGGTTAGGGTTACGGTACAGTTTAGGGTTAGGGTTAGGGTTAGGATTAGGTTTAGGGTTAGGGTTAGGGTTAGGGTACGGGTTAGGGTTAGGGTTAGTGGTTAGCGTTAGGATTAGGGTTAGGGTTAGGGTTAGGGTACGGGTTAGGGTTAGGGTACGAGTTAGGGTTATGGTTAGGGTTAGGGTACAGTTTAGGTTTAGTGTTAGGTTTAGGGTACGGGTTAGGGTTAGGGTTAGGGGTTAGGGTTAGGGTAAGGGTTAGGGTTAGGGTTAGGGTAAGGTTTAGGTTTAGGGTACGGGTTAGGGTTAGGGTTAGGGTTAGTGTTATTGTTAAAGTACGGGTTAGGGTTAGGGTTAGGTTTAGGTTTAGGTTTAGGGGTTAATGTTAGGGTTAGGGTTAGGGTACGGGTTAGTGTACGAGTTAGGGTTAGGGTTAGGGTTAGGGTACGGGTTAGGGTAAGTGTTAGGGTTAGGGTTAGGATTAGGGTTAGGGTACGGGTTAGGGTTAGGTTTAGGGTAAGGGTTAGGGAACGGGTTAGGGTAGGGTTAGGTTTAGGGTTATGTTTAGGGTACGGGTTAGCGTTAGGGTTAGGGTTAGGGTTAGGGTTATGGTACGGGTTAGGGTACGTGTTAGGGTTAGGGTACTGGTTAGTGTTAGGGTACGGGTTAGGGTTAGGGTTAGGGTACGGGTTAGGGTTAGGGTTAGGGTTAGGGTTAGGAGTAGGTTTAGGGTACGGGTTACGGTTAGGGTTAGGGTACGGGTTAGGTTTAGGGTACGGGTTAGGGTTAGGTTTAGGGTTAGGGTTAGGTTTAGGGTACGGGTTAGGGTACGGGTTAGGGTTAGGGTTAGGGTACGGGTTAGGGTTAGGGTTAGGGTTAAGGTTAGGGTGCGGGTTAGGGTACGGGTTAGTGTTACGGTACGGGTTAGGTTTAGGGTTAGGGTTAGGGTTAGGGTTAGGTTTAGGAAAGTGTTAGGGTTAGGGTTAGGATAAGGGTTATGGTTAGGGTTAGGGTTAGGTTTAGGGTACGGGTTTGGGTTAAGGTACGGGTTAGGGTTAGGGTACGTGTTAGGGTACGGGTTAGGGTTAGGGTAGGGTACGGTTAGGGTTAGGGTTGGGTTAGGGTTAGGGTTAGGGTTAGGGTTAGGGTACGTTTTAGGGTTAGGGTACGGGTTAGGGTTAGGGTTAGGGTACTGGTTAGGGTTAGGGTTAGGGTACGGGTTAGGGTTAGGGTTAGGGTTAGGGTACGGGTTAGGGTTAGGTTTAGGGTTAGGGTACGGGTTAGGGTTAGGGTTAGGGGTTAGGATTAGGGTAAGTGTTAGTGTTAGGGTTAGGGTAAGTTTTAGGTTTAGTGTACGGGTTAGGGTTCGGGTTAGGGTTAGGGTTAGTGTTAGTGTTAAAGTACGGGTTAGGGTTAGGGTTAGGGTTAGGGTTAGGGTTAGGGGTTAGGGGTTAGGGTTAGGGTTAGGGTTAGGGTACGGGTTAGTGTACGAGTTAGGGTTAGGGTTAGGGTTAGGGTACGGGTTAGGGTAAGGGTTAGGGTTAGGGTTAGGTTTAGGGTACTGGTTAGGGTTAGGGTTAGGGTTAGGTTTCGGGTACGGGTTAGGGTACGTGTTAGGGTTAGGGTACCGGTTAGGGTTAGGGTAGGGGTTAGGGTTAGCGTTAGGGTACGGGTTAGGGTTAGGGTTAGGGGTTACGGTTAGGGTTAGTGTTAGGGTAAGGGTTAGGGTTACGGTACAGGTTAGGGTAAGGTTTAGGGTTAGGATTAGGTTTAGGGTACGGGTTAGGGTTAAGGTACGGGTTAGGGTTAGGTTTAGGGTACGGGTTAGGGTTAGGGTTAGGGGTTAGCGTTAGGATTAGGGTTAGGGTTAGGGTTAGGGTACGGGTTAGGGTTAGGGTACGGGTTAGGGTTAGGGTTAGTTTCAGGGTTAGGGTTAGCGTACGGGTTAGGGTTAGGTTTAGGGTTAGGTTTAGGATTAGGGTACGGGTTAGGGTTAGGGTACGGGTTAGGGTTAGGGTTAGGTTTAGGTTTAGGGTTAGGGTTAGGAAAGGGTTAGGGTTAGGGTTAGGGTTAGTGTTAGGGTACGGGTTAGGGTTAGGGTACGGGTTAGTGTTAGGTTTAGGGTTAGGGTTAGGGTTAGGGTTAGGGTACGGGTTAGGGTTAGGGTTAGGGGTTAGGGTTAAGATTAGGGTTAGTGTTAGTGTTAGGGTACGGGTTAGGGTTAGGGTAGGGGTTAGTGTTAGGGTTAGGGTTAGGGTTAGGGTTAGGGTTAGGGTTAGCATACGGGTTAGTGTTATGGTTAGGTTTAGAGTTAGAGTTAGGGTTAGGGTACGGGTTAGGGTTAGGGTACAGTTTAGGGTTAGGGTTAGGGTTAGGTTAGGAAAGGGTTAGGGTTAGGGAACGGGTTAGGGTACGGGTTAAGGGAAGGTTTAGGGTACGGGTTAGGGTACGGGTTAGTGTTAGGGTTAGGGTTAGGGTACGGGTTAGGGTTAGGGTTAGGGTACGGGTTAGGGTACGGGTTTGGGTTAGGGTTAGGGTACAGGTTAGTGTACGGGTTAGGGTTAGGGTTAGGTTTAGTGTTAGGGTTAGGGTACGGGTTAGGGTTAGGGTTAGTGTTAGGGTTAGGTTTAGGGTACGGGTTAGGGTTAGGGTTAGGGTTAGGCTTAGGGTTAGGGTTAGGGTACGGGTTAGGGTTAGGGTACGGGTTAGGGTTAGGTTTAGGGTACGGGTTAGGGTTAGGGTTAGGGTTAGGGTTAGGGTTAGGTTACGGTTTAGGGTTAGGGTTATGGTTAGTGTTAGGGTTAGCGTACGGGTTAGGGTTAGGATTAGGGTTAGGGTTAGGTTTAGGGTACGGGTTCGGGTTAGGGTACGGGTTAGGGTTAGTGTTAGGGTTAGGGTTAGGGTTAGGGTTAGGGTTAGGGTACGGGTTAGGGTACGTGTTAGGGTTAGGGTACCGGTTAGTGTTAGGGTACGGGTTAGTGTTAGGGTTAGGGTTAGGATTAGTTTTAGGGTACGGGTTAGGGTTAGGGTTAGGGTACGGGTTAGGTTTAGGGTACGGGTTAGGGTTAGGTTTAGGGTTAGGGTTAGGTTTAGGGTACGGGTTAGGGTTAGGGTTAGGGTTAGGGTACGGGTTAGGGTTAGGGTTAGGGTTAAGGTTAGGGTACGGGTTAGGGTACGGGTTAGGGTTAGGGTACGGGTTAGGTTTAGGGTTAGGGTTAGGGTTAGGGTTAGGTTTCGGAAAGTGTTAGGGTTAGGGTTAGGGTACGGGTTAGGGTTAAGGTTAGGGTTAGGGTTAGGGTACGGGTTTGGGTTAAGGTACGGGTTAGGGTTAGGGTACGTGTTAGGGTACGGTTTAGGGTTAGGGTAGGGTAAGGTTTAGGGTTAGGGTTGGGTTACGGTTAGGGTTAGGGTTAGGGTTAGGGTTAGGGTACGGTTTAGGGTTAGGGTACGGGTTAGGGTTAGGGTTAGGGTACTGGTTAGGTTTAGGGTTATTGTACGGGTTAGGGTTAGGGTTAGGGTTAGGGTACGGGTTAGGGTTTGGGTTAGGTTTAGGGTACGGGTTAGGGTTAGGGTTAGGGGTTAGGATTAGGGTAAGTGTTAGTGTTAGGGTTAGGGTAAGTTTTAGGTTTAGGGTACGGGTTAGGGTTCGGGTTAGGGTTAGGGTTAGTGTTAGTGCTAAAGTACGGGTTAGGGTTAGGGTTAGGGTTAGGGTACGGGTTAGGGTAAGGGTTAAGGTTAGGGTTAGGTTTAGGGTACTGGTTAGGGTTAGGGTTAGGGTTAGGGTTAGGTTTCGGGTACGCGTTCGGGTACGTGTTAGGGTTAGGGTACCGTTTAGGGTTAGCGTAGGGGTTAGGGTTAGGGTTAGGGTACGGGTTAGGGTTAGGGTTAAGGTTAGGGGTTAGGGGTTAGGGTTAGGTTTAGGGTTAGTGTTAGGGTACGGGTTAGGGTTAGGGTTAGGTTCAGGGTACGGGTTAGTGATAGGGTTAGGGTTAGGGTTAGGGTACAGCTTAGGGTTAGGGTTAGGGTTAAGGTTAGGGTACGGGTTAGGGTACGGGTTAGGGTTAGGTTACGGGTTAGTGTTAGGGTTAGGGTTAGGGTATGGGTTAGGGTTAGGGTTAGGGTTAAGGTTAGGGTACGGGTTAGGGTACGGGTTAGGGTTAGTGTACGGGTTAGGGTACGGGGTAGAGTTAGGGTTAGGGTTAGGGTTAGGTTTAGGAAAGGGTTAGGAATAGGGTTAGGTTACGGGTTAGGGTTAGGGTTAGGGTTAGTGTACGGTTTTGGGTTAAGGTACGAGTTAGGTTTAGGGTACGTGTTAGGGTACGGGTTAGGGTTAGGGTTAGGGTACGGGTTTGGTTTAGGGTTGGGTTAGGTTTAGGGTACGGGTTAGGGTACGGGTTAGGGTTAGGGTTAGGGTTAGGGTTAGGGTTAGGGTACGGTTTAGGGTTAGGGTACGGGTTAGGTTTAGGGTTAGGGTACTGGTTAGGGTTAGGGTTAGGGTACGGGTTAGGGTTAGGGTTAGGTTTAGGGTACGGTTTAGGGTTAGGGTTAGGTTTAGGGTATGGTTTAGGGTTAGGATTAGGGGTTAGGATTAGTGTAAGGGTAGGGTTAGGGTAAGGTTTAGGTTTAGGGTACGGTTTAGGATTCGGGTTAGGGTTAGGGTTAGTGTTAGTGTTAAATTACGGGTTAGGGTTAGAGTTAGGTTTAGGGTTAGGTTTAGGGGTTAGGGGTTAGGGTTAGGGTTAGGGTTAGGGTTAGGGTTAGGGTTAGGGTATGGGTTAGTGTACGAGTTAGGGTTAGGGTTAGGGTTAGGGTACGGGTTAGTGTAAGGTTTAGGGTTAGTGTTAGGATTAGGGTTAGGGTACGGGTTAGGGTTAGGTTTAGGGTAAGTGTTAGGGTACGGGTTAGGGTTAGGGTTAGGGTTAGGGTTAGGGTTAGGTTTAGGGTACGGGTTAGGGTTAGGGTTAGGGTACGGGTTAGGGTACGAGTTAGGGTTAGGGTACCGGTTAGGGTTAGGGTACCGGATATGGTTAGGGTTAGGGTATGGGTTAGGTTTAGGGTTAGGGGTTAGGGTTAGGGTTAGTGTTAGGGTACGGGTTAGGGTTACGGTACAGTTTAGGGTTAGGTTTAGGGTTAGGATTAGGTTAAGGGTTAGGGTTAGGTTTAGGGTACGGGTTAGGTTTAGGGTTAGGGTACGGGTTAGGGTTAGGGTTGGTGGTTAGCGTTAGGTTTAGGGTTAGGGTTAGGGTTAGGGTACGGGTTAGGGTTAGGGTACGGGTTAGGGTTAGGGTTAGGTTTAGGGTTAGGGTTAGCGTACGGGTTAGGGTTAGGGTTAGGATTAGGGTTAGGTTTAGGGTTAGGGTACGGGTTAGGGTTAGGGTACGGGTTAGGGTTAGGGTTAGGTTTAGGGTTAGGGTTAGGGTTAGGGTTAGGAAAGGTTTAGGGTTAGGGTTAGGGTTAGGGTACGGGTTAAGTTTAGGGTTAGGGTACGGGTTAGGGTTAGTGTTAGTGTTAGGGTTTGGGTTAGGGTACGGGTTAGGGTTAGGGATAAGGTACGGGTTAGGGTTAGGGTTAGGTTTTAGGGTTAGGATTAGTGTTAGGGTTAGGGTTATGATACGGGTTAAGGTTACGGTTAGGGTTAGGGTACTGGTTAGGGTTAGGGTTAGGGTACGGGTTAGGGTTAGGGTTAGGGTTAGGGTACAGGTTAGGTTTAGTGTTAGGTTTAGGGTACGGGTTAGGTTTAGGGTTAGGGGTTAGGATTAGGGTAAGGGTTAGGGTTAGGGTTAGGGTAAGGTTTAGGTTTAGGGTATGGGTTAGGGTTAGGGTTAGGGTTAGGGTAAGTGCTAGTGTTAAAGTACGGGTTAGGGTTAGGGTTAGGGTTAGGTTTAGGTTTAGGGGTTAGGGTTAGGTTTAGGGTTAGGGTACGGGTTAGTGTACGAGTTAGGGTTAGGGTTAGTGTTAGGGTACGGGTTAGGGTAAGGGTTAGGGTTAGGGTTAGGATTAGGGTTAGGGTACGCGTTAGGGTTAGGTTTAGGGTAAGGGTTAGGGTACGGGTTAGGGTAGGGTTAGGGTTAGGGTTAGGTTTAGGGTACGGGTTAGCATTAGGGTTAGGGTTAGGGTTAGGGTTAGGGTACGGGTTAGGGTACGTGTTAGGGTTAGGGTACCGGTTAGTGTTAGGGTACGGGTTAGGGTTAGGGTTAGGGTTAGGATTAGTTTTAGGGTATGGGTTAGGGTTAGGATTAGGGTACGGGTTAGGTTTAGGGTACGGGTTAGGGTTAGGTTTAGGGTTAGGGTTAGGTTTAGGGTACGGGTTAGGGTTAGGGTTAGGGTTAGGGTTAGGGTACGGGTTAGGGTTAGGGTTAGGGTTAAGGTTAGGGTACGGGTTAGGGTACGGGTTAGGGTTAGGGTACGGGTTAGGTTTAGGTTTAGGGTTAGGGTTAGGGTTAGGTTTAGGAAAGTGTTAGGGTTAGGGTTAGGGTACGGGTTAGGGTTAGGGTTAGGGTTAGGGTTAGGGTTAGGGTACGGGTTTGGGTTAAGGTACGGGTTAGGGTTAGGGTACGTGTTAGGGTACGGTTTAGGGTTAGGGTAGGGTACGGGTTAGGGTTAGGGTTGGGTTAGGGTTAGGGTTAGGGTACGGTTTAGGGTTAGGGTACGGGTTAGGTTAAGGGTTAGGGTACTGGTTAGGGTTAGGGTTAGGGTACGGGTTAGGGTTAGGGTTAGGGTTAGGGTACGGGTTAGGGTTAGGGTTAGGTTTAGGGTACGGTTTAGGGTTAGGGTTAGGGGTTAGGATTAGGGTAAGTGTTATTGTTAGGGTTAGGGTAAGTTTTAGGTTTAGGGTACGGGTTAGGGTTCGGGTTAGGGTTAGGGTTAGTGTTAGTGCTAAAGTACGGGTTAGGGTTAGGGTTAGGGTTAGGGTTAGGGTTAGGGGTTAGGGGTTAGGGTTAGGGTTAGGGTTAGGGTACGGGTTAGTGTACGAGTTAGGGTTAGGGTTAGGGTTAGGGTACGGGTTAGGGTAAGGGTTAGGGTTATGGTTAGGTTTAGGGTACTGGTTAGGGTTAGGGTTAGGGTTAGGGTTAGGTTTAGGGTATGGGTTAGGGTACGTGTTAGGGTTAGGGTACCGTTTAGGGTTAGGGTAGGGGTTAGGGTTAGGGTTAGGGTACGGTTTAGGGTTAGGGTTAGGGGTTACGGTTAGGGTTAGTGTTCGGGTACGGGTTAGGGTTACGGTACAGGTTAGGGTTAGGGTTAGGGTTAGGATTAGGTTTAGGGTACGGGTTAGAGTTACGGTACGGGTTAGGGTTAGGGTTAGGGTACGGGTTATGGTTAGGGTTAGGGGTTAGCGTTAGGATTAGGGTTAGGGTTAGGGTTAGGGTACGGGTTAGGGTTAGGGTACGGGTTAGTGTTAGGGTTAGGGTTAGGGTTAGGGTTAGTGTTAGGGTTAGGGTTAGGGTAGTGTTAGGGTTAGCATACGGGTTAGTGTTAGGGTTAGGTTTAAGGTTAGAGTTAGGGTTAGGGTACGGGTTAGAGTTAGGGTACGGGTTAGGGTTAGGGTTAGGGTTAAGGTTAGGAAAAGGTTAGGGTTAGGGTTAGGGTTAGGGTACGGGTTAAGGGTAGGGTTAGGGTACGGGTTAGGTTTAGGGTTAGTGTTAGGGTTAGGGTTAGGGTACGGGTTAGGGTTAGGGTTAGGGTACGGGTTAGGGTACGGGTTAGGGTTAGGGTACGGGTTAGGGTTAGGTTTAGGGTTAGGGTACAGGTTAGTGTACGGGTTAGGGTTAGGGTTAGGGTTAGGGTTAGGGTTAGGGTACGGGTTAGGGTTAGGGTTAGTCTTAGGGTTAGGTTTAGGGTACGGGTTAGGGTTAGGGTTAGGGTTAGGCTTAGGGTTAGGGTACGGGTTAGGGCTAGGGTACGGGTTAGGGTTAGGTTTAGGGTTAGGGTTAGGGTTAGGGTTAGGTTACGGGTTAGGTTTAGGGTTAGGGTTAGTGTTAGGGTTAGCGTACGGGTTAGGGTTAGGATTAGGGTTAGGGTTAGGTTTAGGGTACGGGTTAGGGTTAGGGTATGGGTTAGGGTTAGTGTTAGGGTTAGGGTTAGGTTAGGAAAGGGTTAGGGTTAGGGTTAGGTTTAGGGTACGGGTTAGGGTACAGGTTAGGGTTAGGGTTACCGTTAGGTTTAGGGTTAGGGTTAGGGTACGGGTTAGGGTTAGGGTTAGGGTACGAGTTAGGGTTAGGGTTAGGGGTTAGGGTTAAGATTAGGGTTAGTGTTAGTGTTAGGGTACGGGTTAGGGTTAGGTTACGGGTTAGTGTTAGGGTTAGGGTTAGGGTTAGTGTTAGGGTTAGCATACGGGTTAGTGTTAGGGTTAGGTTTAGGGTTAGAGTTAGGGTTAGGGTACGGGTTAGGGTTAGGGTTAGGGTTAGGGTTAGGAAAGGGTTAGGGTTAGGGTTAGGGTTAGGGTACGGGTTAAGGGTAGGGTTAGGGTACGGGTTAGGGTTAGGGTTAGTGTTAGGGTTAGGGTTAGGGTACGGGTTAGGGTACAGGTTAGTGTACGGGTTAGGTTTAGGGTTAGGGTTAGGGTACGGGTTAGGGTTAGGGTTAGTCTTAGGGTTAGGTTTAGGGTACGGGTTAGGGTTAGGGTTAGGGTTAGGCTTAGGGTTAGGGTACGGGTTAGGGCTAGGGTACGGGTTAGGGTTAGGTTTAGGGTTAGGGTTAGGGTTAGGGTTAGGTTACGGGTTAGGTTTAGGGTTAGGGTTAGTGTTAGGGTGAGCGTACGGGTTAGGGTTAGGATTAGGGTTAGGGTTAGGTTTAGGGTACGGGTTAGGGTTAGGGTATGGGTTAGGGTTAGTGTTAGGGTTAGGGTTAGGGTTAGGAAAGGGTTAGGGTTAGGGTTAGGTTTAGGGTACGGGTTAGGGTACAGGTTAGGGTTAGGGTTACCGTTAGGTTTAGGGTTAGGGTTAGGGTACGGGTTAGGGTTAGGGTTAGGGTACGGGTTAGGGTTAGGGTTAGGGTTAGGGTACGGGTTAGTGTACGGTTTGGGTACGGGTTAGGGTTAGCAAAGGTTTAGTGTTAGGGTTAGGGTTAGGGTTAGGGTACAAGTTAGGTTTAGGGTTAGGGTTACGGTTAGGGTACGGGTTAGGGTTAGGGTTAGGGTTTGGGTAAGGTTTAGGGTACAGGTTAGGGTTAGGGTTAGGGTTAGGGGTTAGAGGTTAGGGTTAGCGTTAGGGTTAGTGTTAGGGTACGGGTTAGGGTAGGGTTAGGTTTAGGGTACGGGTTAGTGATAGGGTTAGTGTTAGGGTTAGGGTACAGGTTAGGGTTAGGGTTAGGGTTAAGGTTAGGTTACGGGTTAGGGTACGGGTTAGGGTTAGGGTACGGGTTAGTGTTAGGGTTAGGGTTAGGGTTAGGGTACGGGTTAGGGTTAGGGTTAAGGTTAGGGTACGGGTTAGGGTACGGGTTAGGGTCAGGGTATGGGTTAGGGTACGGGTTAGGGTTAGGGTTAGGGTTAGGGTTAGGTTTAGGAAAGGGTTAGGAATAGGGTTAGGGTTAGGGTTAGGGTTAGATTTAGGGTACGGTTTTGGGTTAAGGTACGGGTTAGGGTTAGGGTACGTGTTAGTGTACGGTTTAGGTTTAGGGTTAGGGTACGGGTTAGGTTTAGGGTTGGGTTAGGTTTAGGGTACGGGTTAGGATACGGGTTAGTGTACGGGTTAGGGTTAGGGTTAGGGTTAGGGTACGGTTTAGGGTTAGGGTACGGGTTAGGGTTAGGGTTAGGGTACTGGTTAGGGTTAGGGTTAGGGTACCGGTTAGGGTTAGGGTTAGGGTTGGGGTACGGTTTAGGGTTAGGGTTAGGTTTAGGGTACGGTTTAGGGTTAGGGTTAGGGGTTAGGATTAGTGTAAGGGTTAGGGTTAGGGTTAGGGTAAGGTTTAGGTTTAGGGTACGGGTTAGGGATCGGGTTATGGTTAGGGTTAGTGTTAGTGTTAAAGTACGGGTTAGGGTTAGGGTAAGGGTTAGGGTACGGGTTAGGGTTAGGGTTAGGGTTAGGGTTAGGGTTAGGTTTAGGGTACGTGTTAGGGTTAGGGTTAGGGTTAGGGTACGGGTTAGGGTTACGGTACAGTTTAGGGTTAGGGTTAGGGTTAGGATTAGGTTTAGGGTTAGGGTTAGGGTTAGGGTACGGGTTAGGGTTAGGGTTAGGGTACGGGTTAGGGTTAGGGTTAGTGGTTAGCGTTAGGATTAGGGTTAGGGTTAGGGTTAGGGTACGGGTTAGGGTTAGGGTACGGGTTAGGGTTAGGGTTAGGGTTAGGGTACAGGTTAGGTTTAGTGTTAGGTTTAGGGTACGGGTTAGGGTTAGGGTTAGGGGTTAGGATTAGGGTAAGGGTTAGGGTTAGGGTTAGGGTAAGGTTTAGGTTTAGGGTACGGGTTAGGGTTAGGGTTAGGGTTAGTGTTATTGTTAAAGTACGGGTTAGGGTTAGGGTTAGGTTTAGGTTTAGGTTTAGGGGTTAATGTTAGGGTTAGGGTTAGGGTACGGGTTAGTGTACGATTTAGGGTTAGGGTTAGGGTTAGGGTACGGGTTAGGGTAAGTGTTAGGGTTAGGGTTAGGATTAGGGTTAGGGTACGGGTTAGGGTTAGGTTTAGGGTAAGGGTTAGGGAACGGGTTAGGGTAGGGTTAGGTTTAGGGTTATGTTTAGGGTACGGGTTAGCGTTAGGGTTAGGGTTAGGGTTAGGGTTATGGTACGGTTTAGGGTACGTGTTAGGGTTAGGGTACTGGTTAGTGTTAGGGTACGGGTTAGGGTTAGGGTTAGGGTACGGGTTAGGGTTAGGGTTAGGGTTAGGATTAGGTTTAGGGTACGGGTTACGGTTAGGGTTAGGGTACGGGTTAGGTTTAGGGTACGGGTTAGGGTTAGGTTTAGGGTTAGGGTTAGGTTTAGGGTACGGGTTAGGGTACGGGTTAGGGTTAGGGTTAGGGTACGGGTTAGGGTTAGGGTTAGGGTTAAGGTTAGGGTACGGGTTAGGGTACGGGTTAGTGTTAGGGTACGGGTTAGGTTTAGGGTTAGGGTTAGGGTTAGGGTTAGGTTTAGGAAAGTGTTAGGGTTAGGGTTAGGATACGGGTTAGGGTTAGGGTTAGGGTTAGGGTTAGGGTACGGGTTTGGGTTAAGGTACGGGTTAGGGTTAGGGTACGTGTTAGGGTACGGGTTAGGGTTAGGGTAGGGTACGGGTTAGGGTTAGGGTTGGGTTAGGGTTAGGGTTAGGGTTAGGGTTAGGGTACGTTTTAGGGTTAGGGTACGGGTTAGGGTTAGGGTTAGGGTACTGGTTAGGGTTAGGGTTAGGGTACGGGTTAGGGTTAGGGTTAGGGTTAGGGTACGGGTTAGGGTTAGGTTTAGGGTTAGGGTACGGGTTAGGGTTAGGGTTAGGGGTTAGGATTAGGGTAAGTGTTAGTGTTAGG
>JAVLSZ010000296.1:130000-132511 GCA_032313775.1 Urocyon cinereoargenteus | reverse complement strand
ACACTAACACTAACACGTACCCTAACCCTAACCCTAACCCGTACCCTAACCCTAACCCTAACCCGTACCCTAACACTAACACTAAACCTAACCCTAACCCCTAATCCCTAACCCTAACCCTAACCCGTACCCTAACCCTAACCCTTACCCTAACCCTAACCCGTACCCTAACCCTAACCCTAACCCGTACCGTAACCCTAAACCTAACCCTAAACCAAACCCGTACCCTAACCCTAACACTAACCCTAACCCTAACCCTAACCCTAACCTGTACCCTAAACCTAACCCTAACCCTAACCCCTAACCCGTACCCTTACCATAACCCTAACCCTAACCCTGAACCTAACCCGTAACCTTACCCGTAGCTTTACCCTAAACCTAACCCTAAACATAACCCGTACCTTAACCCTAACCCTAAACCTAACACTAACCCTAACCCGTACCCTAACCCCTAACCCTAACCCTAACCCTAACCCGTACCCTAACCCTAACCCCTAACACTAACCCTAACCCGTACCCTAACCCTAAACCTAACCCTAACCCTAACCCGTACCCTAACACTACCCTAACCCTAACCCGTACCCTAACCTGTACCTTAACCCTAACCCTAACCCTAAACCTAACCCGTACCCTAAACCTAACCCTAACCCTAACCCGTACCCTAACCCTAACCCTAACCCTAACCCTAACCCTAACCCGTACCCTAAACCTAACACTAACCCTAACCATAACCCGTACCCTTAACCTAACCCTAACCCTAACACTAACCCAAACCCGTACCCTAACCCTAACCCTAACCCTAACCCTAACTCCTAACCCCTAACCCTAAACCTAACACTAACCCTAACACGTACCTTAACCCTAACACTAACCCTAACCCTAACCCATACCCTAACTCTAACCCTAACCCTAACCCTAACCCTATCCCGTACCCTAACCCTAAACCCTAAACATAACCCTAACCCGTACCCTAACCCTAACACTAACCCTAACCCGTACCCTAACCCTAACCCTAACCCTAACCGATACCCGAACCCTAACCCTAACCCGTACCCTAACCCGTAGCCATACCCTAACCCGTACCCTAACCCTAACCCATACCCTAAACCTAACCCGTACCCTAACCCTAACCCGTACCCTAACCCTAACCCTAACCCTTTCCTAACCCTCACCTACCCTAACCTACCCTAACCCTAACCGTACCCTAACCCGGACCCTAACCCTAACCCGTGCCCTAAACCTAACCCTAACCCTAACCCTAAAATTAACCAGTACCCTATCACTAACCCGTACCCTAACCCGTACCCTAACCCTAACCCTAACCCTAACCCCTAACCCCTAACCCTAACCCTAACCTAACCCTAAATCTAACCCGTAACCTAACCCTAACCCTAACCCTAATCCTAACCCTAACCCGTACCCTAAACCCGTACCCTAAACCTAACCCTAACCCGTACACTAACCCTAACCCTAACCCAAACCCTAACCGTACCCGAACCATAACCTGTAACCTAACCCTAACACTAACCCGTACCCTAACCCTAAACCGTACCCTAACCCTAACACTAACCCTAACCCATAGCCTAACCCTAACCCTAACCCTAATCCGTACCCCTAACCCGTACCCTAATCCTAAACCTAACCCTAACCCCTAACCCTAACCTCTAACCCTAACTGTAACCCTAACCCTAACACTAACACTAACACGTACCCTAACCCTAACCCTAACCCGTACCCTAACCCTAACCCTAACCCCGTACCCTAACCCTAACACTAAACCTAACCCTAACCCCTAATCCCTAACCCTAACCCTAACCCTAACCCTAACCCGTACCCTAACCCTAACCTTACCCTAACCCTAACCCGTAACCCTAACCCTAACCCTAACCCGTACCGTAACCCTAAACCTAACCCCTAAACCCAAACCCGTACCCTAACCCTAACACTAACCCTAACCCTAACCCTAACCCTAACCTGTACCCTAAACCTAACCCTAACCCTAACCCTAACCCGTACCCTTACCATAACCCTAACCCTAACCCTGAACCTAACCCGTAACCTTACCCGTAGCTTTACCCTAACCCTAACCCTAAACATAACCCGTACCCTTAACCCTAACCCTAAACCTAACACTAACCCTAACCCGTACCCTAACCCTAACCCTAACCCTAACCCTAACCCGTACCCTAACCCTAACCCCTAACACTAACCCTAACCGGTACCCTAACCCTAACACTATCCCTAACCCGTATCCTAACCCTAACCCTCAACTCTAACCCGTACCCGTACCCTACCCCTAACCCTAACAACCCTAACCCGTACCCTAACCCTAACACTAACCCGTACCCTAACCCTAACGCTAACCCTAACCCATACCCTAACCCTAACCCTAAACCTAACCCGTACCTTAACCCTAACACTAACCCTAACCCTAACCCTAACCCGTACCCTAACCCTAACCGTAACCCTAACCCTAACCCTAACCCCTAACCCCTAATCCTAACGCTAACC
>JAVLSZ010000296.1:97500-127500 GCA_032313775.1 Urocyon cinereoargenteus | reverse complement strand
ACCCTAACCCTAACCCTGAACCTAACCCGTACCCTAACACTAACCCTAAACATAACCAGGACCCTAACCCTAACCCTAAACCGTACCCTCACCTAACCCTAACACGTACCCTAACCCTAACCCGTACCCTAACCCTAACACTAACCCGTAACCTAACTCGTACCCTAACCCTAACCCGTACGCTAACACTAACCCTAACCCTAACCCATACCCTAACCCTAACCCTAACCCGTACCCTAACCCGTACCCTAACCCTAACCCGTACCCTAACCCTAACCCGTACCCTAACCCTAAACCTAACCCTAACCCTAACCCGTACCCTAACACTAACCCTAACCCTAACACGTACCCTAAACCCGTACCCTAACCCGTACCCTAACCCTAACCTGTACACTAAACCTAACCCTAACCCTAACCTGTACGCTAATCCTAACCCTAACCCTAACCCTAACACTAACCCGTACCCTAACCCTAACTCGTACCCTAACCCGTACCCTAACCCAAACACTAACCGTAACCCTAACCCTAACCCCTAACCCCTAACCCTAATCCTAACCCTAACCCTAACTATAACCCTAACCTTAACCCGTACCCAAACCCTAACCCTAACCCTAACTCTAACCCTAACCCGTACGCTAACCCTAACACTAACCCTAACCCTAACCCGTACCCTAACCCTAAACCTAACCCTAACCCTAACCCGTACCCTAACACTAACCGCTAACCCTAACCCGTACCCTAACCCGTACCTTAACCCTAACCCTAACCCGTACCCTAACCCTAAACCTAACCCGTACCCTAACCCTAACCCTAACCCGTACCCTAAACCTAACCCTAACCCTAACCCTATACCATACCCTAACCCGTACCCTAAACCTCACCCTAACCCGAACCCTTTTCTAACCCTAACCCTAAACCTAACACTAACCCTAACCCGTACCCTAAACCTAACCCGTACCCTAACCCTAACCCTAACCCTAACCGTAACCCTAACCCGTACGCTAACACTAACACTAACCCTAACCCTAAACCTAACCCGTAACCTAACCCTAACCCTAACCCTAACCCGTACCCTAACCATTACCCTAAACCTAACCCTAACCTGTACCCTAATCCTAATCCTAACCCTAACCCTAACCCGTACCCTAACCCTAATCCTAACCCTAACCCTAACCCCTAACCCCTAACCCTAACCCTAACCCTAACCCTAAACCTAACCCGTACATTAACACTAACACTAACCCTAACCCTAACCATAAACCGTACCCTAACCCTTACCCTAAACCTAACCCTAACCTGTACCCTAACCCTAATCCTAACCCTAACCCTAACCCGTACCCTAACCCTAATCCTAACCCTAACCCTAACCCTAACCCCTAACCCCTAACCCTAACCCTAACCCTAACCCTAACCTAACCCGTACATTAACACTAACACTAACCCTAAACCTAACCCTACCCCGTACCCTTACCCTAACCCTAACCCTAACCCATACCCTAACCCGTACATTACCCTAACCCTAACCCGTACCCTAACCCTAATCCGTACCCTAAACCTAACCCTAAACCTAACCCTAACCCGTATCCTAAACCTAACCCTAACCCTAACCCTAACCCTAACCCGTACCCTAAACCTAACCCTAACCCTAACCCTAACACTAACCCGTTCCCTAACCCTAACCCTAACCCTAACCGTAACCCGCACCCTAACCCTAACCCTAACCCTAACCCTAATCCTAACCCTAACCCCTAACACTAACCCTAACCCGTACCCTAAGCCTAACCCTAACCCGTACCCTAAACCTAACCCTAACAATAACCCTAACCCTAACCCGTACCCTAACCCTAACCAAACCCGTACCCTAACCCTAACCCTAACCCTAACCCTTTCCTAACCCTAACCCTAACCCTAAACCTAACCCTAACACTAACCCGTACCCTAACCCTAACCCGTACCCTAACCCTAAACCTAACCCTAAACCTAACCCTAACCCTAACCCGTACGCTAACCCTAACCCTAACCCTAACACTAACCCTAACCCGTACCCTAACCCTAACCCGTACCCTAACCCTAACCCTAACTCTAATCCTAACTCTAACCCTTAACCCTAACCCTAACCCGTAACCTAACCCTAACCCTAACCCATACCCTAACCCTAACCCGTACCCTAAACCTAATCCTAACCCTAACCCTAACCCTAAACTGTACCCTAACCCTAACCCGTACCCTAACACTAACCCTAACACTAACCCTAACCCGTACCCTTATCCTTAACCTAAACTTAACCCTAACCCGTACCCTAACCCTTACCCTAAACCTAACCCTAACCCATACGCTAAACCTAACCCTAACCCGTAACCTAAACCTAACCTAACCCATACCCTAACCCTAACCCGTACCCTAACCCTAACCCTCACCCTAACCCTAACCCTAACCCTAACCCGTACCCTAAACCTAACCCTAACCCTAACCCTAAACCGCACCCTAACCCTAACACTAAACCTAACCCTCACCCGTACCCTAACCCTAACACTAACCCTAACCCTAACCCGTACCCTAACCCTAACCCTAACCCTAATCCCTAACCCTAACCCTAACCCTAACCCTAACCCTAACCCAAACCCTAACCCGTACCTAACCCTAACCCTAACACTAACCCTAACCCTAACCCGTACCCTAACCCTAACCTTAACCCGTACCCTAACCCTAACCCTAACCCTGACCCTAACCCTTTCCTAACCCTATCCCTAACCCTAAACCTAACCCTAACCCTAACCCGTACCCTAACACTAACCTGTACCTAACCCTAACCCTAACCCTAAACCTAACCCTAACCCGTACCCTAACCCTAACCCGTACCCTAACCCTAACCCTAACCCTAATCCTAACACTAACACCTAACCCTAAACCTAACCCGTACCCTACCCCTAACCCTAACCCGTACCCTAACACTAACCCGTACCGTAAACCTAATCCTAACCCCAAACCTAACCCTAAACTGTACCCTAACCCTAACCCGTACCCTAACACTAACCCTAACCCTAACCCCTAACCCTAACCCTAACCCGTACCCTAACCCTAACCCTAACCCGTATCCTAACCCTAACCGGTACCCTAACCCTAACACGTACCCTAACCCGTACCCTAACCCTAACCCTAACCCTAAACTAACCCTAACCCGTACCCTAAACCTAACCCTAACCCTAACCTTAACCCCTAACCCGTACCCTAACCCTTACCCTAAACTTAACCCTAACCCATACCCTAAAACTAATCCTAAACCTAACCCTAACCCTTACCCTAACCCGTACCCTAATCCTAACTCGTACGCTAACCCGTACCTACCCTAACCCTAACACTAACCCTAACACCTAACCCCTAACCCTAACCCTAACCCTATCACTAACCCTAACCCGTAGTTTAACACTAACACTAACCCTAACCCTAACCCTAACCCGTAGCCTAAACCTAAACCTTACCCGAACCCTAACCCTAACCCTTACCCTAACCCTCACCCCTAAACCTAACCCTAACCCGTACCCTAAACCTAACCCTAACCCTAACCCGCACCCTAACCCCAACCGTAACCCTAACCCGTACCCAAAACCTAACCCTAACCAGTACCCTAACCCAAACCCTAACCCGTACCCTAACCCTAAACCATACCCTAACCCTAACCCTAACCCTAACCCGTACCCTAACCCGTACCCTAACCCTAAATCGTACCCTAACCCTAACCCTAACCCTAACCCAAGCCTAACCGTAACCCGTACCCTAACCCTAACCCTAAAACCGTACCCTAGCACGTACCCTAACCCTAACCCGTACCTTAACCCTAACCCGTACCCTAACCCTAACCCTAACCCTAACCCTAACCCGTACCCTAACCCTAACCCTAAACCTTTCCTAAACCTAACCCTAACCCTAACCCTAACCCGTCCCTAACCCTAACCCGTACCCTAACCTGTACCCTAACCCTAACCCTAACCCTAACCCGTACCCTAACCCTAACCCGAACCCTAACACTAACCCGTACCCTAACCCTAACCCGCACCCTAACCCGTACCCTAACCCTAACACTAACCCTAACCCTGACCACTAAAACCTAACCCTAACCCTAACCCTAACCCGTACCCTAACCCTAACCCTAACCCTAACCCTAAACCTAACCCTAACCCGTACCCTAACCCTAACCCTAAACCGTACCCTAACCCTAACCCTAACACTAACCCTAACTCGTTGCTAAACCTAACCCTAACCCTAACCCTAGCCCTAACCCTAAGCTGTACCCTAACCCTAACCATAACCCTAACCCTAACCCGTACCCTAACCCTAAACCTAACCCGTACCCTAACCCTAACCCTAACCCGTACCCTAAACCTAACCCTAACCCTAACCCTATACCATACCCTAACCCGTACCCTAAACCTCACCCTAACCCGAACCCTTTTCTAACCCTAACCCTAAACCTAACACTAACCCTAACCCGTACCCTAAACCTAACCCGTACCCTAACCCTAACCCTAACCCTAACCGTAACCCTAACCCGTACGCTAACACTAACACTAACCCTAACCCTAAACCTAACCCGTAACCTAACCCTAACCCTAACCCTAACCCTAACCCGTACCCTACCCCGTACCCTAAATCTAAACCTAGCCCGTACCCTAACCCTAACCCGTACCCTAACCCTAACCCTAAGCCTAACCCTAACCCTTACCCTAACCCGTACCCTAAACCTAACCCTATCTCTAACCCTAACCCGTACCCTAACCCTAACCCTAACCCTAACCCGTAACCTAACCCGTAACCTAACCCTAACCCTAACCCTAAACCTAACCCTAACCCGTACCCTAACCGGTACCCTAACCCTAACCCTAACCCGTACCCTTACCCTACCCTTAACACGTACCCTAACCCTAACCCTAACCCTAAACCTAACCCTAACCCTTTCATAACCCTAACCCTAACCCTAACCCTAACCCGTACCCTAACCCTAACCGTTACCGTGACCCTAACCCTAACCCTAAACCTAACCCTAACCCTAACCCGTACTTCTAACCCTAACCCTAACCTAACCCTAACCCTAACCCTAACCGTACCCTAACCCTAATCCTAATCCGTACCCTAACCCTAACTTGTACCCTAAACCTAATCCTAACCCTAACCTAACCTAACCTAACCCGTACCCTAACCCTAACCGTTACCCCTAACGCCTAACACGTACCCTAACCCATACCCTAACCCTAAAACTAAACGTAACCCGTACCCTAACCCCGTACCCTAACCCTAACCCTAACTCTGACTAACCTAACCCTAACCCGTACCCTAACCCTACCCTAACCCTACCCTACCCTAACCTGTACCCTAACCCTAACCTAACCCTAACCCTAACCCTACTAACCCTAACCCTACCGTAACCTAACCCTAATCCTACCTACCCTATCCCCTAACACCTAACCCTAACCCTAACCCTAACCCTAAACCTAACCCGTACATTAACACTAACACTAACCCTAACCCTAACCCAAACCCTAACCCGTACCCTAAACCTAAACCTTACCCTAACCCTAACCCTAACCCTTAACCTAACCCTAATCCCTAACCCTAACCCTAACTCGTACCCTAAACCTAACCCTAAACCTAACCCGTACCCTAACCCTAACCCTAACCCTAACCCGTACCCTAACCCTAACCCTAACCAGTACCCTAACCCTAACCCTAACCCGTTCCCTAACCCTAACCCGTACCCTAACCCTAACCCTAACCCTAACCCTAACCCATACACTAACCCGTACCCTAACCCCTAACCCGTACCCTAACCCTAACCCTAACCCTAACCCAACCCTAACCCTAACCCATATCCTAACCCTAACCCTAACCCAACCCAAGCCTAACCGTAACCCGTACCCTAACCCTAACCCTAAACCGTACCCTAGCACGTACCCTAACCCTAACCCGTACCTTAACCCTAACCCGTACCCTAACCCTAACCCTAAACCTAACCCCTAACCCGTACCCTAACCCTAACCCTAACCCCTTTCCTAAACCTAACCCTAACCCTAACCCTAACCGGTACCATAACCATAACCCGTACCCTAACCCGTACCCTAACCCTAACCCTAACCCTAACCCTAACCCCGCACCCTAACCCGTACCCTAACCCTAACACTAACCCTAACCCTGACCACTAACACCCAACCCTAAACCTAACCCTAACCCGTACCCTAACCCTAACCCTAACCCTAACCCTAACCCGTACCCTAACCTAACCCTAACCCTAACCCGTACCCTAACCCTAATCCTAACCCTAACCCTAACCCTAACCCTAACCCTAACCCCTAACCCTAACCCTAACCCTAACCCTAACCGTACCCTTACCCTAACCCTAACCCTAACCCGTACCCTAACCCGTTCCTAACCCTAACCCTAACCCTAACCCTAAACCGTACCCAAACCCTAACTCTAACCCTGACCCTAACCCTAACCCTAACCCGTACCCAAACCCTAACCATAACCGTAACTCTAAACCTAACCCGTACGCTAACCCTAACCCTAACCCTAACCCTAACCCGTACCCTAACCCGTACCCTTACCCTAGCCCTAACCCTAAAACTAACCCGTACCCTAACCCGTACCCTAACCCTAACCCTAACCCTAAAACTAACCCGTACCCTAACCCTAAACCTAACCCTAACCCTAACCCGTACCCTAACCCTAACCCGTACCCTAACCCTAACACTAACCCTTAACCTAACCCTAACCCTAACCCGTACGCTAACCCTAACCCTAACCCGTACCCTAAACCTAACCGGTACCCTATCCCTAACACGTACCCTAACCCGTACCCTAAACCTAAACCTAACCCTAACCCTAACCTGTACCATAAACCTAACCATAACCCTAACCCTAACCCGCACCCTAAACCTTACCCTAAACCTAACCCTAACCCGTACGCTAACCCTAACACTAACCCTAACCCTAACCCTAACCCTAACGCGTACCCTAAACCTAACCCTAACCCTAACCCTAACACTAACCCGTACCCTAACCCTAAACCTAACCCTAACCCATACCCTAACCCTAACCTAACCCTAACCCTAACCCTAACCCGTACCCTAAACCTAACCCTAACGTTAACCCTAACCCTAACGCGTACCCTAAACCTAACCCTAACCCTAACCCTAACCCTAACCCGTACCCTAACACTAACCCTAACCCTAACCCGTACCCTAACCCGTACCTTAACCCTAACCCTAACCCTAAACCTAACCCGTACCCTAAACCTAACCCTAACCCTAACCCGTACCCTAACCCTAACCCTAACCCTAACCCTAACCCTAACCCGTACCCTAAACCTAACACTAACCCCTAACCATAACCCGTACCCTTAACCTAACTCTAACCCTAACACTAACCCAAACCCGTACCCTAACCCTAACCCTAACCCTAACCCTAACTCCTAACCCCTAACCCTAAACCTAACACTAACCCTAACACGTACCTTAACCCTAACACTAACCCTAAAACCCTAACCCATACCCTAACTCTAACCCTAACCCTAACCCTAACCCTATCCCGTACCCTAACCCTAAACCCTAAACATAACCCTAACCGTACCCTAACCCTAACACTAACCCTAACCCGTACCCTAACCCTAACCCTAACCTTAACCGATACCCGAACCCTAACCCTAACCCGTACCCTAACCCGTAGCCATACCCTAACCCGTACCCTAAACCTAACCCATACCCTAAACCTAACCCGTACCCTAACCCTAACCCGTACCCTAACCCTAAACCTAACCCTTTCCTAACCCTCACCCTAACCCTAAACCTAACCCGTACCCTAACCCGGACCCTAACCCTAACCCGTGCCCTAAACCTAACCCTAACCCTAACCCTAAAATTAACCAGTACCCTATCACTAACCCGTACCCTAACCCGTACCCTAACCCTAACCCTAACCCTAACCCCTAACCCCTAACCCTAATCCTAACCTAACCCTAAATCTAACCCGTAACCTAACCCTAACCCTAACCCTAACCCTAACCCGTACCCTAACCCGTACCCTAAACCTAACCCTAACCCGTACACTAACCCTAACCCTAACCCAAACCCTAAACCGTACCCGAACCATAACCTGTAACCTAACCCTAACACTAACCCGTACCCTAACCCTAAACCGTACCCTAACCCTAACACTAACCCTAACCCATAGCCTAACCCTAACCCTAACCCTAATCCGTACCCTAACCCGTACCCTAATCCTAACCCTAACCCTAACCCTAACCCTAACCTCTAACCCTAACTGTAACCCTAACCCTAACACTAACACTAACACGTACCCTAACCCTAACCCTAACCCGTACCCTAACCCTAACCCTAACCCGTACCCTAACACTAACACTAAACCTAACCCTAACCCCTAATCCCTAACCCTAACCCTAACCCTAACCCTAACCCGTACCCTAACCCTAACCCTTACCCTAACCCTAACCCGTACCCTAACCCTAACCCTAACCCGTACCGTAACCCTAAACCTAACCTAAACCAAACCCGTACCCTAACCCTAACACTAACCCTAACCCTAACCCTAACCCTAACCTGTACCCTAAACCTAACCCTAACCCTAACCCTAACCCGTACCCTTACCATAACCCTAACCCTAACCCTGAACCTAACCCGTAACCTTACCCGTAGCTTTACCCTAAACCTAACCCTAAACATAACCCGTACCTTAACCCTAACCCTAAACCTAACACTAACCCTAACCCGTACCCTAACCCTAACCCTAACCCTAACCCTAACCCGTACCCTAACCCTAACCCCTAACACTAACCCTAACCCGTACCCTAACCCTAAACCTAACCCTAACCCTAACCCGTACCCTAACACTAACCCTAACCCTAACCCGTACCCTAACCTGTACCTTAACCCTAACCCTAACCTAAACCTAACCCGTAACCTAAACCTAACCCCTAACCCTAACCCGTACCCTAACCCTAACCCTAACCCTAACCCTAACCCTAACCCGTACCCTAAACCTAACACTAACCCTAACCATAACCCGTACCCTTAACCTAACCCTAACCCTAACACTAACCCAAACCCGTACCCTAACCCTAACCCTAACCCTAACCCTAACTCCTAACCCCTAACCCTAAACCTAACACTAACCCTAACACGTACCTTAACCCTAACACTAACCCTAACCCTAACCCATACCCTAACTCTAACCCTAACCCTAACCCTAACCCTATCCCGTACCCTAACCCTAAACCCTAAACATAACCCTAACCCGTACCCTAACCCTAACACTAACCCTAACCCGTACCCTAACCCTAACCCTAACCCTAACCGATACCCGAACCCTAACCCTAACCCGTACCCTAACCCGTAGCCATACCCTAACCCGTACCCTAACCCTAACCCATACCCTAAACCTAACCCGTACCCTAACCCTAACCCGTACCCTAACCCTAACCCTAACCCTTTCCTAACCCTCACCCTAACCCTAACCCTAACCCGTACCCTAACCCGGACCCTAACCCTAACCCGTGCCCTAAACCTAACCCTAACCCTAACCCTAAAATTAACCAGTACCCTATCACTAACCCGTACCCTAACCCGTACCCTAACCCTAACCCTAACCCTAACCCCTAACCCCTAACCCTAACCCTAACCTAACCCTAAATCTAACCCGTAACCTAACCCTAACCCTAACCCTAATCCTAACCCTAACCCGTACCCTAACCCGTACCCTAAACCTAACCCTAACCCGTACACTAACCCTAACCCTAACCCAAACCCTAAACCGTACCGAACCATAACCTGTAACCTAACCCTAACACTAACCCGTACCCTAACCCTAAACCGTACCCTAACCCTAACACTAACCCTAACCCATAGCCTAACCCTAACCCTAACCCTAATCCGTACCCTAACCCGTACCCTAATCCTAAACCTAACCCTAACCCTAACCCTAACCTCTAACCCTAACTGTAACCCTAACCCTAACACTAACACTAACACGTACCCTAACCCTAACCCTAACCCGTACCCTAACCCTAACCCTAACCCGTACCCTAACCCTAACACTAAACCTAACCCTAACCCCTAATCCCTAACCCTAACCCTAACCCTAACCCTAACCCGTACCCTAACCCTAACCCTTACCCTAACCCTAACCCGTACCCTAACCCTAACCCTAACCCGTACCGTAACCCTAAACCTAACCCTAAACCAAACCCGTACCCTAACCCTAACACTAACCCTAACCCTAACCCTAACCCTAACCTGTACCCTAAACCTAACCCTAACCCTAACCCTAACCCGTACCCTTACCATAACCCTAACCCTAACCCTGAACCTAACCCGTAACCTTACCCGTAGCTTTACCCTAACCCTAACCCTAAACATAACCCGTACCTTAACCCTAACCCTAAACCTAACACTAACCCTAACCCGTACCCTAACCCTAACCCTAACCCTAACCCTAACCCGTACCCTAACCCTAACCCCTAACACTAACCCTAACCGGTACCCTAACCCTAACACTATCCCTAACCCGTATCCTAACCCTAACCCTAACTCTAACCCGTACCCGTACCCTACCCCTAACCCTAACAACCCTAACCCGTACCCTAACCCTAACACTAACCCGTACCCTAACCCTAACGCTAACCCTAACCCATACCCTAACCCTAACCCTAAACCTAACCCGTACCTTAACCCTAACACTAACCCTAACCCTAACCCTAACCCGTACCCTAACCCTAACCGTAACCCTAACCCTAACCCTAACCCCTAACCCCTAATCCTAACGCTAACCTTAACCCTAACCCTAACCCCTAAACCCTAACCCTAACCCTAAACCTAACCCTAACCCTAACCCGTACCCTAACCCTAACCCTAACCATAACCCTAACCCTAACCCATACCCTAAACCTAACCCTAACCCGTACCCTAACCCTAACCCTAACCCTAAACCTAACCCGTACCCTAACCCTAACCCTAACACTAACCCCTAACCCCTAACCCTAACACTAATCCTAACCCTAACCCTAACCCGTACATTAAACCTAACACTAACCCTAACCCGTACCCTAACCCTAAACCTAACCCTAACCCTAACCCTAACCCTAACCCATACCCTAACCCTAACCCCTAACCCTAACCCTAACCCGTACCCTAACCCTAACCCTAACCCTAACCCTAACCCGTACCCTAACCCTAACCCTAAACCTAACCAGTACCCTAACCCTAACCCTAACCCGTACCTTCACCTAACCCTAACCTGTACCCTAACCCTAATCCGTACCCTAACACTAACCCTAACCCTAACCCGTACGCTAACCCTAACCCGTACCCTAACCCTAACCCATACCCTAACCCTAACCCATACCCTAACCCTAACCCTAACCCTAACCCTAACCCGTACCCTAATCCTAACCCTAACACTAACCCCTAACCCATAACCCTAACCCTAATCCTAACCCTAACCCTAACCCGTACATTAACACTAAACCTAACCCTAACACTAACCCTAACCCTAACCCGTAACCTAACCCTAACCCCTAACCCTAACCCTAACCTGTACCCTAACCCTAACCCTAACCCTATCCCGTACCCTAACCCTAACCCTAAACCTAACCAGTACCCTAACCCTAAACCGTACCCTCACCTAACCCTAACCCGTACTCTAACCCTAACCAGTACCCTAACCCTAACCCTAACCCTTAACCTAACTCGTACCCTAACCCTAACCCGTACCCTAACACTAACCCTAACCCTAACCCGTACCCTAACCCTACCCTAACCCGTACCCTAACCCAAACCCGTACCCTAAACCTAACCCTAACCCTAACCCGTACGCTAATCCTAACCCTAACCCTAACACTAGCCCGTACCCTAACCCTAACCCTAACCCTAACCCGTACCCTAACCCAAACACTAACCCTAACCCTAACCCTAACCCCTAACTTCTAACCCTAATCCTAACCCTAACCCGAACACTAACCCTAACCTTAACCCGTACCCAAACCCTAACCCTAACCCTAACTCTAACCCTAACCCGTAAGCTAAACCTAACCCTAACCCTAACCCTAACCCATACCCTAACCCTAAACCTAACCCTAACCCTAACCCTAACCCGTACCCTAACCCATACCCTAACCCTAACCCTAACCCTAAACCTAACCCGTACCCTAACCCTAACCCTAACCCTAACCCTAACACTAACCCTAACACTAACACTAACACGTACCCTAACACTAACCCTAAACCGTACCCTAACCCTAACCCTAACCCGTATCCTAACCCTAACACTAAACCTAACCCTAACCCCTAATCCCTAACCCTAACCCTAACCCTAATCCTAACCCTAAGCCGTACCCTAACCCTAAACCTAACCCTAACCCTAACCCGTACTCTAACCCTAACCCTAACCCGTTTCGTAACCCTAACCCTAACCCTAACCCAAACCCGTGCCCTAACCCTAACACTAACCCTAACCCTAACCCTAACCCGTACCCTAAACCTAACCCTAACCCTAACCAAACCCGTACCCTTAACATAACCCTAACCCTAACCCTGAACCTAACCCGTACCCTTACCCGTAGCTTAACCCTAACCCTAACCCTAAACCTAACCCGTACCCTAAACCTAACCCTAACCCTAACACTAACACTAACCCGGACCCTAACACTAACCCTAACCCTAACCCTAACCCCTAACCCCTAACCCTAACCCTAACCCTAACCCTAAGCCGTACCTTAACCCTAACACTAAACCTAACCCTAACCCTAACCCGTACCCTAACCCTAAACCTAACCCTAACCCTAAACCGTACCCTAACCCTAACCCCTAACCCTAACCCTAACCCGTACCCTAACACTAACACTATCCCTAACCAGTACGCTAACCCTAACCCTATCCCTAACCCGTACCCGTACCCTAACCCTAACCCGTACCCTAACCCTAACCCGTACCCTAACCCTAACACTACCCCATATCCTAACACTAACCCTAACCCTAACCCTAACCCTAACCCTAACCCGTAACCTAACCCTAAACCTAACCCTAACCCTAAACCGCACCCTAACCCTAACCCTAACCCTAACCCTAACCCGTACCCTAACCCTAACCCTAACCCTAACCCGTACCCTAATCCTAACCCTAACACTAACCCCTAACCCATAACCATAACCCTAATCCTAACCCTAACCTTAACCCGTACATTAACCCTAAACCTAACCCTAACCATAACCCTAACCCTAACACGTACCCTAACCCTAACCCCTAACCCTAACCCTAACCCGTACCCTAACCCTAACCCTGAACCTAACCCGTACCCTAACACTAACCCTAAACATAACCAGGACCCTAACCCTAACCCTAAACCGTACCCTCACCTAACCCTAACACGTACCCTAACCCTAACCCGTACCCTAACCCTAACACTAACCCGTAACCTAACTCGTACCCTAACCCTAACCCGTACGCTAACACTAACCCTAACCCTAACCCATACCCTAACCCTAACCCTAACCCGTACCCTAACCCGTACCCTAACCCTAACCCGTACCCTAACCCTAACCCGTACCCTAACCCTAAACCTAACCCTAACCCTAACCCGTACCCTAACACTAACCCTAACCCTAACACGTACCCTAACCCGTACCCTAACCCGTACCCTAACCCTAACCTGTACACTAAACCTAACCCTAACCCTAACCTGTACGCTAATCCTAACCCTAACCCTAACCCTAACACTAACCCGTACCCTAACCCTAACTCGTACCCTAACCCGTACCCTAACCCAAACACTAACCGTAACCCTAACCCTAACCCCTAACCCCTAACCCTAATCCTAACCCTAACCCTAACTATAACCCTAACCTTAACCCGTACCCAAACCCTAACCCTAACCCTAACTCTAACCCTAACCCGTACGCTAACCCTAACACTAACCCTAACCCTAACCCGTACCCTAACCCTAAACCTAACCCTAACCCTAACCCGTACCCTAACACTAACCCTAACCCTAACCCGTACCCTAACCCGTACCTTAACCCTAACCCTAACCTGTACCCTAACCCTAAACCTAACCCGTACCCTAACCCTAACCCTAACCCGTACCCTAAACCTAACCCTAACCCTAACCCTATACCATACCCTAACCCGTACCCTAAACCTCACCCTAACCCGAACCCTTTTCTAACCCTAACCCTAAACCTAACACTAACCCTAACCCGTACCCTAAACCTAACCCGTACCCTAACCCTAACCCTAACCCTAACCGTAACCCTAACCCGTACGCTAACACTAACACTAACCCTAACCCTAAACCTAACCCGTAACCTAACCCTAACCCTAACCCTAACCCGTACCCTAACCATTACCCTAAACCTAACCCTAACCTGTACCCTAATCCTAATCCTAACCCTAACCCTAACCCGTACCCTAACCCTAATCCTAACCCTAACCCTAACCCCTAACCCCTAACCCTAACCCTAACCCTAACCCTAAACCTAACCCGTACATTAACACTAACACTAACCCTAACCCTAACCATAAACCGTACCCTAACCCTTACCCTAAACCTAACCCTAACCTGTACCCTAACCCTAATCCTAACCCTAACCCTAACCCGTACCCTAACCCTAATCCTAACCCTAACCCTAACCCTAACCCCTAACCCCTAACCCTAACCCTAACCCTAACCCTAAACCTAACCCGTACATTAACACTAACACTAACCCTAAACCTAACCCTACCCCGTACCCTTACCCTAACCCGAACCCTAACCCATACCCTAACCCGTACATTACCCTAACCCTAACCCGTACCCTAACCCTAATCCGTACCCTAAACCTAACCCTAAACCTAACCCTAACCCGTATCCTAAACCTAACCCTAACCCTAACCCTAACCCTAACCCGTACCCTAAACCTAACCCTAACCCTAACCCTAACACTAACCCGTTCCCTAACCCTAACCCTAACCCTAACCGTAACCCGCACCCTAACCCTAACCCTAACCCTAACCCTAATCCTAACCCTAACCCCTAACACTAACCCTAACCCGTACCCTAAGCCTAACCCTAACCCGTACCCTAAACCTAACCCTAACAATAACCCTAACCCTAACCCGTACCCTAACCCTAACCAAACCCGTACCCTAACCCTAACCCTAACCCTAACCCTTTCCTAACCCTAACCCTAACCCTAAACCTAACCCTAACACTAACCCGTACCCTAACCCTAACCCGTACCCTAACCCTAAACCTAACCCTAAACCTAACCCTAACCCTAACCCGTACGCTAACCCTAACCCTAACCCTGACACTAACCCTAACCCGTACCCTAACCCTAACCCGTACCCTAACCCTAACCCTAACTCTAATCCTAACTCTAACCCTTAACCCTAACCCTAACCCGTAACCTAACCCTAACCCTAACCCATACCCTAACCCTAACCCGTACCCTAAACCTAATCCTAACCCTAACCCTAACCCTAAACTGTACCCTAACCCTAACCCGTACCCTAACACTAACCCTAACACTAACCCTAACCCGTACCCTTATCCTTAACCTAAACTTAACCCTAACCCGTACCCTAACCCTTACCCTAAACCTAACCCTAACCCATACGCTAAACCTAACCCTAACCCTAACCCGTAACCTAAACCTAACCTAACCCATACCCTAACCCTAACCCGTACCCTAACCCTAACCCTCACCCTAACCCTAACCCTAACCCTAACCCGTACCCTAAACCTAACCCTAACCCTAACCCTAAACCGCACCCTAACCCTAACACTAAACCTAACCCTCACCCGTACCCTAACCCTAACACTAACCCTAACCCTAACCCGTACCCTAACCCTAACCCTAACCCTAATCCTAACCCTAACCCCTAACCCTAACCCTAACCCGTACCCTAACCCTAAACCTAACCCGTACCCTAACCCTAACCCTAACACTAACCCTAACCCTAACCCGTACCCTAACCCTAACCTTAACCCGTACCCTAACCCTAACCCTAACCCTGACCCTAACCCTTTCCTAACCCTATCCCTAACCCTAAACCTAACCCTAACCCTAACCCGTACCCTAACACTAACCTGTACCTAACCCTAACCCTAACCCTAAACCTAACCCTAACCCGTACCCTAACCCTAACCCGTACCCTAACCCTAACCCTAACCCTAACCCTAATCCTAACACTAACACCTAACCCTAAACCTAACCCGTACCCTACCCCTAACCCTAACCCGTACCCTAACACTAACCCGTACCGTAAACCTAATCCTAACCCCAAACCTAACCCTAAACTGTACCCTAACCCTAACCCGTACCCTAACACTAACCCTAACCCTAACCCCTAACCCTAACCCTAACCCGTACCCTAACCCTAACCCTAACCCGTATCCTAACCCTAACCGGTACCCTAACCCTAACACGTACCCTAACCCGTACCCTAACCCTAACCCTAACCCTAAACCTAACCCTAACCCGTACCCTAAACCTAACCCTAACCCTAACCTTAACCCTAACACGTACCCTAACCCTTACCCTAAACTTAACCCTAACCCATACCCTAAAACTAATCCTAAACCTAACCCTAACCCTTACCCTAACCCGTACCCTAATCCTAACTCGTACGCTAACCCGTACCCTAACCCTAACCCTAACACTAACCCTAACACCTAACCCCTAACCCTAACCCTAACCCTATCACTAACCCTAACCCGTAGTTTAACACTAACACTAACCCTAACCCTAACCCTAACCCGTAGCCTAAACCTAAACCTTACCCGAACCCTAACCCTAACCCTTACCCTAACCCTCACCCCTAAACCTAACCCTAACCCGTACCCTAAACCTAACCCTAACCCTAACCCGCACCCTAACCCCAACCGTAACCCTAACCCGTACCCAAAACCTAACCCTAACCAGTACCCTAACCCAAACCCTAACCCGTACCCTAACCCTAAACCATACCCTAACCCTAACCCTAACCCTAACCCGTACCCTAACCCGTACCCTAACCCTAAATCGTACCCTAACCCTAACCCTAACCCTAACCCAAGCCTAACCGTAACCCGTACCCTAACCCTAACCCTAAACCGTACCCTAGCACGTACCCTAACCCTAACCCGTACCTTAACCCTAACCCGTACCCTAACCCTAACCCTAACCCTAACCCTAACCCGTACCCTAACCCTAACCCTAAACCTTTCCTAAACCTAACCCTAACCCTAACCCTAACCCGTCCCTAACCCTAACCCGTACCCTAACCTGTACCCTAACCCTAACCCTAACCCTAACCCGTACCCTAACCCTAACCCGAACCCTAACACTAACCCGTACCCTAACCCTAACCCGCACCCTAACCCGTACCCTAACCCTAACACTAACCCTAACCCTGACCACTAAAACCTAACCCTAACCCTAACCCTAACCCGTACCCTAACCCTAACCCTAACCCTAACCCTAAACCTAACCCTAACCCGTACCCTAACCCTAACCCTAAACCGTACCCTAACCCTAACCCTAACACTAACCCTAACTCGTTGCTAAACCTAACCCTAACCCTAACCCTAGCCCTAACCCTAAGCTGTACCCTAACCCTAACCATAACCCTAACCCTAACCCGTACCCTAACCCTAAACCTAACCCGTACCCTAACCCTAACCCTAACCCGTACCCTAAACCTAACCCTAACCCTAACCCTATACCATACCCTAACCCGTACCCTAAACCTCACCCTAACCCGAACCCTTTTCTAACCCTAACCCTAAACCTAACACTAACCCTAACCCGTACCCTAAACCTAACCCGTACCCTAACCCTAACCCTAACCCTAACCGTAACCCTAACCCGTACGCTAACACTAACACTAACCCTAACCCTAAACCTAACCCGTAACCTAACCCTAACCCTAACCCTAACCCTAACCCGTACCCTACCCCGTACCCTAAATCTAAACCTAGCCCGTACCCTAACCCTAACCCGTACCCTAACCCTAACCCTAAGCCTAACCCTAACCCTTACCCTAACCCGTACCCTAAACCTAACCCTATCTCTAACCCTAACCCGTACCCTAACCCTAACCCTAACCCTAACCCGTAACCTAACCCGTAACCTAACCCTAACCCTAACCCTAAACCTAACCCTAACCCGTACCCTAACCGGTACCCTAACCCTAACCCTAACCCGTACCCTTACCCTACCCTTAACACGTACCCTAACCCTAACCCTAACCCTAAACCTAACCCTAACCCTTTCATAACCCTAACCCTAACCCTAACCCTAACCCGTACCCTAACCCTAACCGTTACCGTGACCCTAACCCTAACCCTAAACCTAACCCTAACCCTAACCCGTACGCTAACCCTAACCCTAACCCTAACCCCTAACCCTAACCCTAACCCGTACCCTAACCCTAATCCTAATCCGTACCCTAACCCTAACTTGTACCCTAAACCTAATCCTAACCCTAAACCTAACCCTAACCCGTACCCTAACCCTAACCGGTACCCTAACCCTAACACGTACCCTAACCCATACCCTAACCCTAAAACTAAACGTAACCCGTACCCTAACCCGTACACTAACCCTAACCCTAACTCTGACGCTAAACCTAACCCTAACCCGTACCCTAACCCTTACCCTAAACCTTACCCTAACCTGTACCCTAACCCTAAACCTAACCCTAACCCTAACCCGTAACCTAACCCTAATCCTAACCCTAACCCTATCCCCTAACACCTAACCCTAACCCTAACCCTAACCCTAAACCTAACCCGTACATTAACACTAACACTAACCCTAACCCTAACCCAAACCCTAACCCGTACCCTAAACCTAAACCTTACCCTAACCCTAACCCTAACCCTTAACCTAACCCTAATCCCTAACCCTAACCCTAACTCGTACCCTAAACCTAACCCTAAACCTAACCCGTACCCTAACCCTAACCCTAACCCTAACCCGTACCCTAACCCTAACCCTAACCAGTACCCTAACCCTAACCCTAACCCGTTCCCTAACCCTAACCCGTACCCTAACCCTAACCCTAACCCTAACCCTAACCCATACACTAACCCGTACCCTAACCCTAACCCGTACCCTAACCCTAACCCTAACCCTAACCCAACCCTAACCCTAACCCATATCCTAACCCTAACCCTAACCCAACCCAAGCCTAACCGTAACCCGTACCCTAACCCTAACCCTAAACCGTACCCTAGCACGTACCCTAACCCTAACCCGTACCTTAACCCTAACCCGTACCCTAACCCTAACCCTAAACCTAACCCTAACCCGTACCCTAACCCTAACCCTAACCCTTTCCTAAACCTAACCCTAACCCTAACCCTAACCGGTACCATAACCATAACCCGTACCCTAACCCGTACCCTAACCCTAACCCTAACCCTAACCCTAACCCGCACCCTAACCCGTACCCTAACCCTAACACTAACCCTAACCCTGACCACTAACACCCAACCCTAAACCTAACCCTAACCCGTACCCTAACCCTAACCCTAACCCTAACCCTAACCCGTACCCTAACCCTAACCCTAACCCTAACCCGTACCCTAACCCTAATCCTAACCCTAACCCTAACCCTAACCCTAACCCTAACCCCTAACCCTAACCCTAACCCTAACCCTAACCGTACCCTTACCCTAACCCTAACCCTAACCCGTACCCTAACCCGTTCCCTAACCCTAACCCTAACCCTAACCCTAAACCGTACCCAAACCCTAACTCTAACCCTGACCCTAACCCTAACCCTAACCCGTACCCAAACCCTAACCATAACCGTAACTCTAAACCTAACCCGTACGCTAACCCTAACCCTAACCCTAACCCTAACCCGTACCCTAACCCGTACCCTTACCCTAGCCCTAACCCTAAAACTAACCCGTACCCTAACCCGTACCCTAACCGTAACCCTAACCCTAAAACTAACCCGTACCCTAACCCTAAACCTAACCCTAACCCTAACCCGTACCCTAACCCTAACCCGTACCCTAACCCTAACACTAACCCTTAACCTAACCCTAACCCTAACCCGTACGCTAACCCTAACCCTAACCCGTACCCTAAACCTAACCGGTACCCTATCCCTAACACGTACCCTAACCCGTACCCTAAACCTAAACCTAACCCTAACCCTAACCTGTACCATAAACCTAACCATAACCCTAACCCTAACCCGCACCCTAAACCTTACCCTAAACCTAACCCTAACCCGTACGCTAACCCTAACACTAACCCTAACCCTAACCCTAAAAATAACGCGTACCCTAAACCTAACCCTAACCCTAACCCTAACACTAACCCGTACCCTAACCCTAAACCTAACCCTAACCCGTACCCTAACCCTAAACCTAACCCTAACCCTAACCCTAACCCGTACCCTAAACCTAACCCTAACGTTAACCCTAACCCTAACGCGTACCCTAAACCTAACCCTAACCCTAACCCTAACACTAACCCGTACCCTAACCCTAAACCTAACCCTAACCCATACCCTAACCCTAACCCTAATCCTAACCCTAACCCCTAACCCTAACCCTAACCCGTACGCTAACCCTAAAACTAACCCTAACCCTAACCCTAACACTAACCCTAACTCTTTGCTAACCCTAACCCTAACCCTAACCCTAGCCCTAAACCTAACCCGTACCGTAACCCTAACACTAACCCTAAACCTAAACCGTACCCTAAGCCTAACACTAACCCATACCCTAAACCTAACCCTAACCCGTACCCTAACCCTAACCCTAACCCTAACCCTAAACCATACCCTAACCTGAACCCTAACCCTAACCCTAACCCTTTCCTAACCCTAACCCTAACCCTTACCCTAACCCTAACCCTAACCCGTACGCTAACCCTAACACTAACCCTAATCCTAACCCTAACCCTAACCCGTACCCTAAACCTAAACCCAACCCTAAACCTAACCCTAACCCGTACCCTAAACCTAACCCTAAACCGTACCCTAACCCTAACCCGTACCCTAACCCTAACCCTAACCCTAACCTTAAACCTAACCCGTACTCTAAACCTAACCCTAACCCTTACCCTAACCCTAACCCCTACCCTAACCCTGACCCTAAACCTAACCCTAAACCGTACCCTAACCCTCACCCTAACCCTAACCCTAACCTGTACCCTAACCTTAACCCTAACCCGTACCCTAACCCGTAACCTAACCCGTACCCTAACCCGTACCCTAACACTAACCCTCACCCTAACCCGTACCCTAACCCTACCCTTAACCCGTACCCTAACCCTAACCCTAACCCTTTCCTAACCCTAACCCTAACCCTAAACCTAACCCGTACCCTAACCCTAACCCGTACCCTAACCCTAAACCTAACCCAAAACCTAACCCTAACCCTAACATGTATGCTAACCTTAACCCTAACCCTAACCCTAAACCGTACTCTAATCCTAACCCGTACCCTAACCCTAACCCTAACCCTAATCCTAACCCTAACCCCTAACCCTAACCCTAACCCGTACCCTAACCCTAACCCTAATCCGTACCCTAACCCTCACCCGTACCCTAAACCTAATCCTAACCCTAACCTGTACCCTAACCCTAAACCGTACCCTAACCCTAACCCTAACCCTAACCCCTAACCCTAACCCTAAACCGTACCCTAACCCTAACCGGAACCCTAACCCTAACACTTACCCTAACCCGTACCCTAACACTAACCCTAACCCTAACCTGTACCCTAAACCTAACCCTAACCCTAACCCTAACCCTAACCCGTACCCTAACCCTTACCTAAACCTAACCCTAACCCGTACGCTAACCCTAACACTAACCCTAACCCTTACCCGTACCCTAACCCTAACCCTAACCCTAACCCTAACCCTAACCCTAACACTAACCCTAAACCTAAACCGTACCCTAAACCTAACCCTAACCCTAACCCTAACCCTAACCCGTACCCTAAACCTAACACTAACCCTAACCCTAACACTAACCCGTACCCTAAACCTAACCCTAACACTAACCCTAAACCTAACCCGTACCCTAACCCTAACCCTAACCCTAACCCTTTCCTAACCCTAACCCTAACCCTAACACTAACCCTAACCCGTACCCTAACCCTAACCCGTACGCTAACCCTAACGCTAACCCTAACCGTAACCCTAACCCGTACACTAACACTAACACTAACCCTAACCCTAAACCTAACCCGTAACCTAACCCTAACCCTAACCCTAACCCTAACCCGTACCCTAACCCATACCCTAAACCTAACCCTAGCCCGTACCTTAACCCTAACCCGTACCCTAAGCCTAAACCTAAGCCTAACCCTAACCCTTACCCTAACCCGTACTCTAAACCTAACACTATCTCTATCCCTAACCCATACCCTAACACTAACCGTAACCCTAAACGTAACCCTAACCCGTACCCTAACCCGTAACCTAACCCTAACCCTAACCCTAAACCTAACCCTAACCCTAACCCGTACCCTAACCGGTACCCTAACCCTAACCCTAACCCGTACCCTAACACTAACCCTAACACTAACCCTAACCCTAACCCGTACCCTAACCCTACCCTTAACACGTACCCTAACCCTAACCCTAACCCTAACCCTAACACTTTCCTAACCCTAACCCTAACCCTAACCCGTACCCTAACCCTAACCGTTACCATAACCCTAACCCTAAACCTAAACCTAACCCTAACCCTAACCCGTACGCTAACCCTAACCCTAACCCTAACCCTAAAACTAACCCATACCCTAACCCTAACACGTACCCTAACCCTAACCCTTACCCTAATCCTAACCCTAACCCCTAACCCTAACCCTAACCCGTACCCTAACCCTAACCCTAATCCGTACCCTAACCCTAACCCGTACCCTAAACCTAATCCTAACCCTAACAATAACCCTAACCCGTACCCTAACCCTAACCGGTACCCTAACCCTAACGCGTACCCTAACGCATACCCTAACCCTAACACTAAACCTAACCCGTACCCTAACCCGTACCCTAACCCTAACCCTAACTCTAACCCTAACCCTAACCCTAACCCGTACCCTAACCCTTACCCTAAACCTAACCCTAACCTGTACCCTAACCCTAATCCTAACCCTAAACCTAACCCGTACCCTAACCCTAATTCTAACCCTAACCCTAACCCCTAACCCCTAACCCTAACCCTAACCCTAACCCTAAACCTAACCCGTACTTTAACACTAACACTAACCCTAACCCTAACCATAAACCGTACCCTAACCCTTACCCTAAACCTAACCCTAACCTGTACCCTAACCCTAATCCTAACCCTAACCCTAACCCGTACCCTAACCCTAATCCTAACCCTAACCCTAACCCCTAACCCCTAACCCTAACCCTAACCCTAACCCTAACCGTAACCCGCACCCTAACCCTAACCCTAACCCTAATCCTAACCCTAACCCCTAACCCTAACCCTAACCCGTACCCTAACCCTAACCCTAACCCGTACCCTAACCCTAACCAAACCCGTACCCTAACCCTAACCCTAACCCTAACCCTTTCCTAACCCTAACCCTAACCCTAAACCTAACCCTAACACTAACCCGTACCCTAACTCTAACCCGTACCCTAACCCTAAACCTAACCCTAAACCTAAATCTAACCCTAACCCGTACGCTAACCCTAACCCTAACCCTAACACTAACCCTAACCCGTACCCTAACCCTAACCCATACCCTAACCCTAACCCTAACCCTAATCCTAACTCTAACCCTTAACCCTAACCCTAACCCGTACCCTAACCCTAACCCTAACCCATACCCTAACCCTAACCCGTACCCTAAACCTAATCCTAACCCTAACCCTAACCCTAAACTGTACCCTAACCCTAACCCGTACCCTAATACTAACCCTAACACTAACCCTAACCCGTACCCTTATCCTTAACCTAAACTTAACCCTAACCCGTACCCTAACCCTTACCCTAAACCTAACCCTAACCCATACGCTAAACCTAACACTAACCCTAACCCTAACCCTAACCCGTACCCTAACCCTAAACCTAACCCTAACCCTAACCCTAACCCGTAACCTAAACCTAACCCTAACCCATACCCTAACCCTAACCCGTACCCTAACCCTAACCCTCACCCTAACCCTAACCCTAACCCTAACCCGTACCCTAACCCTAAACCTAACCTATACCTTAACCCTAACCCTAACACTAACCCTAACCCTAACCCTAACCCTAACCCGTACCCTAACGCTAACCATAACCCTTTCCTAAACCTAACCCTAGCCCTAACCCTAACCCTAACCCGTACCCTAACCCTAACCAGTACCCTAACCCGTACCCTAACCCTAACCCTAACCCTAACCCGTACCCTAACATTAACCCTAACCCTAACACTAACCCGTACCCTAACCCTAACCCGCACCCTAACCCGTACACTAACCCTAACACTAACCCTAACACTGACCACTAACCCCTAACCCTAACCCTAACCCTAACTCGTACCCTAAACCTAACCCTAACCCTAACCCTAACCCTAACCCTAACCCTAACCCGTACCCTAACACTAACCCTAACCCGTACGCTAACCCTAACCCTAACACTAACCCTAACTCATTGCTAAACCTAACCCTAAACCTAACCCTAGCCCTAACCCTAACCCGTACCCTAACCCTAACCCTAACCCTAACCCTAACCCGTACCCTAACCCGTACCCTTACCCTAGCCCTAACCCTAAAACTAACCCGTACCCTAACCCGTACCCTAACCGTAACCCTAACCCTAAAACTAACCCGTACCCTAACCCTAAACCTAACCCTAACCCGTACCCTAACCCTAACCCGTACCCTAACCCTAACACTAACCCTTAACCTAACCCTAACCCTAACCCGTACGCTAACCCTAACCCTAACCCGTACCCTAAACCTAACCGGTACCCTATCCCTAACACGTACCCTAACCCGTACCCTAAACCTAAACCTAACCCTAACCCTAACCTGTACCATAAACCTAACCATAACCCTAACCCTAACCCGCACCCTAAACCTTACCCTAAACCTAACCCTAACCCGTACGCTAACCCTAACACTAACCCTAACCCTAACCCTAAAAATAACGCGTACCCTAAACCTAACCCTAACCCTAACCCTAACACTAACCCGTACCCTAACCCTAAACCTAACCCTAACCCGTACCCTAACCCTAAACCTAACCCTAACCCTAACCCTAACCCGTACCCTAAACCTAACCCTAACGTTAACCCTAACCCTAACGCGTACCCTAAACCTAACCCTAACCCTAACCCTAACACTAACCCGTACCCTAACCCTAAACCTAACCCTAACCCATACCCTAACCCTAACCCTAATCCTAACCCTAACCCCTAACCCTAACCCTAACCCGTACGCTAACCCTAAAACTAACCCTAACCCTAACCCTAACACTAACCCTAACTCTTTGCTAACCCTAACCCTAACCCTAACCCTAGCCCTAAACCTAACCCGTACCGTAACCCTAACACTAACCCTAAACCTAAACCGTACCCTAAGCCTAACACTAACCCATACCCTAAACCTAACCCTAACCCGTACCCTAACCCTAACCCTAACCCTAACCCTAAACCATACCCTAACCTGAACCCTAACCCTAACCCTAACCCTTTCCTAACCCTAACCCTAACCCTTACCCTAACCCTAACCCTAACCCGTACGCTAACCCTAACACTAACCCTAATCCTAACCCTAACCCTAACCCGTACCCTAAACCTAAACCCAACCCTAAACCTAACCCTAACCCGTACCCTAAACCTAACCCTAAACCGTACCCTAACCCTAACCCGTACCCTAACCCTAACCCTAACCCTAACCTTAAACCTAACCCGTACTCTAAACCTAACCCTAACCCTTACCCTAACCCTAACCCCTACCCTAACCCTGACCCTAAACCTAACCCTAAACCGTACCCTAACCCTCACCCTAACCCTAACCCTAACCTGTACCCTAACCTTAACCCTAACCCGTACCCTAACCCGTAACCTAACCCGTACCCTAACCCGTACCCTAACACTAACCCTCACCCTAACCCGTACCCTAACCCTACCCTTAACCCGTACCCTAACCCTAACCCTAACCCTTTCCTAACCCTAACCCTAACCCTAAACCTAACCCGTACCCTAACCCTAACCCGTACCCTAACCCTAAACCTAACCCAAAACCTAACCCTAACCCTAACATGTATGCTAACCTTAACCCTAACCCTAACCCTAAACCGTACTCTAACCCTAACCCGTACCCTAACCCTAACCCTAACCCTAATCCTAACCCTAACCCCTAACCCTAACCCTAACCCGTACCCTAACCCTAACCCTAATCCGTACCCTAACCCTCACCCGTACCCTAAACCTAATCCTAACCCTAACCTGTACCCTAACCCTAAACCGTACCCTAACCCTAACCCTAACCCTAACCCCTAACCCTAACCCTAAACCGTACCCTAACCCTAACCGGAACCCTAACCCTAACACTTACCCTAACCCGTACCCTAACACTAACCCTAACCCTAACCTGTACCCTAAACCTAACCCTAACCCTAACCCTAACCCTAACCCGTACCCTAACCCTTACCTAAACCTAACCCTAACCCGTACGCTAACCCTAACACTAACCCTAACCCTTACCCGTACCCTAACCCTAACCCTAACCCTAACCCTAACCCTAACCCTAACACTAACCCTAAACCTAAACCGTACCCTAAACCTAACCCTAACCCTAACCCTAACCCTAACCCGTACCCTAAACCTAACACTAACCCTAACCCTAACACTAACCCGTACCCTAAACCTAACCCTAACACTAACCCTAAACCTAACCCGTACCCTAACCCTAACCCTAACCCTAACCCTTTCCTAACCCTAACCCTAACCCTAACACTAACCCTAACCCGTACCCTAACCCTAACCCGTACGCTAACCCTAACGCTAACCCTAACCGTAACCCTAACCCGTACACTAACACTAACACTAACCCTAACCCTAAACCTAACCCGTAACCTAACCCTAACCCTAACCCTAACCCTAACCCGTACCCTAACCCATACCCTAAACCTAACCCTAGCCCGTACCTTAACCCTAACCCGTACCCTAAGCCTAAACCTAAGCCTAACCCTAACCCTTACCCTAACCCGTACTCTAAACCTAACACTATCTCTATCCCTAACCCATACCCTAACACTAACCGTAACCCTAAACGTAACCCTAACCCGTACCCTAACCCGTAACCTAACCCTAACCCTAACCCTAAACCTAACCCTAACCCTAACCCGTACCCTAACCGGTACCCTAACCCTAACCCTAACCCGTACCCTAACACTAACCCTAACACTAACCCTAACCCTAACCCGTACCCTAACCCTACCCTTAACACGTACCCTAACCCTAACCCTAACCCTAACCCTAACACTTTCCTAACCCTAACCCTAACCCTAACCCGTACCCTAACCCTAACCGTTACCATAACCCTAACCCTAAACCTAAACCTAACCCTAACCCTAACCCGTACGCTAACCCTAACCCTAACCCTAACCCTAAAACTAACCCATACCCTAACCCTAACACGTACCCTAACCCTAACCCTTACCCTAATCCTAACCCTAACCCCTAACCCTAACCCTAACCCGTACCCTAACCCTAACCCTAATCCGTACCCTAACCCTAACCCGTACCCTAAACCTAATCCTAACCCTAACAATAACCCTAACCCGTACCCTAACCCTAACCGGTACCCTAACCCTAACGCGTACCCTAACGCATACCCTAACCCTAACACTAAACCTAACCCGTACCCTAACCCGTACCCTAACCCTAACCCTAACTCTAACCCTAACCCTAACCCTAACCCGTACCCTAACCCTTACCCTAAACCTAACCCTAACCTGTACCCTAACCCTAATCCTAACCCTAAACCTAACCCGTACCCTAACCCTAATTCTAACCCTAACCCTAACCCCTAACCCCTAACCCTAACCCTAACCCTAACCCTAAACCTAACCCGTACTTTAACACTAACACTAACCCTAACCCTAACCATAAACCGTACCCTAACCCTTACCCTAAACCTAACCCTAACCTGTACCCTAACCCTAATCCTAACCCTAACCCTAACCCGTACCCTAACCCTAATCCTAACCCTAACCCTAACCCCTAACCCCTAACCCTAACCCTAACCCTAACCCTAACCGTAACCCGCACCCTAACCCTAACCCTAACCCTAATCCTAACCCTAACCCCTAACCCTAACCCTAACCCGTACCCTAACCCTAACCCTAACCCGTACCCTAACCCTAACCAAACCCGTACCCTAACCCTAACCCTAACCCTAACCCTTTCCTAACCCTAACCCTAAACCTAAACCTAACCCTAACACTAACCCGTACCCTAACTCTAACCCGTACCCTAACCCTAAACCTAACCCTAAACCTAAATCTAACCCTAACCCGTACGCTAACCCTAACCCTAACCCTAACACTAACCCTAACCCGTACCCTAACCCTAACCCATACCCTAACCCTAACCCTAACCCTAATCCTAACTCTAACCCTTAACCCTAACCCTAACCCGTACCCTAACCCTAACCCTAACCCATACCCTAACCCTAACCCGTACCCTAAACCTAATCCTAACCCTAACCCTAACCCTAAACTGTACCCTAACCCTAACCCGTACCCTAATACTAACCCTAACACTAACCCTAACCCGTACCCTTATCCTTAACCTAAACTTAACCCTAACCCGTACCCTAACCCTTACCCTAAACCTAACCCTAACCCATACGCTAAACCTAACACTAACCCTAACCCTAACCCTAACCCGTACCCTAACCCTAAACCTAACCCTAACCCTAACCCTAACCCGTAACCTAAACCTAACCCTAACCCATACCCTAACCCTAACCCGTACCCTAACCCTAACCCTCACCCTAACCCTAACCCTAACCCTAACCCGTACCCTAACCCTAAACCTAACCTATACCTTAACCCTAACCCTAACACTAACCCTAACCCTAACCCTAACCCTAACCCGTACCCTAACGCTAACCATAACCCTTTCCTAAACCTAACCCTAGCCCTAACCCTAACCCTAACCCGTACCCTAACCCTAACCAGTACCCTAACCCGTACCCTAACCCTAACCCTAACCCTAACCCGTACCCTAACATTAACCCTAACCCTAACACTAACCCGTACCCTAACCCTAACCCGCACCCTAACCCGTACACTAACCCTAACACTAACCCTAACACTGACCACTAACCCCTAACCCTAACCCTAACCCTAACTCGTACCCTAAACCTAACCCTAACCCTAACCCTAACCCTAACCCTAACCCTAACCCGTACCCTAACACTAACCCTAACCCGTACGCTAACCCTAACCCTAACACTAACCCTAACTCATTGCTAAACCTAACCCTAAACCTAACCCTAGCCCTAACCCTAACCCGTACCCTAACCCTAACCATAACCCTAACCCTAACACGTACCCTAACCCTAAACCTAACCCGTACCCTAACCGTAACCCTAACCCGTACGCTAACACTAACACTAACCCTAACCCTAAACCTAACCCGTAACCTAACCCTAACCCTAACACTAACCCTAACCCGTACCCTAACCCGTACCCTAAACCTAACCCTAGCCCGTACCCTAACCCTAACCCGTACCCTAACCCTAACCCTAAGACTAACCCTAACCCTTACCCTAACCCGTACCCTAAACCTAACCCTATCTGTAACACTAACCCGTACCCTAACCCTAACCCTAACCCTAAACCTAACCCTAACCCGTACCCTAACCCGTAACCTAACCCTAACCCTAACCCTAACCCTAACCCTAAACCGTACCCTAACCGGTACCCTAACCCTAACCCTAACCCGTACCCTAACCCTAACCCTAACACTAACCCTAACCCTAAC
>JAVLSZ010000296.1:62500-92500 GCA_032313775.1 Urocyon cinereoargenteus | reverse complement strand
CCTATACCTTAACCCTAACCCTAACACTAACCCTAACCCTAACCCGTACCCTAACCCTAACCCTAACCCCAACCCGTACCCTAACGCTAACCCTAACCCTAAACCTAACCCTAACCCGTACCCTAACCCTAACACTAACCCTAACCCTAACCCGTACCCTAACCCTAACCCTAACCCTAACCCTAACCGGTACCCTAACCCGTACCCTAACCCGTACCCTAACCCTAACCCTAACCCGTACCCTACACCTAACCCTAACGCTAACCCTAACCCTAACCCGTACCCTAACCCTTACCCTAAACCTAACCCTAACCCATACCCTAACCCTAATCCTAACTCTAACACTAACCCTTTCCCTAACCCGTACCCTAACCCTAACCCTAAAACTAACTCGTACCCTAACCCGTACCCTAACCCTAACACTAACCCTAACCCTAAACCGTACTCTAAACCTAACCCTAACCTTTACCCTAACCTAACCCGTACCCTAACCCTAAACCTAACCCTAAACCTAACCCTAAACCGTACCATAAACCTAACCCTAACTGTAACCCTAACCCATACCCTAAACTTAACCCTAACCCGTACCCTAACCCGTAACCTAACCCGTACCCTAACCCGTACCCTAACACTAACCCTAACCCTAACCCGTACCCTAACCCTACCCTTAACCCGTAGCCTAACCCTAACCCTAACCCTAACCCTTTCCTAACCCTAACCCTAACCCTAACCCATACACTAACCCGTACCCTAACCCTAACCCGTACCCTAACCCTAACCCTAACCCTAAACCAAACCCTAACCCTAACCCATACGCTAACCCTAACACTAACCCGTACCCTAACCCTAACCGGTACCCTAACCCTAACACGTACCCTAACCCGTACCCTAACCCTAACCCTAACCCTAACCCTAACCTGTACCATAAACCTAACCCTAACCCTAACCCTAACCCGCACCCTAAAACTTACACTAAACCTAACCCTAACCCGTACGCTAACCCTAACACTAACCCTAACCCTAACCCGTACCCTAACCGTAACCCTAACCTTAACACTAACCCTAACCCTAACCCTAACCCGTACCCTAAACCTAACCCTAACCGTACCCTAACCCTAACCCGTACCCTAACCCTAACCATAACGCGTACCCTAAACCTAACCCTAACCCTAACCCTAACACTAACCCGTACCCTAACCCTAAACCTAACCCTAATCCGTACCCTAAACCTAACCGTAAACCTAACCCTAACCCGTACCATAACCTAACCCTAACCCTAACCCTAACGCGTACCCTAAACCTAACCCTAACCCTAACCCTAACACTAACCCGTACCCTAAACCGTACCCTAAACCTAACCCGTACCCTAAACCTAATCCTAACCCTAACCCTAACCCTAACCCGTACCCTAACCCGTACCCTAACCCTAACCCGTACCCTAACCCTAACCCTAACCCTGAACCAAACACTAAGCCTAACCCTAACCCTAACCCTAACCCTAACCCGTACCCTTATCCTTAACCTAAACTTAACCCTAACCCGTACCCTAACCCTTACCCTAAACCTAACCCTAACCCATACGCTAACCCTAACACTAACCCTAAACCTAACCCTAACCCGTACCCTAACCCTAACCCTAACCCTAACCCGTAACCTAAACCTAACCCTAACCCATACCCTAACCCTAACCCGTACCCTAACCCTAACCCTCACCCTAACCCTAAACCTAACCCTAACCCGTACCCTAAACTTAACCCTAACCCTAACCCTAACCCTAACCCGCACCCTAACCCTAACACTAACCCTAACCCTCACCCGTACCCTAACCCTAACCCTAACCCTAACCCTAACCCTAACCCTAACCCGTACCCTAACCCTAACCCTAACCGTAACCCTAACCCTAACCCCTAACCCTAACCCTAACCCGTACCCTAAACCGTACCCTAACCCTCACCCTAACCCTAACCCTAACCCTAACCCCTAAACCCTAACCCTAACCCTAACCCTAACCCGTACCCTAAACCTAAACCTAACCCTAACCCAAACCCTAACCCTAACCCGTACCCTAACCCTAACCCTAACCCGTACCCTAACCCTAACCCTAACGCTAACCCTAACCCTTTCCTAACCCTAACCCTAACCCTAACCCTAACCCTAACCCTTACCCTAACCCGTACTCTACCGTAACCCGTACCCTAACACTAACCCTAAACCTAACCCTACCCCTAACCCTTTGCTAACACTAACCCTAACTCTAACCCTAACCCTAACCCGTATCCTAAACCTAACCCTAACCCTAACACTAACCCTAACCCGTACCCTAACCCTAAACCTAACCCGTACCCTAACCCTAACCCGTACCCTAACACGTACCCTAACACTAACCCATACCTTAACCCAAACCCGTACCCTAACCCTAACCCTAACCCGTACCCTAACCCTAACCCGTACCCTAACCCTAACCCTAACCCGTACCCTAACCCTAAATCTAACCCGTACCCTAACCCTAACCCTAACCCGTACCCTAACACGTACCCTAACCCTAACCCGTACCTTAACCCAAACCCTTACCCTAACCCTAACCCTAACCCGTACCCTAACCCTAAACCGTACCCTAACCCTAACCCTAACCCGTACCCTAACCCTAACCCTAACCCTAACCCATACCCTAACCCTAACCCTAACCATAACCCTAACCCTAACCCTTCCTAACCCTAACACTAACCCTAACCCTAACCCGTACCCTAAACCTAACCCTAACCCTAACCCTAACCCTAACCCGTATGCTAACCCTAACACTAACCCTAACCCTAACCCTAACCCGTACCCTAACCCTAACCCTAACCCTAAACCTAACCCAAACCCAAACCCGTACCCTAACCGTAACCCTAACGCGTACCCTAACCCTAAACCTAACCCGTACCCTAACCCTAACCCGTACCCTAACACGTACCCTAACCCTAACCCATACCTTAACCCAAACCCGTACCCTAACCCTAACCCTAACCCGTACCCTAACCCTAACCCGTACCCTAACCCTAACCCTAACCCGTACCCTAACCCTAAATCTAACCCGTACCCTAACCCTAACCCTAACCCGTACCCTAACACGTACCCTAAACCTAACCCGTACCTTAACCCAAACCCTTACCCTAACCCTAACCCTAACCCGTAACCTAACCCTAAACGGTACCCTAACCCTAACCCTAACCCGTACCCTAACCCTAACCCTAACCCTAACCCTTTCCTAACCCTAACCCTAACCCTAACCCTAACCCGTACGCTAACCCTAACACTAACCCTAACCCTAACCCTAACCCGTACCCTAACCCTAACCCTAACCCTAAACCTAACCCAAACCCAAACCCGTACCCTAACCCTAACCCTAACCCGTACCCTAACCCTAAACCGTACCCTAACCCTAACCCTAACCCTAACTCTAACCCGTACTCTAAACCTAACCCTAACCCTTACCCTAAACCTAACCCGTACACTAACACTAACCCTAACCCTAAACCTAACGCTAAACAATACCCTAACCCTAACCGTAACCGTAAACCTAACCCGTACTCTAACCTTAACCCTAACCCGTACCCTAAACCGTATCCTAACCCGTACCCTAACCCTATTCTTAACCCGTACCCTAACCCTAACCCTAACCCGTACCCTAACCCTAACCCGTACCCTAACCCTAACCCGTACCCTAACCCTAAACCTATCCCTAAACCTAAATCTAACCCTAACCCGTACGCTAACCCTAACCCTAACCCTAACCCTAACCCTAACCCTAACCCGTACCCTAAACCTAACCCTAACCCTAACCCTAACGCTAACCCTAATCCTAACCCTAACCCCTAACCCTAACCCTAAACCGTACCCTAACCCTAACCCTAATCCGTACCCTAACCCTAACCCGTACCCTAAACCTAATCCTAACCCTAACCCTAACCCTAACCTGTACCCTAACCCTAACCCGTACCCTAACCCTAACCCTAACCCTAACCTGTACCCTAAACCTGACCCTAATCCTAACCCTAACCCTAACCCGTACCCTAACCCTTACCCTCAACCTAACCCTAACCCGAACGCTAACCCTAACACTAAACCTAACCCTAACCCGTACCCTAACCCTAACCCTAACCCTAACACTAACCCTAACCCTAACCCGTACCCTAACCCTAACCCTAACCCTAACCCTTTCCTAACCCTAACCCTAACCCTAACCCTAACCCGTACGCTAACCCTAACACTAACCCTAACCCTAACCCTAACCCGTACCCTAACCCTAACCCTAACCCTAAACCTAACCCAAACCCAAACCCGTACCCTAACCCTAACCCTAACCCGTACCCTAACCCTAAACCGTACCCTAACCCTAACCCTAACCCTAACCCTAACCCGTACTCTAAACCTAACCCTAACCCTTACCCTAAACCTAACCCGTACCCTAACACTAACCCTAACCCTAAACCTAACGCTAAACAATACCCTAACCCTAACCCTAACCGTAAACCTAACCCGTACTCTAACCTTAACCCTAACCCGTACCCTAAACCGTATCCTAACCCGTACCCTAACACTAACCCGAACCCTAACCCGTACCCTAACCCTATTCTTAACCCGTACCCTAACCCTAACCCTAACCCGTACCCTAACCCTAACCCGTACCCTAACCCTAACCCGTACCCTAACCCTAAACCTATCCCTAAACCTAAATCTAACCCTAACCCGTACGCTAACCCTAACCCTAACCCTAACCCTAACCCGTACCCTAAACCTAACCCTAACCCTAACCCTAACGCTAACCCTAATCCTAACCCTAACCCCTAACCCTAACCCTAAACCGTACCCTAACCCTAACCCTAATCCGTACCCTAACCCTAACCCGTACCCTAAACCTAATCCTAACCCTAACCCTAACCCTAACCTGTACCCTAACCCTAACCCGTACCCTAACCCTAACCCTAACACTAACACCTAACCCTAACCCTAACCTGTACCCTAACCCTAACTGGTACCCTAACCCTAACACCTACCCTAACCCGTACCCTAACCCTAACCCTAACCCTAACCTGTACCCTAAACCTGACCCTAATCCTAAACCTAACCCTAACCCGTACCCTAACCCTTACCCTCAACCTAACCCTAACCCGAACGCTAACCCTAACACTAAACCTAACCCTAACCCGTACCCTAACCCTAACCCTAACCCTAACACTAACCCTAACCCTAACCCGTACCCTAACCCTAACCCTAACCCTAACCCTAACACTTTCCTAACCCTAACCCTAACCCTAACCCTAACCCGTACCCTAACCCTAACCCATACCCTAACCCTAACCCTAACCCTTAACCTAACCCTAACCCTAAACCATACGCTAACCCTAACCCTAAACCGTACCCTAAACCTAACCAGTACCCTAACCCTAACACGTACCCTAACCCGTACCCTAACCCTAAACCTAACCCTAACCCTAACCTGTACCATAAACCTAACCCTAAACCTAACCCTAACCCGCACCCTAAACCTTACCCTAAACCTAACCCTAACCCGTACGCTAACCCTAACACTAACCCTAACCCTAACCCTAAACCTAACCCTAACGCGTACCCTAAACCTAACCCTAACCCTAACCCTAACACTAACCCGTACCCTAACCCTAAACCTAACCCTAACCCGTACTCTAACCCTAACCCTAACCCTAACCCTAACCCGTACCCTAAACCTAACCCTAACGTTAACCCTAACCCTAACGCGTACCCTAAACCTAACCCTAACCCTAACCCTAACACTAACCCGTACCCTAACCCTAAACCTAACCCTAACCCGTACCCTAACCCTAACCCTAATCCTAACCCTAACCCCTAACCCTAACCCTAACCCGTACGCTAACCCTAACACTAACCCTAAACCTAACCCTAACACTAACCCTAACTCTTTGCTAACCCTAACCCTAACCGTAACCCTAGACCTAAACCTAAACCGTACCGTAACCCTAACCCTAACCCTAACCCTAACCCTAACCCGTAACCTAAGCCTAACCCTAACCCGTACCCTAAACCTAACCCTAACTCGTACCCTAACCCTAACCCTAACCCTAAACCTAACCCATACCCTAACCCGAACCCTAACCCTAACCCTAACCCTAACCCTTTCCTAACCCTAACCCTAACCCTTACCTTAACCCTAACCCTAACCCGTACGCTAACCCTAACACTAACCCTAATCCTAACCCTAACCCTAACCCGTACCCTAAACCTAACGCTAACCCGTACCCTAACCCTAACCCGTACCCTAACCCTAACCCTAACCCTAACCCGTACTCTAAACCTAAACCTAACCCTTACCCTAACCCTAACCCCTACCCTAACCCTGACCCTAAACCTAACCCTAAACCGTACCCTAACCCTCACCCTAACCCTAACCCTAACCTGTACCCTAACCTTAACCCTAACCCGTACCCTAACCCGTAACCTAACCCGTAACCTAACCCGTACCCTAACACTAACCCTAACCCTAACCCGTACCCTAACCCTACCCTTAACCCGCACCCTAACCCTAACCCTAACCCTAACCCTTTCCTAACCCTAACCCTAACCCTAACCCTAACCCTAACCCGTACCCTAACCCTAACACGTACCCTAACCCTAAACCTAACCCAAAACCTAACCCTAACCCTAACATGTACGCTAACCCTAACCCTAACCCTAACCCGTACCCTAAACATAACCAGTACCCTAACCCTAACCCTAACCCTAATCCTAACCCTAACCCCTAACCCTAACCCTAACCCGTACCCTAACCCTAACCCTAATCCGTACCCTAACCCTAACCCGTACACTAAACCTAAACCTAACCCTAACCTGTACCCTAACCCTAACCCGTACCCTAACCCTAACCCTAACCCTAACCCCTAGCCCTAACCCTACCCGTACCCTAACCCTAACCGGTACCCTAACCCTAACACGTACCTTAAACCGTACCCTAACACTAACCCTAACCCTAACCTGTACCCTAAACCTAACCCTAACCCTTACCGTAACACTCACCCCTACCCTAACCCTTACCCTAAACCTACCCTAACCCGTATGCTAACCCTAACACTAACCCTAACCCTTACCCGTACCCTAACCCTAAACCTAACCCTAACCCTAACCCTAACCCTAACCCTAACACTAACCCTAACCCTAAACCGTACCCTAAACCTAACCCTAACCCGTACTCTAACCCTAACCCGTACCCTAAACCTAACCCTAACCCTAACCCTAACCCGTACCCTAAACCTAACCCTAACCCTAACCCTAACCCTAACCCCGTACCCTAACCCTAACCCTAACCCTACCCGTAACCCGCACCCTAAACCTAACCCCTAACCCTAATCCTAACCCTAACCCCTAACACTAACCCTAACCCGTACCCTAACCCTAAACCTAACCCGTACCCTAAACCTAACCCTAACCCTAACCGTACGCTAACCCTAACCCTAACCCTAACACTAACCCTAACCCGTACCCTAACCCTAACCCGTACCCTAACCCTAACCCTAACCATAATCCTAACCCTAACCCCTAACCCTAACCCTAACCCGTACCCTAACCCTAACCCTAACCCGTACCCTAACCCTAACCCGTACCCTAAACCTAATCCTAACCCTAACCCTAACCCTAAACTGTACCCTAACCCTAACCCGTAACCCTAACACTAACCCTAACCCTAACCCTAACCCTAACTCGTACCCTTATCCTTAAACTAAACTTAACCCTAACCCGTACCCTAACCCTTACCCTAAACCTAACCCTAACCCGTACGCTAACCCTAACACTAACCCTAACCCTAACCCGTACCCTAACCCTAACCCTAACCCTAACCCTAACCCGTAACCTAAACCTAACCCTAACCCATACCCTAACCTAACCCGCACCCTAACCCTAACACTAACCCTAACCCTCACCCGTACCCAAACCCTAAACCTACCCTAACCCTAACCCGTACCCTAACCCTCACCCTAATCCTAATCCTAACCCTAACCCCTAACCCTAACTCTAACCCGTACCCTAACCCTAAACCTAACCCTTACCCTAACCCTAACCCTAACACTAACCCTAACCCAAACCCGTACCCTAACCCTAACCTTAACCCGTACCGTAACCCTAACCCTAACCCTGAAACTAACTCTTTCCTAACACTAACCCTAACCCTAAACCTAACCTAACCCTAACCCGTTCCCTAACCCTAACCCGAACCCTAACCCTAAACCTAACCCCTAACCCTAACCCTAACCCGTACCCTAACCCTAACCATAACCCGAATCCTAACCCTAACCGGTACCCTACCCCTAACACGTACCCTAACCCGTACCCCTAACCCTAACCCTAACCCTAAACCTAACCCTAACCTGTACCCTAAATCTAACCCTAACCCTAACCCTAACCCTAACCCTAAACAGTACCCTAACCTTTACCCTAAACCTAACCCTAACCCGTACCCTAAACCTAATCCTAACCCTAACCCTAACCCTTACCCTAACCCTAACCCTAACCCTGAACCAAACACTAACCCTAACCCTAACCCTAACCCTAACCCTAACCCGTACCCTTATCCTTAACCTAAACTTAACCCTAACCCGTACCCTAACCCTTACCCTAAACCTAACCCTAACCCATACGCTAACCCTAACACTAACCCTAAACCTAACCCTAACCCGTACCCTAACCCTAACCCTAACCCTAACCCTAACCCGTAACCTAAACCTAACCCTAACCCATACCCTAACCCTAACCCGTACCCTAACCCTAAACCTCACCCTAACCCTAAACCTAACCCTAACCCGTACCCTAAACTTAACCCTAACCCTAACCCTAACCCTAACCCGCACCCTAACCCTAACACTAACCCTAACCCTCACCCGTACCCTAACCCTAACCCTAACCCTAACCCTAACCCTAACCCTAACCCGTACCCTAACCCTAACCCTAACCGTAACCCTAACCCTAACCCCTAACCCTAACCCTAACCCGTACCCTAAACCGTACCCTAACCCTCACCCTAACCCTAACCCTAACCCTAACCCCTAAACCCTAACCCTAACCCTAACCCTAACCCGTACCCTAAACCAAACCTAACCCTAACCCAAACCCTAACCCTAACCCGTACCCTAACCCTAACCCTAACCCGTACCCTAACCCTAACCCTAACGCTAACCCTAACCCTTTCCTAACCCTAACCCTAACCCTAACCCTAACCCTAACCCTTACCCTAACCCGTACTCTACCGTAACCCGTACCCTAACACTAACCCTAAACCTAACCCTACCCCTAACCCTTTGCTAACACTAACCCTAACTCTAACCCTAACCCTAACCCGTATCCTAAACCTAACCCTAACCCTAACACTAACCCTAACCCGTACCCTAACCCTAAACCTAACCCGTACCCTAACCCTAACCCGTACCCTAACACGTACCCTAACCCTAACCCATACCTTAACCCAAACCCGTACCCTAACCCTAACCCTAACCCGTACCCTAACCCTAACCCGTACCCTAACCCTAACCCTAACCCGTACCCTAACCCTAAATCTAACCCGTACCCTAACCCTAACCCTAACCCGTACCCTAACACGTACCCTAACCCTAACCCGTACCTTAACCCAAACCCTTACCCTAACCCTAACCCTAACCCGTACCCTAACCCTAAACCGTACCCTAACCCTAACCCTAACCCGTACCCTAACCCTAACCCTAACCCTAACCCATACCCTAACCCTAACCCTAACCATAACCCTAACCCTAACCCTTCCTAACCCTAACACTAACCCTAACCCTAACCCGTACCCTAAACCTAACCCTAACCCTAACCCTAACCCTAACCCGTATGCTAACCCTAACACTAACCCTAACCCTAACCCTAACCCGTACCCTAACCCTAACCCTAACCCTAAACCTAACCCAAACCCAAACCCGTACCCTAACCCTAACCCTAACCCGTACCCTAACCCTAAACCTAACCCGTACCCTAACCCTAACCCGTACCCTAACACGTACCCTAACCCTAACCCATACCTTAACCCAAACCCGTACCCTAACCCTAACCCTAACCCGTACCCTAACCCTAACCCGTACCCTAACCCTAACCCCCTAACCCGTACCCTAAACCTAAATCTAACCCGTACCCTAACCCTAACCCTAACCCGTACCCTAACACGTACCCTAAACCTAACCCGTACCTTAACCCAAACCCTTACCCTAACCCTAACCCTAACCCGTAACCTAACCCTAAACGGTACCCTAACCCTAACCCTAACCCGTACCCTAACCCTAACCCTAACCCTAACCCTTTCCTAACCCTAACCCTAACCCTAACCCTAACCCGTACGCTAACCCTAACACTAACCCTAACCCTAACCCTAACCCGTACCCTAACCCTAACCCTAACCCTAACCTAACCCAAACCCAAACCCGTACCCTAACCCTAACCCTAACCCGTACCCTAACCCTAAACCGTACCCTAACCCTAACCCTAACCCTAACTCTAACCCGTACTCTAAACCTAACCCTAACCCTTACCCTAAACCTAACCCGTACACTAACACTAACCCTAACCCTAAACCTAACGCTAAACAATACCCTAACCCTAACCCTAACCGTAAACCTAACCCGTACTCTAACCTTAACCCTAACCCTTACCCTAAACCGTATCCTAACCCGTACCCTAACCCCTATTCTTAACCCGTACCCTAACCCTAACCCTAACCCGTACCCTAACCCTAACCCGTACCCTAACCCTAACCCGTACCCTAAACCTAAACCTATCCCTAAACCTAAATCTAACCCTAACCCGTACGCTAACCCTAACCCTAACCCTAACCCTAACCCTAACCCTAACCCGTACCCTAAACCTAACCCTAACCCTAACCCTAACGCTAACCCTAATCCTAACCCTAACCCCTAACCCTAACCCTAAACCGTACCCTAACCCTAACCCTAATCCGTACCCTAACCCTAACCCGTACCCTAAACCTAATCCTAACCCTAACCCTAACCCTAACCTGTACCCTAACCCTAACCCGTACCCTAACCCTAACCCTAACCCTAACCTGTACCCTAAACCTGACCCCTAATCCTAACCCTAACCCTAACCCGTACCCTAACCCTTACCCTCAACCTAACCCTAACCCGAACGCTAACCCTAACACTAAACCTAACCCTAACCCGTACCCTAACCCTAACCCTAACCCTAACACTAACCCTAACCCTAACCCGTACCCTAACCCTAACCCTAACCCTAACCCTTTCCTACCCTAACCCTAACCCTAACCCTAACCCGTACGCTAACCCTAACACTAACCCTAACCCTAACCCTAACCCGTACCCTAACCCTAACCCTAACCCTAAACCTAACCCAAACCCAAACCCAAACCCGTACCCTAACCCTAACCCTAACCCGTACCCTAACCCTAAACCGTACCCTAACCCTAACCCTAACCCTAACCCTAACCCGTACTCTAAACCTAACCCTAACCCTTACCCTAAACCTAACCCGTACCCTAACACTAACCCTAACCCTAAACCTAACGCTAAACAATACCCTAACCCTAACCCTAACCGTAAACCTAACCCGTACTCTAACCTTAACCCTAACCCGTACCCTAAACCGTATCCTAACCCGTACCCTAACACTAACCCGAACCCTAACCCGTACCCTAACCCTATTCTTAACCCGTACCCTAACCCTAACCTAACCCGTACCCTAACCCTAACCCGTACCCTAACCCTAACCCGTACCCTAACCCTAAACCTATCCCTAAACCTAAATCTAACCCTAACCCGTACGCTAACCCTAACCCTAACCCTAACCCTAACCCTAACCCTAACCCGTACCCTAAACCTAACCCTAACCCTAACCCTAACGCTAACCCTAATCCTAACCCTAACCCCTAACCCTAACCCTAAACCGTACCCTAACCCTAACCCTAATCCGTACCCTAACCCTAACCCGTACCCTAAACCTAATCCTAACCCTAACCCTAACCCTAACCTGTACCCTAACCCTAACCCGTACCCTAACCCTAACCCTAACACTAACACCTAACCCTAACCCTAACCTGTACCCTAACCCTAACTGGTACCCTAACCCTAACACCTACCCTAACCCGTACCCTAACCCTAACCCTAACCCTAACCTGTACCCTAAACCTGACCCTAATCCTAAACCTAACCCTAACCCGTACCCTAACCCTTACCCTCAACCTAACCCTAACCCGAACGCTAACCCTAACACTAAACCTAACCCTAACCCGTACCCTAACCCTAACCCTAACCCTAACACTAACCCTAACCCTAACCCGTACCCCTAACCCTAACCCTAACCCTAACCCTAACCCTTTCCTAACCCTAACCCTAACCCTAACCCTAACCCGTACCCTAACCCTAACCCATACCCTAACCCTAACCCTAACCCTTAACCTAACCCTAACCCTAAACCATACGCTAACCCTAACCCTAAACCGTACCCTAAACCTAACCAGTACCCTAACCCTAACACGTACCTAACCCGTACCCTAACCCTAAACCTAACCCTAACCCTAACCTGTACCATAAACCTAACCCTAAACCTAACCCTAACCCGCACCCTAAACCTTACCCTAAACCTAACCCTAACCCGTACGCTAACCCTAACACTAACCCTAACCCTAACCCTAAACCTAACCCTAACGCGTACCCTAAACCTAACCCTAACCCTAACCCTAACACTAACCCGTACCCTAACCCTAAACCTAACCCTAACCCGTACTCTAACCCTAACCCTAACCCTAACCCTAACCCGTACCCTAAACCTAACCCTAACGTTAACCCTAACCCTAACGCGTACCCTAAACCTAACCCTAACCCTAACCCTAACACTAACCCGTACCCTAACCCTAAACCTAACCCTAACCCGTACCCTAACCCTAACGCTAATCCTAACCCTAACCCCTAACCCTAACCCTAACCCGTACGCTAACCCTAACACTAACCCTAAACCTAACCCTAACACTAACCCTAACTCTTTGCTAACCCTAACCCTAACCGTAACCCTAGACCTAAACCTAAACCGTACCGTAACCCTAACCCTAACCCTAACCCTAACCCTAACCCGTAACCTAAGCCTAACCCTAACCCATACCCTAAACCTAACCCTAACTCGTACCCTAACCCTAACCCTAACCCTAAACCTAACCCATACCCTAACCCGAACCCTAACCCTAACCCTAACCCTAACCCTTTCCTAACCCTAACCCTAACCCTTACCTTAACCCTAACCCTAACCCGTACGCTAACCCTAACACTAACCCTAATCCTAACCCTAACCCTAACCCGTACCCTAAACCTAACGCTAACCCATACCATAACCCTAACCCGTACCCTAACCCTAACCCTAACCCTAACCCGTACTCTAAACCTAAACCTAACCCTTACCCTAACCCTAACCCCTACCCTAACCCTGACCCTAAACCTAACCCTAAACCGTACCCTAACCCTCACCCTAACCCTAACCCTAACCTGTACCCTAACCTTAACCCTAACCCGTACCCTAACCCGTAACCTAACCCGTAACCTAACCCGTACCCTAACACTAACCCTAACCCTAACCCGTACCCTAACCCTACCCTTAACCCGCACCCTAACCCTAACCCTAACCCTAACCCTTTCCTAACCCTAACCCTAACCCTAACCCTAACCCTAACCCGTACCCTAACCCTAACACGTACCCTAACCCTAAACCTAACCCAAAACCTAACCCTAACCCTAACATGTACGCTAACCCTAACCCTAACCCTAACCCGTACCCTAAACATAACCAGTACCCTAACCCTAACCCTAACCCTAATCCTAACCCTAACCCCTAACCCTAACCCTAACCCGTACCCTAACCCTAACCCTAATCCGTACCCTAACCCTAACCCGTACACTAAACCTAAACCTAACCCTAACCTGTACCCTAACCCTAACCCGTACCCTAACCCTAACCCTAACCCTAACCCCTAGCCCTAACCCTACCCGTACCCTAACCCTAACCGGTACCCTAACCCTAACACGTACCTTAAACCGTACCCTAACACTAACCCTAACCCTAACCTGTACCCTAAACCTAACCCTAACCCTTACCGTAACACTCACCCCTACCCTAACCCTTACCCTAAACCTACCCTAACCCGTATGCTAACCCTAACACTAACCCTAACCCTTACCCGTACCCTAACCCTAAACCTAACCCTAACCCTAACCCTAACCCTAACCCTAACACTAACCCTAACCCTAAACCGTACCCTAAACCTAACCCTAACCCGTACTCTAACCCTAACCCGTACCCTAAACCTAACCCTAACCCTAACCCTAACCCGTACCCTAAACCTAACCCTAACCCTAACCCTAACCCTAACCCCGTACCCTAACCCTAACCCTAACCCTACCCGTAACCCGCACCCTAAACCTAACCCTAACCCTAATCCTAACCCTAACCCCTAACACTAACCCTAACCCGTACCCTAACCCTAAACCTAACCCGTACCCTAAACCTAACCCTAACCCTAACCCGTACGCTAACCCTAACCCTAACCCTAACACTAACCCTAACCCGTACCCTAACCCTAACCCGTACCCTAACCCTAACCCTAACCATAATCCTAACCCTAACCCCTAACCCTAACCCTAACCCGTACCCTAACCCTAACCCTAACCCGTACCCTAACCCTAACCCGTACCCTAAACCTAATCCTAACCCTAACCCTAACCCTAAACTGTACCCTAACCCTAACCCGTACCCTAACACTAACCCTAACCCTAACCCTAACCCTAACTCGTACCCTTATCGTTAACCTAAACTTAACCCTAACCCGTACCCTAACCCTTACCCTAAACCTAACCCTAACCCGTACGCTAACCCTAACACTAACCCTAACCCTAACCCGTACCCTAACCCTAACCCTAACCCTAACCCTAACCCGTAACCTAAACCTAACCCTAACCCATACCCTAACCTAACCCGTACCCTAACCCTAACCCTCACACTAACCCTAACCCTAACCCTAACCCGTACCCTAATCCTAACCCTAAACCTAACCCTAAACCGCACCCTAACCCTAACACTAACCCTAACCCTCACCCGTACCCAAACCCTAAACCTAACCCTAACCCTAACCCGTACCCTAACCCTCACCCTAATCCTAATCCTAACCCTAACCCCTAACCCTAACTCTAACCCGTACCCTAACCCTAAACCTAACCCTTACCCTAACCCTAACCCTAACACTAACCCTAACCCAAACCCGTACCCTAACCCTAACCTTAACCCGTACCGTAATCCTAACCCTAACCCTGAAACTAACTCTTTCCTAACACTAACCCTAACCCTAAACCTAACCCTAACCCTAACCCGTTCCCTAACCCTAACCCGAACCCTAACCCTAAACCTAACCCCTAACCCTAACCCTAACCCGTACCCTAACCCTAACCATAACCCGAATCCTAACCCTAACCGGTACCCTACCCCTAACACGTACCCTAACCCGTACCCTAACCCTAACCCTAACCCTAAACCTAACCCTAACCTGTACCCTAAATCTAACCCTAACCCTAACCCTAACCCTAACCCTAAACAGTACCCTAACCTTTACCCTAAACCTAACCCTAACCCGTACCCTAAACCTAATCCTAACCCTAACCCTAACCCTTACCCTAACCCGTACCCTAATCCTAACTCGTACACTAACCCGTACCGTAACCCTAACCCTAACCCTAACACCTAACCCCTAACCCTAACCCTAAACTTATCCCTAACCCTAACCCGTAGTTTAACACTAACACTAATCCTAACCCTAACCCTAACCCGTAGCCTAAACCTAAACCTTACCCTAACCCTAACCCTAACACTTACCCTAACCCTCACCCCTAAACCTAACCCTAACCTGTACCCTAAACCTAACCCTAACCCTAACCCGTACCCTAACCCTAACCCTAACCCGTACCCAAACCCTAACCCTAACCAGTACCCTAAACCAAACCCTAACCCGTACCCTAACCCTAAACCATACCCTAACCCTAACCTTAAACCTAACCCTAACCCGTACCCTAACCCGTACCCTAACCCTAACCCGTAACCTAACCCTAACCCTAACCCTAACCCAAGCCTTACCGTAACCAGTACCTTAACCCTAACCCTAAACCGTACCCTAGCACGTACCCTAACCCTAACCCGTACCTTAACCCTAAACCGTACCCTAACCCTAACCCTAACCCTAACCCTAACCCGTACCCTAACCCTAACCATAACCCTTTCCTAAACCTAACCCTAACCCTAACCCTAACCCGTACCCTAACCCTAACCCGTACCCTAACCCGTAACCTAACCCTAACCCGTACCCTAACCCGTACCCTAACACTAACCCTAACCCTAACACTAACCCGTACCCTAACCCTAACCCGCACCCTAACCCGTACCCTAACCCTAACACTAACCCTAACACTGACCACTAACCCCTAACCCTAACCCTAACCCTAACTCGTACCCTAACCCTAACCCTAACCCTAACCCTAACCCTAACCCGTACCCTAACCCTAACCCTAACCTGTACCCTAACCCTAACCCTAACACTAACCCTAACTCGTTGCTAAACCTAACCCTAAACCTAACCCTAGCCCTAACCCTAACCCGTACCCTAACCCTAACCATAAACCTAACCCTAACACGTACCCTAACCCTAAACCTAACCCGTACCCTAACCGTAACCCTAACCCGTACCCTAACCATAACGCTAACTCTAACCGTAACCCTATCCCGTACGCTAACACTAACACTAACCCTAACCCTAAACCTAACCCGTAACCTAACCCTAACCCTAACCCTAACCCGTACCCTAACCCGTACCCTAAACCTAACCCTAGCCCGTACCCTAACCCTAACCCGTACCCTAACCCTAACCCTAAGCCTAACCCTAACCCTTACCCTAACCCGTACCCTAAACCTAACCCTATCTGTAACCCTAACCCGAACCCTAACCCTAACCCTAACCCTAAACCTAACCCTAACCCGTACCCTAACCCGTAACCTAAACCTAACCCTAACCCTAACCCTAACACTAACCTTAAACCGTACCCTAACCGGTACCCTAACCCTAACACTAACCCGTACCCTAACCCTAACCCTAACACTAAACCTAACCCTAACCCATACCCTAACCCTACCCTTAACACGTACACTAACCCTAACCCTAACCCTAACCCTAACCCTAACCCTTTCCTAACCCTAACCCTAACCCTAACCCTAACCCTAACCCTAACCCGTACCCTAACCCTAACTGTTACCGTAACCCTAAACCTAACCCTAAACCTAACCCTAACCCTAACCCGTACGCTAACCCTAACCCTAACCCTAACCCTAACACTAACCCATACCCTAACCCTAACCCGTACCCTAACCCTAACCCTTACCCTAATCCTAACCCTAAACCCTAACCCTAACCCTAACCCGTACCCTAACCCTAACCCTAATCCGTACCCTAACCCTAACCCGTACCCTAAACCTAATCCTAACCCTAACCCTAACCCTAAACCGTACCCTATCCCTAACCGGTACCCTAACCCTAACACGTACCCTAACCCATACCCTAACCCTAACACTAAACCTAAACCGTACCCTAACCCGTACCCTAACCCTAACCCTAACCCTAACCCGTACCATAACCCTTACCCTAAACCTAACCCTAACCTGTACCCTAACCCTAATCCTAACCCTAACCCTAATCCGTACCCTAACCCTAATCCTAACCCTAACCCTAACCCCTAACCCCTAACCCTAAGCCTAACCCTAAACCTAAACCTAACGCGTACATTAACACTAACACTAACCCTAACCCTAACCCTAACCCGTACCCTAACCCTTACCCTAAACCTAACCCTAACCTGTAACCTAACCCTAATCCTAACCCTAACCCTAACCCGTACCCTAACCCTAAACCTAACCCTAACCCTAACCCCTAACCCCTAACCCTAACCCTAACCCTAAAACTAATCCTAACCCGTACATTAACACTAACACTAACCCTAACCCTAACCCTACCCCGTACCCTTACCCTAACCCTAAACCTAAACCGTACCCTAACCCGTACCCTAACCCTAACCCTAACCCATACCCTAACCCTAATCCGTACCCTAACCCTAACCCTAACCCTAACCCTAACCCGTACCCTAAACCTAACCCTAACCCTAACCCTAAACCTAACCCGTACCCTAAACCTAACCCTAACCCTAACCCTAACACTAACCTGTACCCTAACCCTAACCCTAACCCTAAACGTAACCCGCACCCTAAACCTAACCCTAACCCTAATCCTAACCCTAACCCCTAACACTAACCCTAACCCGTACCCTAACCCTAACCCTAACCCGTACCCTAAACCTAACCCTAACACTAACACTAACCCTAACCCGTACCCTAACCCTAACCTTAAACCGTACCCTAACCCTAAACCTAACCCTAACCCTTTCCTAACCCTAACCCTAACCCTAAACCTAACCCTAACACTAACCCGTACCCTATCCCTAACCCGTACCCTAACCCTAAACCTAACCCTAAATGTAACCCTAACCCTAACCCGTACGCTAACCCTAACCCTAACCCTAACACTAACCCTAACCCGTACCCTAACCCTAACCCGTACCCTAACCCTAACCCTAACCCTAATCCTAACCCTAACCCCTAACCCTGACCCTAAACCGTACCCTAACCCTAACCCTAACCCGTACCCTAACCCTAACCCGTACCCTAAACCTAATCCTAACCCTAACCCTAACCCTAAACTGTACCTAAACCTAACCCGTACCCTAACACTAACCCTAACCCTAACCCTAACCCTAACCCTAACCCGTACCCTTATCCTTAACCTAAACTTAACCCTAACCCGTACCCTAACCCTTACCCTAAACCTAACCCTAACCCGTACGCTAACCCTAACACTAACCCTAACCCTAACCCTAACCCGTACCCTAACCCTAACCCTAACCCTAACCCTAAACCTAACCCGTAACCTAAACCTAACCCTAACCCATACCCTAACCCTAACCCGTACCCAGCCCTTACCCTAAACCTAACCCTAACCTGTACCCTAACCCTAAACCTAACCCTAACCCTAACCCGTACCCTAAACCTAACCCTAAGCCGTACCCTAACCCTAACACTAACCCTAAACCTAAACCTAAACCTAACCCGTACCCTAACCCTAACCCGTACCCTAACCCTAACCCAAACCCGTACCCTAACCCTAACCCTAACCCGTACCCTAACCCTAATCCTAATCCGAACCCTAACCCTAACCCTAACTCTTACCCGTACCCTAACCCTAACCCGTACCTAACCCTAAACCTAACCCGTACCCTAACCCTAACCCTAACCCGTACTCTAACCCGTACCCTAACCCTAACCCGTACCCTAACACTAACACTAACCCTAACCCTAACCCTAACCCGTACCCTAACCCTAACACCTACCCTAACCCTAACCCTAGCCCGTACCCTAAACCTACCCTAAACCTAACCCTAACCCGTACACTAACCGTAACCCTAACCCGTACCCTAACCCTAACCCTAACCCGTACTCTAACCCGTACCCTAACCCTAACCCGTACCCTAACCCGTACCCTAACCCTAACCCTAACCCTAAACCGTACCCTAACACTAACCCTAACCCTAACCCTAACACTAACCCGTACCCTAACCCTAAACCGTACCCTAACCCGTACACTAACCCTAACACTAACCCTAACCCCTAACCCCTAACCCTAATCCTAACCCTAACCATAACCCGTACCCTAACCCTAACCCTAACCCTAACCCTAACAAGTACCCTAAACCTAAACCTATCCCGTACCTTAACCCTAACTCTAACACTAATCCCTAACCCCTAACCCTAAGCCTAAACCTAACCTTAACCCGTACGCTAACCCTAACCCTAACCCTAACCCTAACCCTAACCCGTACCCTAACCCTAAACCGTACCCTAACCCTAACCCTAAACCTAACACTAACCCTAACCCTTAACACTAAACCTTACCCGTACCCTAACCCTAACCCTAACCCTAAACCTAAACCGTACCCTAACCCTAACCCTAACCCTAACCCGTACCCTAAACCGTACCCTAACCCTAACCCTAACCCTAACCCTAACCCGTACCCAAACCCTAACACTCACCCTAACTCTTACCCTAAACCGTACCCTAACCCTAACCCTAACCCTAACCCCTAATCCCTAACCCTAAGCCTAACCCTAACCCTAACACGTACCCTAACCCTAACACTAACCCTAACCCGTACCCTAAAGCTAACCCATACCCGTACCCGTACCCGTACCCTAACACTAACCCGTAACCTAACCCGTACCCTAACCCTAACCCGTACCCTAACCCTAACCCGTAACCTAAACTTAACCCTAACCCTAACCCGAACCCTAACCCTAACCCTAACCCTTTCCTAACCCTAACCCATACCCTAACCTTAACCCTAACCCGTACCCTAATCCGGACCCTAACACTAACCCGTACCCTAAGCCTAACCCTAACCCTAACCCGTACCCTAAACCTATTCCTAACCCTCACCCTAAAATTAACCCGTACCCTAACCCTAACTTGTACCCTAACCCGTAACCTAACCCTAACCCTAACCCTGAACCTAACCCCTAACCCCTAACCCTAACCCTAACCCTAACCCTAAATCTAACCCGGCCCCAACCCTAACCCTAACCCTAACCCGTATCCTAACCCTAACCCTAACCCGTACCCTAACCCTAACCCTAACCCTAAACCGTACCCTAACCCTAACCCGTACCCTAACCCTAACCCTAACCCGTACCTTAACCCTAACCCGTACACTAACCCTAACCTTAACCTGTACACTAACCCTAACCCTAAACCTAAACCGTACCCTAACCAACACCCTAATCCTAACCCTAACACTAACCCTAAACCTAACCTCTAACCCTAAACCTAACCCTAACCCTAACCCGTACCCTAACCCTAACCCAAACCCGTACCCTAACCCTAACCCTAACCCTAACCCAAACCCGTACCCTAACCCTAACCCTAACACTAACCCTAACCCTAACCCGTACCCTAAACCTAACCCTAACCCTAACGCTAACCCGTACCCTTAACCTAACCCTAACCCTAACCCTAAACCTAACCCATACCCTAACCCGTATCCTAACACTAACCCTAACCCTAAACCTAACCCGTACCCTAACCCTAACCCTAACCCTAACACTAACCCTAACCCGTACCTTAACCCTAACCCCTAACCCTAACCCTAACCCAAAACCTAGCCCCTAACCCTACCACTAACCCGTACCCTAACCCTAACCCTAACCCGTACCCGTACCCTAACCCTAACCCGTGCCCTAACCCGTACCCTAACCCTAACCCGTACCCTAACCCTAACCCGTACCCTCACCCTAACCCTAACCCGTACCCTAACCCTAACCCGTACCCTAACCCTAACCCTAAACCTAACCCTAAACCTAACCCTAACCCGTACCCTAACACCGACCATAACCCTAAACCGTACCCTAACCCTAACCCTAACCCTAACCCACCCCGTACCCTAACCCGTACCCTAACCCTAACTCGTACCCTAACCCTAACCCGTAACCTAACCCGTACCCTAAACCTAACCCTAACACTAACCCTAACACTAACCCGTGCTCTAACCCTAAACCGTACCCTAAACCGTACCCTAACCCTACACTAACCCTAACCCTAACCCTAACCCTTAAACCCTAACCCTAACCCTAACCCTAACCCTAACCCGTACCCTAACCCTAACCCTAACCCTAACCCCTAACCCCTAACCCTAAACCTAACCCTAACCCTAAACCGTACGCTAACCCTAACGCTAACCCTAACCAGTACCCTAAACCTAACCCATACCCTAAGCCTAACCCTAACCCAAACCCTAACCCTAAACCCTAACCCTAACCCTAAACCTAACCCTAACCCTAACCCTAACCCGTACCCTAACCCGTACCCTAACCCGTACCCTAACCCTAACCCTAACCCTAACCCTAACCTGTATCCAAACCCTAACCCTAACCCTAATCCTAACCCCAACCCGTACCCTAACCCTAACCCTAACCCGTACCCCAACCCGTACCCTAACCTTAACCCTAACCCTAACCCGTACCCTAACCCATACCCTAACCCGTACCCTAACCCTAAACCTAACCCGTACCCTAACCCTAACCCTAACACTAACACTAACCCTAACCCGTACCCTAACCCTAACCCTAACCCTAACTCTAACACTAACCCCTAAACCCTAAACCTAACCCTAAACCTAACCTTAACCCTAACCCTAACCCGTAACCTAACCCTAACACTAACCCTAACCCTAACCCCTAACCCCTAACCCTAACCCTAACCTTAACCCTAACCCTAACCCCTAACTCCTAACCCTAACCCTAAACCTAACCCTAACCCTAACCCGTACCCTAACCCTAACCCTAACCCTAACCGTAACACGTACCCTAACCCTAACCCTAACCCGTACCCTAACCCTAACCCTAACCCTAACCCGTACCCTAACCCTAACCCTAACCCTAACCCTAACCCCTAAACCCTAATATTAACCCTAATCCTAACACTAACCCTAACCCGTACATTAACCCTAACCCTAACCCTAACCCTAACCCTAACCCTAACCCGTACCCTAACCCTAAACCTAACCCTAACACTAAACCTAATCCTAACCCGTACCCTAACCCTAACCCCTAACCCTAACCCTAACACGTACCCTAACCCTAACCCTAACCCTAACCCGTACCCTAACCCGTACCCTAACCCTAACCCTAACCCTAACCCTAACCTGTATCCAAACCCTAACCCTAACCCTAATCCTAACCCCAAACCGTACCCTAACCCTAACCCTAACCCGTACCCAAACCCGTACCCTAACCTTAACCCTAACCCTAACACGTACCCTAACCCGTACCCTAACCCGTACCCTAACCCTAAACATAACCCGTACCCTAACCCTAACGCTAACACTAACACTAACCCTAACCCGTACCCTAACCCTAACCCTAACCCTAACTCTAACACTAACCCCTAAACCCTAAACCAAACCCTAAACCTAACCTTAACCCTAACCCTAACCCGTAACCTAACCCTAACCCTAACCCTATCCCTAACCCCTAACACCTAACCCTAACCCTAACCTTAACCCTAACCCTAAACCCTAACTCCTAACCCTAACCCTAAACCTAACCCTAACCCTAACCCGTACCCTAACCCTAACCCTAACCCTAACCGTAACACGTACCCTAACCCTAACCCTAACCCGTACCCTAACCCTAACACTAAACCTAACCCGTACCCTAACCCTAACCCTAACCCTAACCCTAACCCTAACCCCTAAACCCTAACCCTAACCCTAATCCTAACACTAACCCTAACCCGTACATTAACCCTAACCCTAACCCTAACCCTACCCCTAACCCGTACCCTAACCCTAAACCTAACTCTAACCCTAAACCTAATCCTAACCCGTACCCTAACCCTAACCCCTAACCCTAACCCTAACACGTACCCTAACCCTAACCCTAACCCTAACACATACCCTAACCCTAACCCTAACCGTAACCCTAAACCTAACCAGTACCCTAACCCTAACCCTAACCCATACCCTCACCCTAACCCTAACCAGTACCCTAACCCTACCCGTACCCTAACTGTAACCCTAACCCTAACCCTAACCCGTAACCTAACCCGTACCCTAAACCTATCCCGTACCCTAACACTAACCCTAACCCTAACCCGTAACCTAAACTTAACCCGTACCCTAACCCTAACCCTAACCTGTACCCTAAACCGTACCCTAACCCTAACCCGTACCCTAACCCTAACCCGTACCCTAACCCTAACCCCAACCCTAACCCGTACTCTAACCCTAACCCTAACCTAACCCGGACGCTAACCCGTTCCCTAACCCGTACCCTAACCCTAACCCTAACCCTAAACCGTACCCTAACACTAACCCTAACCCTTACCCTAACACTAACCCTTACCCTAACCCTAACCTGTACCCTAAACCGTACCCTAACCCTAACCCGTACCCTAACCCTAACCCCAACCCTAACCCGTACTCTAACCCTAACCCTAACCCTAACCCGTACCCTAACACTAACCCGTACCCTAACCCTAACCCTACCCCATACCCTAACCCTAACCCTAACCCTAACCCTAACCCCTAACCTAACCGTAACCCTAACCCTAACCTTAACCCGTACACTAACCCTAACCCCTAACCCTAAACCTAACCCGTACCCTAACCCTAACACTAAACCTAACCCGTACCCTAAACCTAACCCTAACCCTAACCCGTACCCGTACCCTAACCCTAACCCGTGCCCTAACCCGTACCCTAACCCTAACACGTACCCTAACCCTAACCCGTACCGTAACCCTAACCCTAACCCTAACCCTAACCCGTACCCTAACCCTAACCCTAACCCTTTCCTAACCCTAACCCTAACCCTAAATCTAACCATAACCCGTACCCTAACCCGGACCCTAACCCTAAAACCGTACCCTAAACCTAAACCTAACCCTAACCCGTACACTAACCCTAACCCTAACACTAACCAGTACCCTAACCCGTACCCTAACCCTAACCCGTACCCTAACCCTTACCCTAACCCTAACCCTAACCCTAACCCTTAACCCCTAACCCTAACCCTAACCAGTACCCTAACCCTAACCCTAACCCGTACCCTAACCCTAACCTTAACCCGTACCCTAACCTTAACCTGTACCCTAAACCTAACCATAACCCGTACCCTAACACTAACCCTAAACCTAACCCTAAACCGTACCCTAACCCTAACCCGTACCCTAACCCTAAACCTAACCCCTAACCCTAACCCTAACCCTAACCCTAAACCTAACCCTAACACGTACCCTAACCCTAAACCTAACCCTAACCCGTACCCTAACACTAACCTGTACCCTAACCCTAACCCTACCCCATACCCTAACCCTAACCCTAACCCTAACCCTAACCCCTAACCTAACCGTAACCCTAACCCTAACCCTAACCCGTACCCTAAACCTAAACCTAACCCTAACACTAACCCTAACCCGAACCCTAAACCGCACCCTAACCCTAACCCTAACCCTAACCCTAACCCGTACCCTAACCCTAACCCTAACCCTAACCCGTACCTTAACCCTAACACTAACCCTAACCCTAACCCTAACCCGTACCCTAAACCTAACCGTAAACCTAACCCTAACCGTATCCACTAACCCCTAACCCTAACCCTAACATTAACCCTAACCTTAAACCCTAAACCCTAACCCGAACCCTAAACCTAACCCTAACCCTAACCCGTACCCTAACTCTAACCCTAAACTTAAACCTAAACGTACCCTAAACCTAACCCTAACCAGTACCCTAACCCAAACCCTAACCCTAACGCTAACCCTAACCCATACCCTAACCCTAACCCTAACCCTAACCCTAACCCCTAACCCCTAACCCTAACCCTAATCCTAAACCTAAACCTAACCCGTACATTAACCCTAACACTAACCCTAACCCTAACCCTAACCCTAACGCGTACCCTAACCCTAACCCCTAACCCTAACCCTAACACTTACCCTAACCCTAACCCTAACATTAACCCGTACCCTAACCCTAACCCTAACCCTAACCAGTACCCTAACCCGTACCCTAACCCTAACCCGTACCCTAAACCTAACCCGTACCCTAACCCTAACCCGTACCCTAACCCTAACCCTAAACCTAACCCGTAACCTAACCCGTTCCTTAACCCTAACCCGTACCCTAAAACTAACCCTAAACCTAACACGTACCCTAACCCTAACACGTACCCTAAACCTAACCCGCACCCTAACCCTAACCCGTACCCTAACCCTAAACCTAACCCTAACCTTAACCCGTATCCTAACCCTAACCCGTACCCTAACCCGTACTCTAACCCGTACCCTAACCCGTACCCTAAACCTAACCCGTACCCTAACGCTGACCCTAACCCTAACCCGTACCCTAACCATAACCCTAACCCTAACCCTAACACTAACCCGTACCCTAACCCTAACCTGTACCCTAAACCGTACCCTAATCCTAAACTAACCCTAACCCTACCCCTAACCCCTAACCGCAACCCTAATCCTAACCCTAAACCAAACACTAACCCGTACCCTAACCCTAACTCGAACCCTAAACCTAACCCGTACCCTAACCATAAACCTAAACCGTACCCTAACCATAACCCTAACCCTAACCCCTAAACCCTAACCCTAAACGTAACCCTAACCCTAACCCGTACACTAACCCTAACCCTTAACCTACCATAACCCTAACCCTAACCGTAACCCCTAACCCTAAACCTAACCCGTACCCTAACCTTAACCCTAACCCTAACCCTAACCGTACCCTAACCCTAACCCGTACCCTAACCCGTACCCTAACCCGTACCCTAACCCTAACCCTAACCCTAACCCTAACCCGTACCCAAACCCTAACCCTAACCCCAACCCTAACCCCTAACCCCTAACCCTAACCCTAACCCTAAAATTAACCCGTACCCTAACCCTAACCCGTACCCTAACCCGTACCCTAACCCGTACCCTAACCCTAAACCTAACCCTAAACCTAACCCCTAACCCCAACCCTAATCCTAACCCTAAACCAAACACTAACCCGTACCCTAACCCAAACTCGAACCCTAAACCTAACCCGTACCCTTACCCTAACCCTAACCCGTACCCTAACACTAACCCTAACCCTAACCCTAACCCGTACCCTAACCCTAACCCTAACCTAACCCCTAAACCCTAACCCTAACCCTAACCCTAAACCTAACCAGTACCTTAACCCTAACCCCTAACACTAACCCTAACCCGTACCCTAACCCTAACACTAACCCTAACCCGTACCCGTACCCTAACCCTAACCCGTGCCCTAACCCGTACACTAACCCTAACTCGAACCCTAAACCTAACCCGTACCCTAACCCTAACCCTAACCCGTACCCTAACCCTAACCCTACCACTAACCTCTAACCCCTAACCCTAACCGTAACCCTAACCCTAACCCGTACGCTAACCCTAACCCTAACCCTAACCCGTACCCTAACCCTAACCCTAACCCTAACCCCTAAACCCTAACCCTAACCCTAACCCTAAACCTAACCAGTACCTTAACCCTAACCCCTAACCCTAACCCTAACCCGTACCCTAACCCTAACACTAACCCTAACCCGTACCCTAACCCTAACCCTAACCCGTACCCGTACCCGTACCCTAACCCTAACCCGTGCCCTAACCCGTACACTAACACTAACCCATACCCTAACCCTAACCCGTACCCTAACCCTAACCCTAATCCTAACCCTAACCCGTAACCTAACCCTAACCCTAACCCTTTCCTAACCCTAACCCTAATCCTAACCCTAACCCTAACCCTAACCCTAACCCGTACCCTAACCCCGACCCTAACACTAAACCGTAGCCTAACCCTAACCCTAACCCTAACCCGTACCCTAAACCTCACCCTAAACCTCACCCTAAAATTAACCCGTAACCTAACCCTAACCCGTACCCTAACCCGTACCCTTAACCTAACCCTAACCCTAACCCCGAACCCCTACCCTAACCCTAAACCTAACCCTAAATCTAACCCGTACCCTAACCTTAACCCTAACCCTAACCATAACCCTAACCCGTAACCTAACCCTAACCCTAACCCGTACCCTAAACCTAACCCTAACCCTAACCCTAAACCGTACCCTAACCCTAACACGTACCCTAAACCTAACCCTAACCTCTAACCCTAACCCTAAACCTAACCCTAACCCTAACATGTACCCTAACCCTAACCCTAACCCATACCCTAACCCTAACCCAAACCCGTAACCTAACCCTAACGCTAACCCTAACCCTAAACAGTACCCTAACTCTAACCCTAACCCTAACCCTAACCCGAACCCTAAACCGCACCTTAACCCTAACCCTAACCCTAACCCTAACCCGTACCCTAACCCTAAACCTAACCCTAACCCGTACCTTAACCCTAAACCTAACCCTAACCCGTAACTTAACCCTAACCCTAACCCGTACCCTAACCCTAACCCTAACCTCTAACCCTAACCCTAACCCTAACCCTAACCCTAACATGTACCCTAACCCTACCCCGTACCCTAACACTAACCCTAACCCTAACCATAACCCTAACCCGTAACCTAACCCTAACCCTAACCCTAACCCTAAACAGTACCCTAACTCTAACCCTAACCCTAACCCTAACCCGAACCCTAAACCGCACCTTAACCCTAACCCTAACCCTAACTCTAACCCGTACCCTAACCCTAAACCTAACCCTAACCCGTACCTTAACCCTAACCCTAACCCTAACCCTAACCCTAACACGTATCCTAACCCTAACCCTAACCCGTACCCTAAACCTAACCCTAACCCGTACCCTAACCCTAACCCGTACCCTAACCCTAACCCTACCCCGTACCCTAACCCTAACACTAACCCTAACCATAACCCTAACCCGTAACCTAACACTAACCCTAACCCTAACCCTAAACCGTACCCTAACCCTAACCCTAACCCTAACCCTAACCCGTACCCTAACCCTAACCCTAACCTCTAACCCTAACCCTAACCCTAACCCTAACCCTAACTCTAACCCTAACTCGTACCCTAACCCTAACCCTAACCCGTACCTTAACCCTAACCCTAACCCTAACCCTAATCCATACCCTAAACCTAACACTAACCCTAACCCCTAACCCCTAACCCTAACCCTAATCCTAACCCTAACCCTAACCCGTACCCTAACCCTAAACCTAACCCTAACCCGTACCCTAACCCTAACCCTATCCCTAACCAGTACCCTAACCGGTACCCTACCCTAACCCGTAACCTAAACCTAACCCGTACCCTAACCCTAACCCGTACCCTAACCCTAACCCTAACCCTAACCCGTAACCTAACCCGTACCCTAAACCTAACCCGTACCCTAAAACTAACCCTAACCCTAACACGTACCCTAAACCTAACCCATACCCTAACCCTAACCCGTACCCTAACCCGTACCCTAATCCTAACCCGTACCCTAACCCTAACCCGTACACTAACCCTAAACCTAACCCTAACCCTAACCCGTACCCTAACCCTGACCCGTACCCTAACCCGTACCCTAACCCGTACCCTAACCGGTACCCTAACCCTAACCCGTACACTAACCCTAACCCTAACCGTAACATTAACTCGGACCCTAACCCTAACCATTACCCTAACCCTTACACTAACCCGTACCCTAACCCTAACCCGTACACTAACCCGTACCCTAACCCTAACACTAAACCTAACCCTAACCCTAACCCCTAACCCCTAACCCTAATCCTAACCCTAACCCAAACACTAACCCGTACCTTAACCCTAACCCTAAAACTAACACTAATCCTAACCCGTAACCTAACCCTAACCCGTACCCTAAACCTAACCCTAACCCTAACCCTAACCCCTAAACCGAAACCTAACCCTAACCCTAACCCTATCCCTAACCCTAACCATAACTGTACTCTAACCCTAACCCTAACCCTAACACTAACCCTAACCCCTAAACCAAAACCTAACACTAACCCTAACCCTAACCCTAACCCTAACCCTAACCGTAATCTAATCCTAACCCTAACCCTAAACCGTACACTAACCCGTACCCTAAACCTAAACCTAACCCTAACCCTAACCCGTACCCAAACCCTAACTCTAACCCTAACCCTAACCCTAACCCTAACCCGTACCCAAACCCTAACCTTAACCCTAACCCTAACCCGAACCCTAACCCGTACCCTAACCTTAACCCTAAACCTAAACCTAACCCTTACCCGTAACCTAACCCTAACCCGTACCCTAACCCTAACCCTAACCCTAACCCTAAC
>JAVLSZ010000296.1:55000-57500 GCA_032313775.1 Urocyon cinereoargenteus | reverse complement strand
ACTAACCCTAACCATAACCCTAACACTAAGCCGTACCCTAACCCTAAACCGTACCCTAACCCGTACCCTAACCCTAACACTAACCCTAGCCCCTAAACCCTAACCTAATCCTAACCCTAACCATAACCCGTACCCTAACCCTAACCCTAACCCTAACCCTAACACGTACCCTAACCCTAAACCTAACCCGTACCTTAACCCTAACTCTAACCCTAATCCCTAACCCCTAACCCTAAGCCTAACCCTAACCTTAACCCGTACGCTAACCCTAACCCTAACCCTAACCCTAACCCGTACCCTAACCCTAAACCGTACCCTAACCCTAACCCTAAACCTAACACTAACCCTAACCCTTAACACTAAACCTTACCCGTACCCTAACCCTAACCCTAACCCTAAACCTAACCCGTACCTTAACCCTAACCTTAACCCTAACCCGTACCCTAACCCGTACCCTAACCCTAACCCTAACCCTAACCCGTACCCAAACCCTAACACTCACCCTAACTCTTACCCTAAACCGTACCCTAACCCTAACCCTAACCCTAACCCCTAATCCTAACCCTAACCCTAACCCTAACCCTAACACGTACCCTAACCCTAACACTAACCCTAACCCGTACCCTAAAACTAACCCATACCCGTACCCGTACCCGTACCCTAACACTAACCCGTAACCTAACCCGTACCCTAACCCTAACCCGTACCCTAACCCTAACCCGTAACCTAAACTTAACCCTAACCCTAACCCGAACCCTAACCTTAACCCTAACCCTTTCCTAACCCTAACCCATACCCTAACCTTAACCCTAACCCGTACCCTAATCCGGACCCTAACACTAACCCGTACCCTAACCCTAACCCTAACCCGTACCCTACACCTAACCCTAACCCTTACCCTAAAATTAACCCGTACCCTAACTCTAACCTGTACCCTAACCCGTATCCTAAACCTAACCCTAACCCGTACCCTAACACTAACCCTAACCCTAAACCGTACCCTAACCCTAGCACGTACCCTAACCCTAACCCTAACCCGTACCCTAACCCTAACCGGTACCCTAAAACTAACCCTAACCCGTACCCTAACCCTAACCCTAAACCTAAACTGTACCCTAACCAACACCCTAATCCTAACACTAACCCTAACCCTAACCCTAACCTCTAACCCTAAACCTAACCCTAACCCTAACCCTAACACTAACCCGTACCCTAACCCTAACCCTAACCCGTACCCTAACCCTAACCCTAACCCTAATCCAAACCCGTACCCTAACACTAACCTAACACTAAACCTAACCTTAACCCGTACACTAAACCTAACCCTAACCCTAACCCTAACCCGTACCCTTAACCTAACCATAACCCTAACCCTAAACCTAACCCGTACCCTAACCCGTACCCTAACACTAACCCTAACCCTAAACCTAACCCATACCCTAACCCTAACCCTAACCCTAACACTAACCCTAACCCGTACCTTAACCCTAACCCCTAACCCTAAACCTAACCCGTACCCTAACCCTAACACTAACCCTAACCCGTACCCTAACCCTAACACGTACCCCTACCCTAACCCTAACCTGTGCCCTAACCCGTAGCCTAACCCTAACCCGTACGCTAACCCTAACCCGTACCCTAAACCTAACCCTAATCCTAACCCTAACCCGTACCCTAACCCTAACCTTAACCCTTTCCTAACCCTAACCCTAACCCTAACCCTAATCCTTACCCGTACCCTAACACCGACCCTAACCCTAAACCGTACCCTAACCCTAACCCTAACCCTAACCCGTACCATAAACCTCACCCTAACCCTAACCCTAAAATTAACCCGTACCCTAACACTAACCCGTACCCTAACCCGTACCCTAAACCTAACCCTAACCCTAACCCCGAACCCCTAACCCTAACCCTAACCCTAACCCTAAATCTGACCCGTACCCTAACCCTAACCCTAACCATAACCCTAACCCGTAACCTAACCTTAACCCTAACCCGTACCCTAACCCTAACCCTAACTCTAACCCTAAACCGTACCCTAACCCTAACACGTACCCTAACCCTACCCCTAACCTCTAACCCTAACTCTAAACCTAACCCTAACACTAACATGTACCCTAACCCTAACCCTAACCCATACCCTAACCCTAACCCTAACCCGTACCCTAACCCTAACCCATACCCTAACCCTAACCCTACCACGTACCCTAACCCTAACCCTAACCATAACCCTAACCCGTAACCTAACCCTAACCCTAACCCTAACCCGTACCCTAACCCGTACCCTAACCCGAACCCTAAACCGCACCCTAACCCTAACCCTAACCCTAACCCGTACCTGTACACTAACCCTAACCCTAACCCTAACCCGTACCTTAACCCTAACCCTAACCCTAACCCTAACCCTAACACGTACCCTAACCCTAACCCTAACCCGTACCCTAACCCTAACCCTAACCCTAACCCATAACCATAACCCATAACCTAACCCTAACCC
>JAVLSZ010000296.1:40000-42500 GCA_032313775.1 Urocyon cinereoargenteus | reverse complement strand
CCCTAACCCTAACCCGTTCCCTAAACCTAACCCTAACCCTAACCCTAACCCGTACCCTTAACCTAACCCTAACCCTAACCCTAAACCTAACCCATACCCTAACCCGTACCCAAACACTAACCCTACCCCTAAACCTAACCCGTACCCTAACCCTAACCCTAACCCTAACCCTAAATCTAACCCGTACCTTAACCCTAACCCCTAACCCTAACCCTAACCCGTACCCTAACCCTAACACTAACCCTAAACCGTACCCTAACCCTAACCCTAACCCGTACCCGTACCCTAACCCTAACCCGTGCCCTAAACCATACCCTAACCCTAACCCGTACCCTAACCCTAACCCGTACCCTAACCCTAACCCTAACCTAACCCTAACCCGTACCCTAACCCTAAACCGTACCCTAACCCTAACCCGTACCCTAACCCTAACCCTAACCCGTACCCTAACCCTAACCCATACCCTAACCCTAACCCTAACCCGTACCCTAACCCTAACCCTAAACCTAAACCGTACCCTAACCAACACCCTAATCCTAACCCTAACCCTAACCCTAACCCTAACCCTAACACTAACCCTAACCCTAACCCGTACCCTAAACCTAACCCTAACCCTAACCCGTACCCTTACCCTAACCCTAACCCTAACCCTAAACCTAACCCATACCCTAACCCGTACCCAAACACTAACCCTAACCCTAAACCTAACCCGTACCCTAACCCTAACCCTAACCCTAACACTAACCCTAACCCGTACATTAACCCTAACCCCTAACCCTAAACCTAACCCGTACCCTAACCCTAACACTAACCCTAAACCGTACCCTAACCCTAACCCTAACCCGTACCCGTACCCTAACCCTAACCCGTGCCCTAACCCATACCCTAACCCTAACCCGTACCCTAACCCTAACCCGTACCCTAACCCTAACCCTAACCTAACCCTAACCCGTACCCTAACCCTAACCCTAACCCTAAACCGTACCCTAACCCTAACCCGTACCCTAACCCTAACCCTAACCCGTACCCTAACCCTAACCCATACCCTAACCCTAACCCTAACCCGTACCCTAACCCTAACCCTAAACCTAAACCGTACCCTAACCAACACCCTAATCCTAACCCTAACCCTAACCCTAACCCTAACCTCTAACCCTAACCCTAAACCTAACCCTAACACAAACCCGTACCCTAACCCTAACCCTAACCCTAACCCAAACCCGTACCCTAACCCTAACCCTAACACTAACCCTAAACCTAACCCGTACCCTAAACCTAACCCTAACCCTAACCCTAACCCGTACCCTTAACCTAACCCTAACCCTAACCCTAAACCTAACCCATACCCTAACCCGTACCCAAACACTAACCCTAACCCTAAACCTAACCCGTACCCTAAACCTAACCCTAACCCTAACATTAACCCTAACCCGTACCTTAACCCTAACCCCTAACCCTAACCCTAAAACGTACCGTAACCCTAACACTAACCCTAAACCGTACCCTAACCCTAACCCTAACCCGTACCCGTACCCTAACCCTAACCCGTGCCCTAACCCATACCCTAACCCTAACCCGTACCTTAACCCTAACCCGTACCCTAACCCTAACCCTAACCTAACCCTAACCCGTACCCTAACCCTAACCCTAACCCTTTCCTAACCCTAACCCTAACCCTAACCCTAACCCTAACCCTAACCTGTACCCTAACCCCGACCATAACCCTAAACCGTACCCTAACCCTAACCCTAACCCTAACCCGTACCCTAAACCTCACCCTAACCCTAACCCTAAAATTAACCCGTACCCTAACCCTAACCCGTACCCTAACCTGTACCCTAAACCTAACCCTAACCCTAACCCCGAACCCCTAACCCTAACCCTAACCCTAACCCTAAATCTAAACCGTACCCTAGCCCTAACCCTAACCATAAACCTAACCCGTAACCTAACCCTAACCCTAACCCGTACCCTAACCCTAACCCTAACCCTAACCCTAAACCGTACCCTAACCCTAACCCGTACCCTAACCCTAAACCTAACCTCTAACCCTAACCCTAAACCTAACCCTAACCCTAACAAGTACCTTAAACCTAACCCTAACCCGTACCCTAACTCTAATCCTAACCCGTACCCTAACCCTAACCCGTACCCTAACCCTAACCCTACCCCGTACCCTATCCCTAACCCGTACCCTAACCCTAACCCTACCCCGTAACCTAACCCTAACCCTATCCCTAACCATAACCCTAACCCGTAACCTAACCCTAACCCTAACCCTCACCCTAAACCGTACCCTAACCCTAACCCTAACCCTAACCCTAACCCGTACCCTAACCCTAACACTAACCTCTAACCCTAACCCTAACCCTAACCCTAACACGTACCCTAACCCTAACCCTAACCCGTACCCTAACCCTAACCCTAACCCGTACCCTAACCCTAACCCGTACCCTAACCCTAACCCTACCCCGTAACCTAACCCTAACCCTAACCATAA
>JAVLSZ010000296.1:22500-25000 GCA_032313775.1 Urocyon cinereoargenteus | reverse complement strand
AACCCTAAACCTAACCCTAACCATAACCCGTACCCTAAACCTAACCCTAACCCTAACCCTAACCCTAACCCGTACGCTAACCCTAACCCTAACCCGTACCCTAACCCTAACCCGTACCTAACCCTAACCCTAACCCGTACCCTAACCCTAACCCTAACCCGTACTCTAACCCGTACCCTAACCCTAAACCGTACCATAACCCTAACCCTAAACCGTACCCTAACACTAACACTAACCCTAACCCTAAGCCTAACCCGTACCCTAACCCTAACACGTACCCTAACCCTAACCCTAACCCGTACCCTAACCCTAACCTAACCCTAACCCTAACCCGTACCCTAACACTAACACTAACCCTAACCCTAAGCCTAACCCGTACCCTAACCCTAACACGTACCCTAACCCTAAACCCAACCCGTACCCTAACCCTAACCCTAACCTTAACCCTAACCTGTACCCTAACCCTAACCCTAATCCTAACCCGTACCCTAATCCTAACCCTAACCCTAACCCGTACCCTAACCCTAACCCTAACTTTAAGCCGTCCCCTAACCCTAACCCCTAACCCTAACCCTAACTGTACCCTAACCCTAAACCTAACCCTAACCTGTACCCTAACCCTAACCCTAACCCGTGCCCTAACCCTAACCCTAACCCGTACCCTAACCCTAAACCTAACCGTACCCTAAACCTAACGCCTACCCTAACCCTAAACCGTAACCTAACCCGTAACCTAACCCTAACCCGTACCCTTAACCTAACCCTAACCCTAACCCTAAACCTAACCCATACCCTAACCCGTACCCTAACCCTAACCCTAACCCTAAACCTAACCCGTACCCTAACCCTAACCCTAACCCTAACACTAACCCTAACCCGTACCTTAACCCTAACCCCTAACCCTAACCCTAACCAGTACCCTAACCCTAACACTAAACCTAACCCGTACCCTAACCCTAACCCTAACCCGTACCCGTACCCTAACCCTAACCCGTGCCCTAACCCGTACCCTAACCCTAACCCGTACCCTAACCCTAACCCGTACCCTAACCCTAACCCTAATCCTAACCCTAACCAGTACCCTAACCCTAACGCTAACCCTTTCCTAACCCTAAACCTAACCCTAACCCTAACCCTAACCCTAACCCGTACCCTAACCCCGACCCTAACCCTAAACCGTACCCTAACCCTAAACCTAACACTAACCCGTACCCTAAACCTCACCCTAAGCCTAACCCTAAAATTAACCCGTACCCTAACCCTAAACCGTACCCTAACCCGTACCCTAAACCTAACCCTAACCCTAACCCCGAACCCCTAACCCTAACCGTAACCCTAACCCTAAATCTAACCCGTACCCTAACCCTAACCCTAAACATAAACCTAACCCGTAACCTAACCCTAACCCTAAACCGTACCCTACCCTAACCCTAACCCTAAACCGTACCCTAACCCTAACCCGTACCCTAACCCTAAACCTAACCTCTAAACCTAACCCTAAACCTAACCCTAACCGTAACATGTACCCTAACCCAAACCCTAACCCGTACCCTAACCCTAATCCTAACCCGTACCCTAACCCTAACCTGTACCCTAACCCTAACCCTACCCCGTACCCTAAACTTAACCCTAACCCTAACCCTAACCCGTAACCTAACCCTAACCCTAACCCTAACCCTAACCCGTACCCTAACCCGTACCCTAACCCGTACCCTAACCCGAACCCTAAACCGCACCCTAACCCTAACCCTAACCCTAACCCTAACTCGTACCCTAACCCTAACCCTAACCCGTACCTTAACCCTAACCCTAACCCTAACCCTAACCCTAACACGTACCCTAACCCTAAACCTAACCCGTACCCTAACCCTAACCCTAACCCGTACCCTAACCCTAACCCGTACCCTAACCCTAACCCTACCCCGTACCCTAACCCTAACCCTAACCCTAACCATAATCCTAACCCGTAACCTAACCCTAACCCTAAACCTCACCCTAAACCGTAACCTAACCCTAACCCGTACCCTAACCCTAACCCGTACCCTAACACTAACACTAACCTCTAACCCTAACCCTAACCCTAACCCTAACCCTAACCCTAATCCAACCCTAACTCGTACCCTAACCCTAACCCTAAACGTAACCCTAACCCTAACCCGTACATTAACCCTAACACTAACCCTAACCCTAACCCTAACCCGTACCCTAACCCTAACCCCTAACCCTAACCCTAACCCGTACCCTAACCCTAAACCTAACCCTAACCCGTATCCTAACCCTAAACCGTACCCTAACCCTAACCCGTACCCTAAACCTAACCCTAACCCTAACCCGTAACCTAACCCGTACTCTAACCCTAACCCGTACCCTAAAACTAACCCTAACCCTAACACGTACCCTAACCCTAACCCGTACCCTAAACCTAACCCTAACCCGTACCCTAACCCGTACCCTAACCCTAACCCGTACCCTAACCCTAACCTAACGCTACCCCTAACCC
>JAVLSZ010000296.1:0-15000 GCA_032313775.1 Urocyon cinereoargenteus | reverse complement strand
ACCCTAACCCGTACAATAAACCTAACCCGTACCCTAACCCTAACCCTAACCCGTCCCCTAACCCTAACACTAACCCTAAACCTAACCCTAACCCTCACCCGTACCCTAACCCTAACCCGTACCCTAACCCTAACCCAAACCCGTACCCTAACCCTAACCCTAACCCGTACCCTAACCCTAAACCTAACCCGAACCCTAACCCTAACCCTAACCCTAACCCGTACCCTAACCATAACCCGTACCTAACCCTAACCCTAACCCGTACCCTAACCCTAACCCTAACCCGTACTCTAACCCGTATCCTAACCCTAAACTGTACCCTAACCCTAACCCTAATCCGTACCCTAACACTAACACTAACCTTAACCCTAAGCCTAACCCGTACCCTAAGCCTAACCCGTACCCTAACCCTAACCCTAACCCGTACCCTAACCCTAAACCTAAACCTAACCCTAACTCGTACACTAACCCTAACCCTAACTCGTACCTTAACGCTAACCCGTACCCTAACCCTAACCCTAACGCTAACCCTAACCCATACCCTAACACTAAAACTAACCCGAACCATAACCCGTACCCTAAACTGAACCATAACCCGTACCCTAACCCGTACCCTAACCCTAACCCTAACCCTAACCCTAACCCGTACCCTAACCCTAACCCTAACCCTAACCCTAACCCGTACCCTAACCCTAACCCTAACCCTAACCCGTACCCTAACCCTAACAACACTAACCCGTACCCTAAACCTAACCCTAACCAGTACCCTAACCCTAACCCGTACCCTAAACCTAACCCTAACCCTAACCCTAACCCGTACCCTAAACCTAACCCTAACCCTAACCCTAACCCGTAACCTAACCCTAACCCTAACCCGTACCCTAACCCTAACCCTAACCCTAACCCTAACCCGTACCCTAACCCTAAACCTAACACTGACCCTAACCCTAACCCGAACCCTAACCCTAACCTTAACCCGTAGCCTAACCCTAACCCTAACCCTAACCCTAACCCTTTCCTAACCCTAACCCTAACCCTAAACCTAACCCTAACCCTAACCTGTACCCTAACCCTAACCCTAACCCTATCCCTAACCCGTACCCTAACCCTAACCCGTACCCTAAACCTAAACCTAACCCTAAACCTAACCCTAACCCTAAATCGTATGCTAACCCTAACCTTAACCCTAACCCTAACCCTAACCTGTACCCTAACCCTAACCCGTAACTTAACCCTAACCCTAACCCTAATTCTAAACCTAACCCCTAAACCTAACCCTAACCCGTACCCTAACCCTAACCCTAATCCGTACCCTAACACTAACCCGTACCCTAAACCTAATCCTAACCCTAACCCTAACCCTAACCTGTACCCTAACCCTAACCCGTACCCTAACAGTAACCCTAACCCTACCCTTAACCCTAACCCTAACCCGTACCCTAACCCTAAGCCTAACCCGTACCCTAACCCTTACCCTATACCTAACCCTAACGCGTACGATAACCCTAACACTAACCCTAACCCTAAACCTAACCCTAACCCGTACCCTAAACCTAACCCTAACCCGTACCCTAACCCTAACCCGTACCCTAAACCTAACCCTAACCCTAACCCTAACCCTAACCCTAACCCGTACCCTAAACATAACTCTAACCCTAACCCTAACCCTAACCCGTACCCTAACCCTAACCCTAACACTTACCCTAACCCTGACCCGTACCCTAACCTTAACCCTAACCGTAACCCTAACCCTAACCCTAACCCTAACCCTAACCCTAATCCTAACCCTAACCCCTATCCCTAACCCTAACCCGAACCCTAACCCTAAACCTAACCCGTACCCTAACCCTAACCCAACACTAACCCTAACCCTAACCCGTACCCTAAACCTAACCTTAACCCGTACCCTAACCCTAACCCTAACCCTAACCCTAAACCTAACACTAACCCTAACCCGTACCCTAACCCTAACCCGTACCCTAACGCTAAACCTAACCCTAAACCTAACCCTAACCCTAACCCGTACGCCTATCCTAACCCTAACCCTAAACCTAACCCTAACCCGTACGCTAACCCTAAACCGTACCCTATCCCTAAACCTAACACTAATCCTAACCCTAACCCCTAACCCGTACCCTAACCCGTACCCTAAACCTAACCCTAATCCGTACCCTAACCCTAACCCGTACCCTAAATCTAATCCTAACCCTAAACCTAACACTAACCCTAACCCTAACCCTAACCCGTACCCTAACCCTTACCCTAAAACTAACCCTAACCCGTACGCTAACCCTAACACTAACCCTAAAACTAACCCTAACCCGTACCGTAACCCTAACCCTAACACTAACCCGTACCCTAAACCTAACCCTAACCAGTACCCTAACCCTAACCCGTAACCTAAACCTAACACTAAACCTAACCCTAAACCTAACCCGTACCCTAAACCTAACCCTAACCCTAACCCTAACCCGTACCCTAACCCTAACCCTAACCCTAACCCTAACCCTAACCCGTACCCTAAACCTAACCCTAAACCTAACCCTAACCCTAACCCGTACCCTAACCCTAACCCTAACGCTGACCCTAAACCTAACCCGTACCCTAACCCTAACCTTAACCCGTACCCTAACCCTAACCCTAACCCTAACCCTAACCCTTTCCTAACCCTAACCCTAACCCTAAACCTAACCCTAACCCTAACCTGTACCCTAACCCTAACCCTTACCCTAACCCAAAACCTAACCCTAAACCTAACCCTAACCCTAACCCGTACGCTCACCCTAACCCTAACCCTAACCCTAAACCGTACCCTAAACCTAACCCGTACCCTAACCCTAACCCTAACCCTAACCCTAACCCTAACCCTAAACCGTACCCTAACCCTAACCCTAACCCTAACCCGTACCCTAACCCTAACCCTAAACCTAAACCTAACCCTAACCCGTACCCTAACCCTAACCCTAACACTGACCCTAACCCTAACCCGTACCCTAACCCTAACCTTAACCCGTACCCTAACCCTAACCCTAACCCTAACCCTAACCCTTTCCTAACCCTAACCCTAACACTAACCCTAAACCTAACCCTAACCCTAACCTGTACCCTAACCCTAACCCTTACCCTAACCCTAAACCTAACCCTAATCCTAACCCTAACCCTAACCCGTACGCTAAACCTAACCCTAACCCTAACCCTAACCCTAACCCTAACCCGTACCCTAACCCTAACCCTAACCCTAATCCTAACCCTAACCCCTAAACCTAACCCTAACCCGTACCCTAACCCTAACCCTAACCCGTACCCTAACCCTAACCCGTACCCTAAACCTAATCCTAACCCTAACCCTAACCCTAACCTGTACCCTAACCCTAACCCGTACCCTAACCCTACCCCGTACCTAACCCTAACCATAACCCGTACCCTAACCCTAACCCTAACCCTAACCCTAACCCGTACTCTAACCCGTACCCTATCCCTAAACCGTACCCTAACCCTAACCCTAACCCGCACACTAACACTAACACTAACCCTAACCCTAACCCTAACCCTAACCCTAACACGTACCCTAACCCGTAACGTAACCCTAAACCTAACCCTAACCCGTACCCGTACCCTAACCCTAACCCGTAACCTAACCCTTAACCTAACCCTAACCCGTACCCTAACCCTAACCCGTACCCTAACCTTAACCCTAACCCTAACCCTAACCCGTACCCTAACCCTAACCCTAACCTTAACACTAACCCTAACCCTAACATTAACCCTAACCCGTACCCTAACCCTAACCCTAACCCTAACACCTAACCCCTAAACCTAACCCTAACCCTAACCCTAAACCTAACCCTAAACCTAAACAGTACCTTAAACCTAACACTAACCCTAACCCTAACCCTAAACCGTACCCTAACCCTAACACTAACCCTAAACCTAACCCTAACCCGTACCTAACCCTAACCCCTAACCCTAACCCTAACCCGTACCCGAACCCTAACCCTAACCCTAACCCGTACCCTAACCCTAACCCTAACCCTAACCCATACCCTAACCATAACCCTAACCCGTACCCTAACCCTAACCCTAACCCGTACCCTAACCCTAACCCGTACCCTAACCCTAACCCTAACCCTAACCCTTAAGCTGAACCTAACCCTAACCCGTACCATAAACCTAACCCGTACCCTAACCCTAACCCTAACCCGTCCCCTAACCCTAACACTAACCCTAAACCTAACCCTAACCCTCACCCGTACCCTAACCCTAACCCGTACCCTAACCCTAACCCAAACCCGTACCCTAACCCTAACCCTAACCCGTACCCTAACCCTAACCCTAACCCGAACCCTAACCCTAACCCTAACCCTAACCCGTACCCTAACCATAACCCGTACCTAACCCTAACCCTAACCCGTACCCTAACCCTAACCCTAACCCGAACCCTAACCCTAACCCTAACCCTAACCCGTACCCTAACCCTAACCCTAACCCGAACCCTAACCCTAACCCTAACCCTAACCCGTACCCTAACCATAACCCGTACCTAACCCTAACCCTAATCCGTACCCTAACACTAACACTAACCTTAACCCTAAGCCTAACCCGTACCCTAAGCCTAACCCGTACCCTAACCCTAACCCTAACCCGTGCCCTAACCCTAAACCTAAACCTAACCCTAACTCGTACACTAACCCTAACCCTAACTCTTACCTTAACCCTAACCCGTACCCTAACCCTAACCCTAACGCTAACCCTAACCCATACCCTAACACTAAAACTAACCCGAACCATAACCCGTACCCTAACCCGAACCATAACCCGTACCCTAACCCGTACCCTAAACCTAACCCTAACCCTAACCCTAACCCGTACCCTAACCCTAACCCTAACCCTAACCCTAACCCTAACCCTAACCCGTACCCTAACCCTAACCCTAACCCGTACCCTAAACCTAACGCTAACCCTAACCCTAATCCTAACCCGTACCCTAATCCTAACCCTAAACCTAACCCTAACCCTAACCCGTACCCTAACCCTAACCCTAACTTTAAGCCGTCCCCTAACACTAACCCCTATCCTTAACCCTAACTGTACCCTAACCCTAAACCTAACCCTAACCTGTACCCTAACCCTAACGCTAACCCGTACCCTAACCCGAACCCTAACCCGTACCCTAACCCTAACCCTAACCCGTACCCTAAACCTAACCCCTACCCTAACCCTAACCCGTACCCTAACCCGTACCCTAACCCTAACCCGTACCCTTAACCTAACCCTAACCCTAACCCTAAACCTAACCCATACCCTAACCCGTACCCTAACACTAACCCTAACCCTAAACCTAACCCGTACCCTAACCCTAACCCTAACCCTAACACTAACCCTAACCCGTACCTTAACCCTAACCCCTAAACCTAACCCTAAACCGTACCCTAACCGTAACACTAACCCTAACCCGTACCCTAACCCTAACCATAACCCGTACCCGTACCCTAACCCTAACCCGTGCCCTAACCCGTACCCTAACCCTAACCCGTACCCTAACACTAACCCTAATCCTAACCCTAACCCGTACCCTAACCCTAACCCTAACCCTTTCCTAACCCTAACCCTAACCCTAACCCTAACCCGTACCCTAACCCCGACCCTAACCCTAAACCGTACCCTAAACCTAACCCTAACCCTAACACGTACCCTAACCTCACCCTAACCCTAAACCAAAAATTAACCCGTACCATAACCCTAACCCGTACGCTAACCCGTACCATAAACCTAACCCTAACCCTAACCCCGAACCCCTAACCCTAACCCTAACCCTAACCCTAAATCTAACCCGTACCCTAACCCTAACACTAACCATAAACCTAACCCGTAACCTAACCCTAACCATAACCCGTACCCTAACCCTAACCCTAACCCTAAACCGTACCCTAACCCTATCCCGTACCCTAACCCTAAACCTAACCTCTAACCCTAACCCTAAACCTAACCCTAACCCTAACATGTACCCTAACCCTAACCCTAACCCGTACCCTAACCCTAATCCTAACCCGTACCCTAACCCTAACCCGTACCCTAACCCTAACCCTACCCCGTACCCTAACCCTAACCCTAACCCTATCCATAACCCTAACCCGGAGCCTAAACCTAACCCTAAACCTAACCCTAACCCTAACCCGTACCCTAACCCGTACCCTAACCCGTACCCTAACCCGAACCCTAAACCGCACACTAACCCTAACCCTAACCCTTACCCTAACCCGTACCCTAACCCTAACCCTAACCCTAACCCGTACCTTAACCCTAACCCTAACCCTAACCCTAACCCTAACCCTAACACGTACCCTAACCCTAAACCTAACCCGTACCCTAACCCTAACCCTAACTCGTACCCAAACCCTAACCCGTACCCTAACCCTAACCCTACCCCGTACCCTAACCCTAACCCTAACCCTAACCATAACCCTAACCCGTAACCTAACCCTAACCCTAAACCTAACCCTAACCCGTACCCTAACCCTAACCCTAACCCTAACCCGTACACTAAACCTAATCCTAACCTCTAACCCTATCCCAAACCCTAACCCTAACCCTAACCCTAACTCTAACACTAACTCGTACCCTAACCCTAACCCTAACCCGTACCTTAACCCTAAACTTAACCCTAACCCTAATCCATACCCTAACCCTAACCCTAACCCTAACCCTAACCCCTAACCCCTAACCCTAACCCTAATCCTAACCCTAACCCTAATCCGTACATTAACCCTAACACTAACCCTAACCTTAACCCTAACCGTAACCCTAACCCGTAACCTAACCCTAACCCTAACCCTAACCCTAACCTGTACCCTAACCCTAACCCTAACCCCAACCCTAACCCGTACCCTAACCCTAACCCTAACCTCTAACCCTAACCCTAACCCTAACCCTAACCCTAACTCCAACCCTAACTCGTACCCTAACCCTAACCCTAACCCGTACCTTAAACCTAACCCTAACCCTAACCCTAATCCATACCCTAACCCTAACCCTAACCCTAACCCTAACCCCTCACCCCTAAACCTAACTCTAATCCTAAGCCTAACCCTAACCCGTACATTAAACCTAACACTAACCCTAACACTAACCCTAACCCGTAACCTAACCCTAACCCCTAACACTAACCCTAACCGTACCCTAACCCTAAACCTAACCCTAACCCGTACCCTAACCCTAACCCTAACCCTAACCAGTACCCTAACCGGTACCCTAAACCTAACCCGTATCCTAACCCTAATCCGTACCCTAACCCTAACACATACCCTAACCATAACCCTAACCCTAACCCGTAACCTAACCCTTACCCTAACCCTAACCCGTACCCTAAACTAACCCTAACCCTAACACGTACCCTAACCCTAACCCGTACCCTAACCCTAACCCTAACCCGTACCCTAACCCGTACCCTAACCCTAACCCGTACCCTAACCCTAACCCGTACCCTAAACCTAAACCTTACCCTAACCCTAACCCGTACCCTAACCCTGACCCGTACCCTAACCCATACCCTAACCCGTACCCTAACCGGTACCCTAACCCGTACCCTAACACTAACCCTAACCCGTACCCTAACCCGTACCCTAACACTAACCCTAACCGTAACCCTTACATTAACCCGTACCCTAAACCTAACACGTACACTTACTCGTACCCTAACCCTAACACTAACCCTAACCCTAACCCTAACCACTATCCCCTAACCCTCATCCTAACCCTAACCAAAACACTAACCCGTACCCTAAACCTAACTCTAACCCTAACCCTAACCCGTACCCTAACCCTAACCCTAACCCGTACACTAACCCTAACCCTAACCCTAACCCTAACCCCTAACCCCCAACCCTAACCCTAACCCTAACCCTAACCGGTACGTTAACCCTTACCCTAAACCTAACCCTAACCATAACCCGTAACCTAACCCTAACCCGTACCCTAACCCTAACCCTAACCCTAACCCTAACCCTAACCCTAACCGTACCCTTACCCTAAACCTAACCCTAACCCGTACCCTAACCCGTTCCCTAACCCTAACCCTAACCCTAACCCTAAACCGTACCCAAACCTTAACTCTAACCCTGACCCTAACCCTAACCCTAACCCGTACCCAAACCCTAACCCTAACCGTAACTCTAAACCTAACCCGTACGCTAACCCTAACCCTAACCCTAACCCTAACCCGTACCCTGACCCGTACCCTTACCCTAACCCTAACCCTAAAACTAAACCGTACCCTAACCCGTACCCTAACCCTAACCCTAACCCTAAAACTAACCCGTACCCTAACCCTAACCCTAACCCTAACCCTAACCCGTACCCTAACCCTAACCCGTACCCTAACCCTAACCCTAACCCTTAACCAAACCCTAACCCTAACCCGTACGCTAACCCTAACCCTAACCCGTACCCTAAACCTAACCGGTACCCTATCCCTAACACGTACCCTAACCCGTACCCTAAACCTAAACCTAACCCTAACCCTAACCTGTACCATAAACCTAACCCTAACCCTAACCCTAACCCGCACCCTAAACCTTACCCTAAACCTAACCCTAACCCGTACGCTAACCCTAACACTAACCCTAACCCTAACCCTAACCCTAACCCTAACCCTAACGCGTACCCTAAACCTAACCCTAACCCTACCCTAACACTAACCCGTACCCTAACCCTAAACCTTACCCTAACCCGTACCCTAACCCTAACCCTAACCCTAACCCGTACCCTAAACCTAACCCTAACGTTAACCCTAACCCTAACGCGTACCCTAAACCTAACCCTAACCCTAACCCTAACACTAACCCGTACCCTAACCCTAAACCTAACCCTAACCCATACCCTAACCCTAACCCTAATCCTAACCCTAACCCCTAACCCTAACCCTAACCCGTACGCTAACCCTAACACTAACCCTAACCCTAACCCTAACACTAACCCTAACTCTTTGCTAACCCTAACCCTAACCCTAACCCTAGCCCTAAACCTAACCCGTACCGTAACCCTAACCCTAACCCTAAACCTAACCCGTACCCTAAGCCTAACATTAACCCGTACCCTAAACCTAACCCTAACCCGTACCCTAACCCTAACCGTACCCTAACCCTAAACCTAACCCTAACCCGTACCCTAACCCTAACCCTAACCCTAACCAGTACCCTAACCGGTACCCTAAACCTAACCCGTATCCTAACCCTAATCCGTACCCTAACCCTAACACATACCCTAACCATAACCCTAACCCTAACCCGTAACCTAACCCTTACCCTAACCCTAACCCGTACCCTAAACTAACCCTAACCCTAACACGTACCCTAACCCTAACCCGTACCCTAACCCTAACCCTAACCCGTACCCTAACCCGTACCCTAACCCTAACCCGTACCCTAACCCTAACCCGTACCCTAAACCTAAACCTTACCCTAACCCTAACCCGTACCCTAACCCTGACCCGTACCCTAACCCATACCCTAACCCGTACCCTAACCGGTACCCTAACCCGTACCCTAACACTAACCCTAACCCGTACCCTAACCCGTACCCTAACACTAACCCTAACCGTAACCCTTACATTAACCCGTACCCTAAACCTAACACGTACACTTACTCGTACCCTAACCCTAACACTAACCCTAACCCTAACCCTAACCACTATCCCCTAACCCTCATCCTAACCCTAACCAAAACACTAACCCGTACCCTAAACCTAACTCTAACCCTAACCCTAACCCGTACCCTAACCCTAACCCTAACCCGTACACTAACCCTAACCCTAACCCTAACCCTAACCCCTAACCCCCAACCCTAACCCTAACCCTAACCCTAACCGGTACGTTAACCCTTACCCTAAACCTAACCCTAACCATAACCCGTAACCTAACCCTAACCCGTACCCTAACCCTAACCCTAACCCTAACCCTAACCCTAACCCTAACCGTACCCTTACCCTAAACCTAACCCTAACCCGTACCCTAACCCGTTCCCTAACCCTAACCCTAACCCTAACCCTAAACCGTACCCAAACCTTAACTCTAACCCTGACCCTAACCCTAACCCTAACCCGTACCCAAACCCTAACCCTAACCGTAACTCTAAACCTAACCCGTACGCTAACCCTAACCCTAACCCTAACCCTAACCCGTACCCTGACCCGTACCCTTACCCTAACCCTAACCCTAAAACTAAACCGTACCCTAACCCGTACCCTAACCCTAACCCTAACCCTAAAACTAACCCGTACCCTAACCCTAACCCTAACCCTAACCCTAACCCGTACCCTAACCCTAACCCGTACCCTAACCCTAACCCTAACCCTTAACCAAACCCTAACCCTAACCCGTACGCTAACCCTAACCCTAACCCGTACCCTAAACCTAACCGGTACCCTATCCCTAACACGTACCCTAACCCGTACCCTAAACCTAAACCTAACCCTAACCCTAACCTGTACCATAAACCTAACCCTAACCCTAACCCTAACCCGCACCCTAAACCTTACCCTAAACCTAACCCTAACCCGTACGCTAACCCTAACACTAACCCTAACCCTAACCCTAACCCTAACCCTAACCCTAACGCGTACCCTAAACCTAACCCTAACCCTACCCTAACACTAACCCGTACCCTAACCCTAAACCTTACCCTAACCCGTACCCTAACCCTAACCCTAACCCTAACCCGTACCCTAAACCTAACCCTAACGTTAACCCTAACCCTAACGCGTACCCTAAACCTAACCCTAACCCTAACCCTAACACTAACCCGTACCCTAACCCTAAACCTAACCCTAACCCATACCCTAACCCTAACCCTAATCCTAACCCTAACCCCTAACCCTAACCCTAACCCGTACGCTAACCCTAACACTAACCCTAACCCTAACCCTAACACTAACCCTAACTCTTTGCTAACCCTAACCCTAACCCTAACCCTAGCCCTAAACCTAACCCGTACCGTAACCCTAACCCTAACCCTAAACCTAACCCGTACCCTAAGCCTAACATTAACCCGTACCCTAAACCTAACCCTAACCCGTACCCTAACCCTAACCCTAACCCTAACCCTAAACCATACCCTAACCTGAACCCTAACCCTAACCCTAACCCTAACCCTTTCCTAACCCTACCCTAACCCTTACCCTAACCCTAACCCTAACCCGTAAGCTAACCCTAACACTAACCCTAATCCTAACCCTAACCCTAACCCGTACCCTAAACCTAACCCTAACCCTAAACCTAACCCTAACCCGTACCCTAAACCTAACCCTAAACCGTACCCTAACCCTAACCCGTACCCTAACCCTAACCCTAACCCTAACCCTAAACCTAACCCATACTCTAAACCTAACCCTAACCCTTACCCTAACCCTAACCCCTACCCTAACCCTGACCCTAAACCTAACCCTAAACCGTACCCTAACCCTCACCCTAACCCTAACCCTAACCTGTACCCTAACCTTAACCCTAACCCGTACCCTAACCCGTAACCTAACCCGTACCCTAACCCGTACCCTAACACTAACCCTCACCCTAACCCGTACCCTAACCCTACCCTTAACCCGTACCCTAACCCTAACCCTAACCCTTTCCTAACCCTAACCCTAACCCTAACCCTAACCCGTACCCTAACTCTAAACCGTACCCTAACCCTAAACCTAACCCAAAACCTAACCCTAACCCTAACATGTATGCTAACCCTAACCCTAACCCTAACCCTAACCCGTACTCTAACCCTAACCCGTACCCTAACCCTAACCCTAACCCTAATCCTAACCCTAACCCCTAACCCTAACCCTAACCCGTACCCTAAACCTAACCCTAATCCGTACCCTAACCCTCACCCGTACCCTAAACCTAAACCTAACCCTAACCTGAACCCTAACCCTAAACCGTACCCTAACCCTAACCCTAACCCTATCCCCTAACCCTAACCCTAACCCGTACCCTAACCCTAACCGGAACCCTAACCCTAACACGTACCCTAACCCGTACCCTAACACTAACCCTAACCCTAACCTGTACCCTAAACCTAACCCTAACCCTAACCCTAACCCGTACTCTAACCCTTACCTAAACCTAACCGTAACCCGTACGCTAACCCTAACACTAACCCTAATCCTTACCCGTACCCTAACCCTAACCCTAACCCTAACACTAACCCTAAACCTAAACCGTACCCTAAACCTAACCCTAACCCTAACCCTAACCCTAACCCATACCCTAAACCTAACACTAACCCTAACCCTAACACTAACCCGTACCCTAAACCTAACCCTAACACTAACCCTAAACCTAACCCGTACCCTAACCCTAACCTTAACCCGTACCCTAACCCTAACCCTAACCCTAACCCTTTCCTAACCCTAACCCTAACCCTAACACTAACCCTAACCCGTACCCTAACCCTAACCCGTACCCTAACCCTAACGCTAACCCTAACCGTAACCCTAACCCGTACACTAACACTAACACTAACCCTAACCCTAAACCTAACCCGTAACCTAACCCTAACCCTAACCCTAAACCTAACCCGTACCCTAACCCATACCCTAAACCTAACCCTAGCCCGTACCTTAACCCTAACCCGTACCCTAACCCTAAACCTAAGCCTAACCCTAACCCTTACCCTAACCCGTACCCTAAACCTAACACTATCTCTATCCCTAACCCGTACCCTAACACTAACCGTAACCCTAAACGTAACCCTAAACCGTACCCTAACCCGTAACCTAACCCTAACCCTAACCCTAACCCTAACCCTAACCCGTACCCTAACCGGTACCCTAACCCTAACCCTAACCCGTACCCTAACACTAACCCTAACACTAACCCTAACCCTAACCCGTACCCTAACCCTACCCTTAACACGTACCCTAACCCTAACCCTAACCCTAACCCTAACCCTTTCCTAACCCTAACCCTAACCCTAACCCTAACCCGTACCCTAACCCTAACCGTTACCATAACCCTAACCCTAACCCTAAACCTAACCCTAACCCTAACCCGTACGCTAACCCTAACCCTAACCCTAACCCTAAAACTAACCCATACCCTAACCCTAACACGTACCCTAACACTAACCCTTACCCTAATCCTAACCCTAACCCCTAACCCTAACCCTAACCCGTACCCTAACCCTAACCCTAATCCGTACCCTAACCCTAACCCGTACCCTAAACCTAATACTAACCCTAACCCTAACCCTAACCCGTACCCTAACCCTAACCGGTAGCCTAACCCTAACGCGTACCCTAACGCATACCCTAACCCTAACACTAAACCTAACCCGTACCCTAACCCGTACCCTAACCCTAACCCTAACTCTAACCCTAACCCTAACCCTAACCCGTACCCTAACCCTTACCCTAAACCTAACCCTAACCTGTACCCTAACCCTAATCCTAACCCGAACCCTAACCCGTACCCTAACCCTAATCCTAACCCTAACTCTAACCCCTAACCCCTAACCCTAACCCTAACCCTAACCCTAAACCTAACCCGTACATTAACACTAACACTAACCCTAACCCTAACCATAAACCGTACCCTAACCCTTACCCTAAACCTAACCCTAACCTGTACCCTAACCCTAATCCTAACCCTAACCCAAACCCGTACCCTAACCCTAATCCTAACCCTAACCCTAACCCTAACCCCTAACCCCTAACCCTAACCCTAACCCTAACCCTAAACCTAACCCGTACATTAACACTAACACTAACCCTAAACCTAACCCTACCCCGTACCCTTACCCTAACCCTAACCCTAACCCGTACCCTAACCCGTACATTACCCTAACCCTAACCCATACCCTAACCCTAATCCGTACCCTAACCCTAACCCTAAACCTAACCCTAACCCGTATCCTAAACCTAACCCTAACCCTAACCCTAACCCTAACCCGTACCCTAAACCTAACCCTAACCCTAACCCTAACACTAACCCGTTCCCTAACCCTAACCCTAACCCTAACCGTAACCCGCACCCTAACCCTAACCCTAATCCTAACCCTAATCCTAACCCTAACCCCTAACACTAACCCTAACCCGTACCCTAACCCTAACCCTAACCCGTACCCTAAACCTAACCCTAACACTAACCCTAACCCTAACCCGTACCCTAACCCTAACCAAACCCGTACCCTAACCCTAACCCTAACCCTAACCCTTTCCTAACCCTAACCCTAACCCTAAACCTAACCCTAACACTAACCCGTACCCTAACCCTAACCCCGTACCCTAACCCTAAACCTAACCCTAAACCTAACCCTAACCCTAACCCGTACGCTAACCCTAACCCTAACCCTAACACTAACCCTAACCCGTACCCTAACCCTAACCCGTACCCTAACCCTAACCCTAACCCTAATCCTAACTCTAACCCTTAACCCTAACCCTAACCCGTAACCTAACCCTAACCCTAACCCATACCCTAACCCTAACCCGTACCCTAAACCTAATCCTAACCCTAACCCTAACCCTAAAACTGTTCCCTAACCCTAACCCGTACCCTAACACTAACCCTAACACTAACCCTAACCCGTACCCTTATCCTTAACCTAAACTTAACCCTAACCCGTACCCTAACCCTTACCCTAAACCTAACCCTAACCCATACGCTAAACCTAACCCTAACCCTAACCCGTAACCTAAACCTAACCCTAACCCATACCCTAACACTAACCCGTACCCTAACACTAACCCTCACCCTAACCCTAACCCTAACCCTAACCCGTACCCTAAACCTAACCCTAACCCTAACCCTAAACCGCACCCTAACCCTAACACTAAACCTAACCCTCACCCGTACCCTAACCCTAACCCTAACCCTAACCCTTTCCTAACCCTAACCCTAACCCTAAACCTAACCCTAACACTAACCCGTACCCTAACCCTAACCCGTACCCTAACCCTAAACCACCTAACCCTAAACCTAACCCTAACCCTAACCCGTACGCTAACCCTAACCC
>JAVLSZ010000295.1:127500-135609 GCA_032313775.1 Urocyon cinereoargenteus | reverse complement strand
CCCGCACCCTAACCCTAACCCTAACCCAACCCTAATCCTAACCCGTACCCTAACCCTAAGCCTAACCCTAACCCGTATCCTAACCCTAAACCTAACCAGTACCCTAACCCTAACACTAACCAGGACCCTAACCCTAAACAGTACCCTAAACCTAACCCTAACCCTAACCCGTACCCTAACCCGTACCCTAACCCTACCCCGTACCCTAACCATACTCCGTACCCTAACCCTAACCCTAACCCTAACCCGTACCCTAACCCTAACCCTAATCCTTTCCTAAACCTAACCCTAACCCTAACCCTCACCCTAACCCGTACCCTAACCCGTACCCTAACCCTAACCCGTACCCTAACCCTAACCCTAACCCTAACCCGTACCCTATCCCTAACCCTAACCCTAACACTAACCCGTACCCTAACCCTAACCCGTACCCTAACCCGTACCCTAACCATCACCCTAACCCTAACCCTAACCCCTAACCCCTAACCCTATCCTAACCCTAACCCGTATCCTAAACCTAACCCTAACCCTAACCCTAACCCTAACCCGTACCCTAAACCTAACCCTAACCCGTACCCTAACCCTAACCCTAACCCTAACCCATTCCTAACCCTAACCCTAAACCTAACCCTAACCCTAACCCTAACCCGTACCCTAAACCTAATCCGTACCCTAACCCTAAACCTAACCATAACCCGTACGCTAACCCTAACCCTACCACTAACCCTAACCCTTTCCTAACCCTAACCCTAACCCTAACCCTAAACCTAACCCTAACCCGTACCATAACCCTAACCCGTACGCTAACACTAACCCTAACCCTAATTCTAACCTTAACCTGTATGCTAACCCTAACACTAAACCTCACCCTAACCCTAACCCATACCCTAACCCTAACCTGTACCCTAACCCTATCCCTAACTCTAACCCTAACCCTAACCCTAACCCCTAAACCTAACCCTAACCCGTACCCTAACCGTAACCCTAACCCGTACCCTAACCCTAACCCGTACCCTAAACCTAACCCTAACCCTAACCCTAACCCGTACCCTAACCCTAACCCGTACCCTAACCCTAACCCTAACCCTATCCCATAACCCTAACCCTAACCCGTACCCTAACCCTAACCCTAACGCTAACCCCTAACCCTAAACCTAACTCGTACCCTAACCCTAACCCTAACCCTAACCCATACCCTAAACCGTACCCTAACCCTAAACCTAACCCTAACCCGTACCCTTACCCTAACCCTAACCCAACTCTAACCCGTACCCTAAACCTAACCCTAACCCGTACCCTAACCCTAACCCGTACCCTAAAACTAACCCTAACCCTAACCCTAACCCGTACCCTAACCCTAACCCTAACCCTAACCCTAACCCTAACCAGTACCCTAACCCTAACCATAACCCGTACCCTAACCCTAACCCGTACCCTAACCCTAACCCTAAACCTAACCCTAATTCGTACCCTAAACCGTACCCTAACCCTAACCCGTACCCTAACCCTAAACCTAACCCTAACCCAAACCTAACCCTAACCGTAACCCTAACACTAACCCGTACCCTAACCCTAACCCGTACCCTAACCCTAACCCTAACCCTCACCCTAACCAGGACCCTAACCCTAACCCCTAACCCCTAACCGTAACCCTAACCCTAACCCGTATCCTAAACCTAACCCTAACCCTAACCCTAACCCTAACCCTAACCCTTAACACTAACCCTAACCCGTACCCTAACCCTAACCCTAACCCGTACCCTAACCCTACCCCGTACCCTAACCATACTCCGTACCCTAACCCTAACCCTAACCCTAACCCGTACCATAACTCTAACCCTAATCCTTTCCTAAACCTAACCCTAACCCTAACCCTCACCCTAACCCGTACCCTAACCCGTACCCTAACCCTAACCCGTACCCTAAACCTAACCCTAACCCTAACCCGTACCCTAACCCTAACCCTTTCCTAACCTTAACCCTAACCCTAACCCGTACCCTAAACCTAACCCGTACCCTAACCCTAACCCTTACCCTAACCCGTACGCTAACCCTAACCCTAAGACTAACCCTAACCCTAACCCTAACCCATAATCTAAACCTAACCCTAAACCTATCCCTAATCCTAATCCGTACCCTAACCTAACCCTTACCCGTACCCTAACCCTAACCCTAACCCTAAACCTAAACTTAACCCGTACCCTAACCCTAACCCTAACCCTGACCCGTACACTTACCCTAACCCTAAACCTAACCCTAACCCGTACCCTTACCCAAACCCTAACCAGTACCCTAACCCTAATCCTAACCAGTACCCTAACCCTAAACCGTACCCTAAACCTAACCCTCACCCTAACCCGTACCCTAACCCGTACCCTAACCCTAACCCTAACCCTAACCCTAACCCTAACCCGTACCTTAACCCTAACCCTAACACTAACCCTAACCCTAACCCGTACCTTAACCCTAACCTTAACCCGTACCCTAACCCTAACCCTAACCCTAACCCTAACCCTTTCCTAACCCTAACCCTAACCCTAACACTAACCCGTACCCTAAACCTAACCCGTACCCTAACCCTAAACCTAACCCTAACCCTAACCCGTACGCTAACCCTAACCCTAACACTAACCCTAACCCTAAACCTAACCCGTACCCTAACCCTAACCCTAACCCTAACCCTAACCCTAATCCGTACCCTAACCCTAACCCTAACACGTACCCTAACCCTAACCCTAACCCTAACCCTAAACTTAACCCATACCCTAACCCTAACACTAACCCTAACCCTAACCCGTACCCTAACACCCTAACCCAAACCTAACCCTTACCCGTACCCTAACCCTAAACCTAACCCAAACCCTAACCCTACCCCGTACCCTAACCCTAACCCTAAACCTAACCCTAACCCTAACCCGTACACCCTCCCTAACCCTAACCCTAACCCTAACCCTAACCCGTACGCTAAACCGTACCCTAACCCTAACCCTAACACTAACCCTAACCCCTAACCCTAACCCTAACCCTAACCCGTACCCTAACACTAACCCTAACCCTAACCCTAATCCGTACCCGAACCCTAACCTTAACCCGTACCCTAACCCTAACCCTAATCCTAACCCTAACCCTTTCCTAACCCTAACCCTAACCCTAACCCTAACCCTAACCCTAACCCTAACCCGTACCATAACCCTAACCCGTACGCTAACACTAACCCTAACCCTTATACTAAACCTAACCCGTATGCTAACCCTAACCCTAAACCTCACCCTAACCCTAACTCGTACCCTAACCCTAACCTGTACCCTAACCCTATCCCTAACACTAACCCTAACCCTAACCCTAACCCCTAAACCTAACCCTAACCCGTACCCTAAACATAACACTAACCCGTACCCTAACCCTAACCCTAACCCTTTCCTAACCCTAACCCTAACCCTAACCCTAACCCTAACCCGTACCCTAACCCTAACCCGTACCCTAACCCTAACCCTAACCCTAACCCGTACGCTAACCCTAACCCTAACACTAACCCTAACCCTAACCCTAACCCGTACCCTAACCCGTACGCTAACCATAACCCTAAAACTAACCCTAACCCTAAACCTAACCCAAACCCTAACCCTAACCCTAACCCTAACCCTAATCCGTACCCTAGCCTCACCCTAACCCGTACCCTAACCCTAACCCTAACCCTAACCCTAACCCGTACCCTAACCCGTACCCTAAACCTAACCCTAACCCGTACGCTAAACCTAACACTAACCCTAACCCTAACCCTAACCCTAACCCGTATCCTAACCCTAACCCTAACCCTAACCCGTACCCTAAACCTAACACTAACCCGTACCCTAACCCTAACCCGTACCCTAACCCTAACCCTAACCCTAACCCTAACCCGTACCCTAACCCTAAAACTAACCCTAACCCTAAACCTAACCAGTACCCTAAACCTAACCATAACCCGTACCCTAACCCTAACCCGTACCCTAAACCTAAACCTAACCCTAATCCTAATCCGTACCCTAACCCGTACCCTAACCCTAACCCGTACCCTAACCCTATCCCTAACCCTAACCAAACCCTAACCCTAACCCATACCCTAACCCTAAGTCTAACACTACCCGGTACCCTAAACCTAACCCTAACCCGTACGCTAACCCTAACCCTAACACTAACCCTAACCCTAACCCTAACCCTAACCCTAACCCAACCCTAACCCTAACCCGTACCCTAACCCTACCCCGTACCCTAACCATACTCCGTACCCTAACCCTAACCCTAAACCTAACCCGTACCCTAACCCTAACCCTAATCCTTTCCTAAACCTAACCCTAACCCTAACCCTCACCCTAACCCGTACCCTAACCTGTACCCTAACCCTAACCCGTACCCTAACCCTAAACCTAACCCTAACCCGTACCCTAACCCTAACCCTAACCCTAACCCTAACCCGTACCCTAACCTTAACCCTTACAGTAACCCTAACCCTAACCCTCACCCTAACCTTAACCCTAACCCTAACCCCTAACCCTAACCCTAACCCTAACCCTAACCCGTATCCTAAACCTAACCCTAACCCTAACCCTAACCCTAACACTTAACACTTACCCTAACCCGTACCCTTACCCTAACCCTAACCAGTACCCTAACCCTAACCGGTACCCTAACCCTAACACGTACCCTAACCCGTACCCTAACACTAATCCTAACCCTAACCCTAACCCTAACCCGTACCCTAAACCTAAACCTAACCCTAACCCTAACCCTATCCCGTACCCTAACCCTTACCCTAAACCTAACCCTAACCCGTACGCTAAACCTAACACTAACCATAACTCTAACCCTAACCCTAACCCGTATCCTAACCCTAACCCTAACCCTAAACTTAACCCGTAACCTAAACCTAACCCTAACCCGTACCCTAACTCTAACCGTACCCTAACACTAACCCAAAACCTAACCCTAACCCGTACCCTAAAACTAACCCTAACCCGTACCCTAACCCTAACCTTAACCCTTTCCTAACCCTAAATCTAACCCTAACCTGTACCCTAACCCTAACCCGTACCCTAAACCTAACCCGTACCCTAACCCTAACCCTAACCCTAACCCGTACGCTAACCCTAACCCTAACACTAACCCTAACCCTAACCCTAACCCTAACCCTAACCCTAACCCATACCCTAACCCTAACCCTAAACCTAACCCTAACCCTAATCCGTACCCTAGCCTAACCCTAACCCGTACCCTAACCCTAACCCTAACCCTAAACCTAAACTTAACCCATACCCTAACCCTAACCCTAACCCTAAAACGTACCCTAACCCTAACCCTATACCTAACCCTAACCCGTACCCTTACCCTAACCCTAACCAGTACCCTAACCCTAACCCTAACCAGTACCCTAACCCTAAACCGTACCCTAAACCTAACCCTCACCCTAACCCGTACCCTAACCCGTACCCTAACCCTAAACCGTACCCTAACCCTAACCCTAACCCGTACCCTACCCTAACCCTAAACCTAACACTAACCCGTACCCTAACCCTAACCCGTACCCTAACTCGTACCCTAACCCTCACCCTAACCCTAACCCTAAACCTAACCCCTAACCTCTAACCCTAACCCTAACCCTAACCCGTACCCTAAACCTAACCCTAACCCTTACCCTAACCCTAACCCGTACCCTAAACCTAACCCTAACCCGTACCCTAACCCAAACCCTAACCCTAACCCTAACCCTTTACTAACCCTAACCCTAACCCTAACCCTAAACCTAACCCGTACCCTAAACCTAACCCGTACCCTAACCCTAACCCTAACCCTAACCCTAACCAGTACGCTAACGCTAACCCTAACACTAACCCTAACCCTAACCCTAACGCGTACCATAAGCCTAACCCTAACCCTAACACTAAACCTAATCCGTACCCTAACCCTAAACCTAACCCGTACCCTAACCCTAACCCTAACCCTAACCCTAACCCGTACCCTAACCCTAACCCGTACCCTAACCCTAAACCTAACCCTAACCCGTACCCTAACCCTAACCGTAACCCTAACACTAACCCGTACCCTAACCCTAACCCGTACCCTAACCCTAACCCTAACCCTCACCCTAACCTTAACCCTAACCCTAACCCCTAACCCCTAACCCTAACCCTAAACCTAACCCGTATCCTAAACCTAACCCTAACCCGTACCCTAACCCTAACCCTAACCCTAACCCGTACCCTAACCCTAACACTAACCCTAACACTAAACCGTACCCTAACCCTAACCCGTACCCTAACCCGTACCCTAACCATCACCCTAACCCTAACCCAAACCCTAACCCCTAACCCCTAACCCTATCCTACCCCTAACCCGTATCCTAAACCTAACCCTAACCCTAACCCTAACCCTAACCCGTACCCTAAACCTAACCCTAACCCGTACCCTAACCCTAACCCTAACCCTAACCCTTTCCTAACCCTAACCCTAACCCTAACCCGTACCCTAACCCTAACCCGTACCCTAAACCTAACCCATACCCTAACCCTAACCATAACCCTAACCCGTACGCTAACCCTAACCCTAACACTAACCCTAACCCTAACCCTAACCCATACCCTAACCCTAACCCTAAACCTAACCCTAACCCTAATCCGTACCCTAGCCTAACCCTAACCCGTACCCTAACCCTAACCCTAACCCTAAACCTAAACTTAACCCGTACCCTAACCCTAACCCTAACCCTAACCCTAACCCGTACCCTAACCCTAACCCTAAACCTAACCCTAACCCGTACCCTTACCCTAACCCTAACCAGTACCCTAACCCTAACCCTAACCAGTACCCTAACCCTAAACCGTACCCTAAACCTAACCCTCACCCTAACCCGTACCATAACCCGTACCCTAACCCTAAACCGTACCCTAATCCTAACCCTAACCAGTACCTTAACCCTAACACTAACACTAACCCTAACCCTAACCCGTACCCTAACCCTAACCTTAACCCATACTCTAACCCTAACCCTAACCCTAACCCTTTCCTAACCCTAACCCTAACCCTAACCCTAACCCTAACACTAACCCGAACCCTAAACCTAACCCGTACCCTAACCCTAAACCTAACCCTAACCCTAACCCGTACGCTAACCCTAACCCTAACACTAACCCTAAACCTAAACCTAACCCGTACCCTAACCCTAAACCTAACCCTAACCCTAACCCTAACCCCTAACCCTAACCCTAACACGTACCCTAAAACTAACCCTAACCCGTAACCTCACCCTAACCTGTACCCTAAACCGTACCCTAACCCTAACCCTAACCCTAACCCTAACCCCGAACCCTAACCCTAACCCGAACCCTAACCCTAACCCGTACCCTAACCCTAACCCTAACCCTAACCCTACCCTTAACCCTAACCCGTACCCGAACCCTAACCTTAACCCGTACCCTAACCCTAACCCTAATCCTAACCCTAACCCTTTCCTAACCCTAACCCTAACCCTAACTCTAACCCGAACCCGAACCCGTACCATAACCCTAACCCGTACGCTAACACTAACCCTAACCCTAATCCTAACCCTAAACCGTATGCTAACCCTAACCCTAAACCTCACCCTAACCCTAACCCGTACCCTAACCCTAACCTGTACCCTAACCCTATCCCTAACACTAACCCTAACCCTAACCATAAACCCTAAACCTAACCCTAACCCGTACCCTAACCATAAACCTAACCCGTACCCTAACCCTAACCCGTACCCTAAACCTAACCCTAACCCTAACCCTAACCCTAACCCTAACCCGTACCCTAACCCTAACCCGTACCCTAACCCTAACCCGTACCCTAACCCTAACCCGTACCCTAACCCTAACCCGTACCCTAACTCGTACCCTAAACCGTACCCTAATCCTAACCCTAACCCTAACCCCTAACCCCTAAATCTAACCCTAACCCTAACACTAACCCTAACCCGTACTTTAACCCTAACAATAACCCTAACCCTAACCCTAACCCGTACCTTAACCCTAACCCTAACACTAACCCTAAACCTAACCCGTACCCTAACCCTAACCCCTAAACCTAACCCTAACCCGTACCCTAAACCTA
>JAVLSZ010000295.1:117500-122500 GCA_032313775.1 Urocyon cinereoargenteus | reverse complement strand
TAACCCGTACCCTAACCCTAACCCGTACCCTAAAACTAACCCTAACCCTAATCCTAACACTAACCCGTATGCTAACCCTAACCGTAACACTCACCCTAACCCTAACCCGTATCCTAACCCTAACCCGTACCCTAACCCTAACCCTAACACTAACTCTAACCCTAACCCCTAACCCTAACCCTAACACGTACCCTAAACATTACCCTAACCCGTACCCTAACCCTAACCCGTACCCTAAACCTAACCCTAACCCTAACACTAACCCGTACCCTAACCCACCCCGTTCCCTAACCCTAACCCTAACCCTATCCCCTAACCCTAACCCTAACCCGTAACCTAACCCTAACCCTAACGCTAACCCCTAACCCTAACCCTAACCCTAACCCGTACCCTAACCCTAAACCTAACCCTAACCCGTACCCTAACCCTAACCCTAACCCTTTCCTAAACCTAACCCTAACCCTAACCCTAACCCAAACTTACCCTAACCGTAACCTGTACCCTAACCCGTACCCTAACCCTAACGCTAACCCTAACCCGTACCCTAACCCCAACCCTAACCCTAACACTAACCCGTACCCTAACCCTAACCCGTACCCTAACACGTACCCTAACCCTAACCCTAACCCTAACCCTAAACCCTAAAACCTAACACTAACCGTAACCCTAACCCGTAGCCTAACCCTAACCCTAACCCTAACCCTAACCCTAACCCGTACCCTAAACCTAACTATAAACCGTACCCTAACCCTAACACTAACCCTAACCCTAACCCTTTGCTAACCCTAATCCTAACCCTCACCCTCACCCTAAAGCTAACCCGTACCCTAAACCTAACCCTAACCCTAACCCTAAACCTAACCCGTACCCTAACCCTAATCCTAACCCGTACCCTAACCCTAACCCTACCCGTACCCGAACCCTAACCCTAACCCTAACTCTAACCCGTACCCTAACCCTAACCCTAACCCTAACCCTAACCCTAACCCTTTCCTAACCCTAACCCTAACCCTAAACCTAACCCTAACCCGTACCCTAACACTAACCCGTACCCTAACCCTAACCCTAAACCTAACCCTAACCCGTACGCTAACGCTAACACTAACCCTAACCCTAACCCTAACCCTAACCCGTACCCTAACCCGTACCCTAACCCTAACCCTAACCCGTACCCTAACCCTAACCCGTACCCTAACGCTAACCCTAACCCTAACCCTAAACCTAACGCGTACCCTAAACCTAACCCTAACCCTAACCCTAACCGTAACCCTAACCCTAACCTGTACCGTAACCCTAACCCTAACCCTAACCCGTACCCTAACCCGTACCCTAACCCTAACCCTAACCCGTACCCTAACCCTAACCCGTACCTAACCCTAACCCTAACCCTAACCCTAACCCGTACCCTAAACCTAACCCTAACCCTAACCCTAACCCTAACCCGAACCCTAACCCGTACCCTAACCCTAACCCTAACCCTTACCCAAACCCGTACCCTAACCCGTATCCTAACCCTAACCCTAACTCTAACTCTAACCCTAACCCGTACCCTAACCCTACCCTTAACCCGTACCCTAACCCTAACCCTAACCCTAACCCTTTCCTAACCCTAACCCTAAACCTAACCCGTACCCTAACCCTAACCCTAACCCTAAACCTAACCCGTACGCTAACGCTAACACTAACCCTAACCCTAACCCTAACCCTAACCCGTACCCTAACCCTAACCCTAAACCTAACCATAAACCTAACCCTAACCCTAACCCGTACGCTAACCCTAACCCTAACCCTAACCCTAACCCTAACCCTAACCCGTAACCTAACCCTACCCGTACCCTAACCCTAACCCTAACCCTAATCCTAAACCTAACCCCTAACCCTAACCCTAACCCATACCCTAAACCTAACCCTAATCCGTACCCTAACCCTAACCCGTACCCTAAACCTAATCCTAACACTAACCCTAACCCTAACCTGTACCCTAACCATAACCCGTACACTAACAATAACCCTAAACCTAACTTTTAACCCTAACCCTAACCCGTACCATAACCCTAACCCTAACCCGTACCCTAACCCTAAACGGTACCCTAAACCTAACACGTAACCTAACCCATACCGTAACACTAACCCTAACCCTAACCTGTACCCTAACCATAACCCGTACACTAACAATAACCCTAAACCTAACTTTTAACCCTAACCCTAACCCGTACCATAACCCTAACCCTAACCCGTACCCTAACCCTAAACGGTACCCTAAACCTAACACGTAACCTAACCCATACCGTAACACTAACCCTAACCCTAACCCTAACCCGTACCCTAAACCTAACCCTAACCCTAACCCTAACCCGTACCCTAACACTAACCCTAACCCGTACCCTAACCCTTACCCTAAACCTAACCCTAACCCGTACGCTAACCCTAACTCTAACCCTAACCCTAACCTTAACCCTAACCCGTACCCTAACCCTAACCCTAACCCTAACCCGTACCCTAAACCTAACCCTAACCCGTACCCTAACCCTAAACCATACCCTAAACCTAACCCTAACCCTAACCCTAAACTGTACCCTAAACCTAACCCTAACTGTAACCCTAACCCTAACCCGTACCCTAACCCTAACCCGTACCCTAACCCTAACCCTAACCCTAATCCTAAACCTAACCCCTAACCCTAACCCTAACCCGTACTCTAACCCTAACCCTAACCCGTACCTTAACCCTAAACCTAACACTAACCCTAACCCTAACCCGTACCCTAACCCTAACCTTAACCCTTACCCTAACCCTAACCCTAACCCTAACCCTAACACTAACCCGTACCCTAAACCTAACCCGTACCCTAACCCTAACCCTAACCCTAACCCTAACCCTAACCCGTACGATAACCCTAACCCTAACACTAACCCTAACCCTAAACCTAACCCGTACCCTAACCCTAACCCTAACCCTAACCCTAACCCTAACCCTAATCCGTACCCTAACCCTTACCCTAACACGTACCCTAACCCTAACCCTAACCCTAACCCTAAACTTAACCCATACCTTAACCCTAACACAAACCCTAACCCTAACCCGTACCCTAACCCTAACCCGTAACCTAACCCTAACCCTAACGCTAACCCCTAACCCTAACCCTAACCCATACCCTAACCCTAATCCTAAACCTAACCCTAACCCTAACCCGTACGCTAAACCGTACCCTAACCCTAACCCTAACCCTAACCCGTACCCTAACCCTAACCCTAACCCTAACCCGTACCCTAACCCTAACCCTTTCCTAAACCTAACCCTAACCCTAACCCTAACCCAAACTTACCCTAACCGTAACCCGTACCCTAACCCGTACCCTAACCCTAACGCTAACCCTAACCTGTACCCTAACCCTAACCCTAACCCTAACCCTAACCCGTACCCTAACCCTAACCCGTACCCTAACACGTACCCTAACCCTATCCCTAACCCTAACCCTAAACCCTAAAACCTAACACTAACCCTAACCCTAACCCTAACCCTAACCCTAACCCGTACCCTAAACCTAACTATAAACCGTACCCTAACCCTAACACTAACCCTAACCCTAACCGTTTGCTAACCCTAACCCTAACCCTCACCCTCACCCTAACGCTAACCCGTACCCTAAACCTAACCCTAACCCTAACCCTAACCCGTACCCTAACCCTAATCCTAACCCGTACCCTAACCCTAACCCCACCCGTACCCGAACACTAACCCTAACCCTAACTCTAACCCGTACCCTAACCCTAACCCTAACCCTAACCCTAACCCTTTCCTAACCCTAACCCTAACACTAAACCTAACCCTAACCCGTACCCTAACCCTAACTCGTACCCTAACCCTAACCCTAAACCTAAACCTAACCCGTACGCTAACGCTAACACTAACCCTAACCCTAACCCTAACCCTAACCCGTACCCTAACCCGTACCCTAACCCTAACCCTAACCCGTACCCTAACCCTAACCCGTACCCTAACGCTAACCCTAACCCTAACCCTAACGCGTACCCTAAACCTAACCCTATCCCTAACCCTAACCCTAACCCTAACCCTAACCCGTACCCTAACCCTAACCCTAACCCTAACCCGTACCCTAACCCGTACCCTAACCCTAACCCTAACCCGTACCCTAACCCTAACCCGTACCTAACCCTAACCCTAACCCTAACCCGTACCCTAAACCTAACCCTAACCCTAACCCTAACCCTAACCCGAACCCTAACCCGTACCCTAACCCTAACCCTAACCCGTACCCAAACCCGTACCTAACCCGTACCCTAACCCTAACCCTAACTCTAACTCTAACCCTAACCCGTACCCTAACCCTACCCTTAACCCGTACCCTAACCCTAACCCTAACCCTTTCCTAACACTAACCGTAACCCTAACCCTAACCCTAACCCGTACCCTAACCCTAACCCATACCCTAACCCTAACCCTAAACCTAACCCTAAACCTAACCCTAACCGTAACCCGTACGCTAACCCTAACCCTAGCCCTAACCCTAACCCTAACCCGTAACCTAACCCTACCCGTACCCTAACCCTAACCCTAACCCTAATACTAAACCTAACCCCTAACCCTAACCCTAACCCATACCCTAAACCTAACCCTAATCCGTACCCTAATCCTAACCCGTACCCTAAACCTAATCCTAACACTAACCCTAACCCTAACCTGTACCCTAACCCTAACCCGTACACTAACAATAACCCTAACCCTAACCTTTAACCCTAACCCTAACCCGTACCCTAAACCTAACCCTAACCCGTACCCTAACCCTAAACGGTACCCTAACCCTAACACGTAACCTAACCCGTACCGTAACACTAAACCTAACCCTAACCCTAACCCCTACCCTAAACCTAACCCTAACCCTAACCCTAACCCTAACCCGTACCCTAACACTAACCCTAACCCGTACCCTTACCCTTACCCTAAACCTAACCCTAACCCGTACGCTAAACCTAACTCTA